>CM056050.1:413360339-413784628 GCA_029574335.1 Rana kukunoris | reverse complement strand
TGAGTTGGAGGAACGCCTGATGGAGGTTTGTGATAAGGGAAGCCAGGCTGCTCGCCGTAGCTCCCAGGCTGAGGTGCCAATTTCCCCTTTGCCATCAGGGGGCGCCCACCTGGAGGCCTGGTCGGATCCCCGCGATCACCGCGGGACCGAAGTGGCGGGTCCCGGGCTGCTGCGGACGAGGAGGAAGTCATGGAGGTTGGAGGAACGCAGGACGAAGTCGCGGCGGGTATTGCCGTGAATGTGTGTGCCGCGAGTCGCGAGGCTACTGCTGCGGTGGATGCCGCGGGTCGCGGGACTGCCGCTGCGGGTGTGGAGCCGGAGGGGTATGGCCGCGAAAGTGAATACCGCGGGTTGCGGGGTTACCGCTGAAGGTGTGGAGCCGGAAGTAGCGGATCCCGGACAGCTGCGGGTGAGGAGATGGGACTTGTGGAGGCTGTTGCTGAGAAGGATGGAGCAATGAAGGACGGTTTCGCGGGTGTGATTGCCATGGATCGTGGGATTTCTGCCGAGGACACTGTGAGGGGTGAGATACCTACTATTGTCTCATCCCGGGTTTTGGGGGTGGCCACTGTTGCGGAGACTGTTGGGTCATCTTTTCCTGTGGACCTGCTGCCGGGTGGTGGGGTGCCTCTTGTGGGTTTCCCCCTCCGGCCCTTCAGTTTCTGAGTCCGTGGCGATGACCCCCCAGCGCATGGAGTGGGGTGATTGCGAACCAGGGTAGTATAACTAGCCCATGTCTTGCGATGGACCACATACGGCTGCTGGAGGTTGAGCCAACTAAAGCGGACCAGAGTACTGGTTTTCATGACATTGGGGTACCCTCTGGGGTTTTGGAGCATACGGGTCCAGCCCCAAGTGGGTCCTCTAGGCGGTGCGGGGACCCCTCCGGCACAATTATTTCTGTGGGGGTGTTTCCGGTGCTTGTGCACCTGCTGTCCCGGGGCCCCTGGGAAAGACTTAAGTATAGCTGTTTATAATGTTGATTCTAGCAATGTTGTTGTTTCTGATCTCCCCCCGCCTCCTCCCAAATCAGTGGGTCCCAGGAGGCCGGGGTTATGTCGGCCCTAAAAGTGGGGTGTCTTTTGCAGATGTCACTGGTGGCAGGGTACAGCTTGGGCTTTTTATATAGTGCCCACGGTACGATGGCTTTTAGGGCTCAGTGCCAGCTTGCCACTAGGGTGGGGGGAGTGGAGCGTAAGCGCCATAATATTGTGCAGCTGCGCTGGTTGGAAGAGTTTGGTCGTCCTCCGGGAGAGACGAGGTGGTGGATATGGTGTTGGCCCTTGGGTTTAAGGCATCAGACATCTTTGCTGTTATCCACCCCTCGGGCTCCCTGGAGTATGATGTAAGTTTTGGTACCCCCGTCTTAATGGAGAGTTTTATCTCCAGACGGGAGGTGGTGAAGAATCAGTCCTCGTGGAAATCCTTTAGAGCAGTCCCCCTGTCTAGACAGGAAGAAATAAAAAGGGTGTCAGTCCTGGTTAGAAATGAATCTATTCCCGCAGAAGATATCACAACATGGTTGGGGCGGTACGGCCAGGTGATGGCCCCGCCAGGGAAAGTTTTGGATGCCAAGGGGATCTGGACTGGTGCCTGGTCTGTCTCAGTAAGGCTTAGACGCATCGGGTTATCAGTGACACATGTGCCTGCGTCAGGTTATTTTGGGAGGGGATAGGATCCTTGCATTCTATCCAGGGCAACCAAGCTCTGTTTTAGATGCAACAGTCCTTTGCATTTCAGTAGGGACTGTAGGGAACCCTTTTGCACAAAGTGTAATGAAGCTGGGCACTTGGCCAGCGGGGTGCAATAAATTTCAATGCAATCTGTGCGGTGTTATGGGGCACGTTTTTAGCCAGTGCCCCTCGGCCTTTCGCACACTGTTGGGGGGTGTGTCTCCCCCTGCGGGGTCTGGGGGGTCTAGGGAGTCTGTGCTTCCGTTGTTTCGTCGGCCGGGCCTCCTGCCCCGCTCCAGCTGGCTGGCGCAGTGACTCTTGAGGGTCAGTCTTTTGTGATGGGTTCCGGGAGTCCGGGGCCATCGTCAGGAAGATTGGGTCATAAGTCGGGAGGCTCGAGAGTTTCCCCTTTAAAATCTGGGGGAGGGTTAAGGCCCCTTTGGTGCAATCTGTGGTATCTCGTGGCAAGGCTAAGATGCCTAGGGTGGTGTTGCATCCCCCTTCTCGGGATTCGCAGCCCATTCCTACTTGGTCTGGGTCCTCTGTCCCTGTGTCTGGTGGTGGGGGATCAAGAGGCGGGTCGTTTCTCTGATTCTGATACCCCTAGTACGAGACCAGTTCGTAAGGGCAGAAGGGGTAAGGTTCCTAGAGATCCCCAGCCAGTTGTAGACTTGCCTTCTCAGCCAGGTAAGGAGAGTAAAAGCAATGTTTGGGTGGCGGTGGGAAAGGGGCGGTGTGAAAGCAGTCCTGGGGTGATCCCCAGTTCTGGGTCAGGTCCTGGTCCGGGTGTTTTTCCTCTCCAGAAGGTGGAGTTGGGGCGACAAGTAGTGCCCAGACTCCCCCTGGTATAGCCCTGCAGAACAGGTTTTCCACCTTGGATCCTGTGGAGGATTCTGGTGGGGTATGGTTGCAGGGGATTGTGCTGATGGAAGTAAATGAGTAATTTTATTATAAAAAAAAAAAAAATATGCAGTAATGTGGTAACATGTGAATGAGCAATGTTGGGTGGCGGTGGGAAAGGGGCGGTGTAAAAGCAGTCCTGGGTGAGTAATTTTACTAAAAAAAAAAAAAAAAAAAAAGCAGTAATGTGGTAGCATGTGTATGTACAATTGCGTGGTTGCGTAGATTTTAAAGTTTTGGGGAAGGTTGGGGTTATGATTTTGTTTTATTTGTTTATACATAATAGAAGTATGTATGTTTTAGGGGTTGGGGTTACTTGGGAAGTGGAAATGATTAAAGAGTATAATAATGCAAGTTATTGGAGCAGGTATTGGTGCGATTTTAGTGATGTGCAGATGGTATATGTATAGTATGGTGGGATAGTGTTTGTACGTAAAGAAAATGATAGTGGTAGAGGGTTGCTTTGGTACTTGGAAGTGGTAATGACTAAAGAGTATAAAAATGCAAGTGAGTGGGGCAGGTATTGGTGCTAATTTTTAGTGATGTATAGATGGTATATGTATAGCATGGTGGGATAATATTTGTATGTAAAGAAAATGTATTGGGGCAGAGGGTCGTTTTGGTTTAATTGTTTTTGTCTTTTCTGTATACATTTTTGGTCGTAGAATTTTCAATAAAAATTGCCACTCCTCGGTCTTCTAGCCGTCTTCTGCCGGGGGGGGGAAACACCCCACCCATGCTCTCCGCCATGCTCGACTGTGCCCCCACCCCACCCAAATGAAGCTCTTTTACATCCGGGGGGGGCCGGCCGAACACAGCGGAGAACAACGGGGGTGTCGCCCCACCTCGGGCTCCTCCCAGGGCTTCTTTCGCCGTCTTCCCCGGAGGGCGCCACTCTCCGGGCTTCTCGACGTTGTCTTTCCGCCGCGGGGGCCAGGCCTTCTTCTTTGCCGCCCCCTTCGATTTTTTTCGGCCTGGACGGGGGTCGCACATCCCATCCAGGACTTGGGCACGTGGCGGGCTTCTCGTCGCCGTTTTCTGCCGCTGCCCCCTTCACCACGAAGCTCCGTGCTTGTTTGATGAGGGCAGCGGGCTTCCGTCGTCTTCTCCGGGGCGAGGGTCGTACATCCCACCCCGGATTTCGTCGCCGTCTTCTGCCGCTGCCCCCTTCACCACGAAGCTCCGTGCTTGTTTGATGAGGGCAGCGGGCTTCCGTCGCAGTCTTCCGCCGCGGAGTGACACTCGCGGGCTTCTTCTTCCATTCGATGTTGACACGGCGAGGTCCGGCGCTGAAATGCCTTCTGAGTGGCGGCCAAGGACTTATATTGGCATTGGGCGTGGGCGTGGTTATGCCAACATGTGACCTTAACCCATGTGACAGTGATGTCACGTCACATCACTGTCACATGGGTTAAGGTCACATGTTGGCATAACCACGCCCACGCCCAATGCCAATATAAGTCCTTGCCCGCCGCTCAGAAGGCATTTCAGCGCCGGACCTCGCCGTGTCAACATCGAATGGAAGAAGAAGCCCGCGAGTGTCACCCCCCGCGGCGGAAGACTGCGACGGAAGCCCGCTGCCCTCATCAAACAAGCACGGAGCTTCGTGGTGAAGGGGGCAGCGGCAGAAGACGGCGACGAAATCCGGGGTGGGATGTACGACCCTCGCCCCGGAGAAGACGACGGAAGCCCGCTGCCCTCATCAAACAAGCACGGAGCTTCGTGGTGAAGGGGGCAGCGGCAGAAGACGGCGACGAGAAGCCCGCCACGTCCAAGTCCTGGATGGGATGTGCGACCCCCGTCCAGGCCGAAAAAATCGAAGGGGGCGGCAAAGAAGAAGGCCTGGCCCCCGCGGCGGAAGACAACGTCGAGAAGCCCGGAGAGTGGCGCCCTCCGGCGGAAGACGGCAAAAGAAGTGCCTGGCCCCTAGTAGGAGCCAGGCAGAAGCCGGCGACGAAATCCGGGTGGGATGTACGACCCTCGCCCCGGAGAAGACGACGGAAGCCCGCTGCCCTCATCAAACAAGCACGGAGCTTCGTGGTGAAGGGGGCAGCGGCAGAAGACAGCGACGAGAAGCCCGCCACATCCAAGTCCTGGATGGGATGTGCGAAAGACCCCCGTCCAGGCCGAAAAATTCGAAGGGGGCGGCGGCAGAAGACCCTCAAAGTTTAAAACCACCTTCACCAGGTGAATGGGTAGGGGTACGATGTACCCCATACTCATTCACATAGGGTGGGGCCCCGAAATCTGGGGGCCACCTTATTAAACGGGGCCCTCCCAGATTCTGATTGGCTCCCGCCCGCATACCCCCACCCCGACAACCAATGGCTAGGGTTGTCGGGAAGAGGCTCTTGTCCCGATCGACATGGGGACAAGAGTGCTTTGGGGTGGGGGGGCAGCGCCCCCCTCCCCCAAAGCACACACTCCCCCCATGTCGAGGGCATGTGGTCTGGTACGGCTCAGGAGGGGGGGGGGCGCTCGCTCGTCCCACCCCCATTCCTGTCCGGCCAGACTGCATGCCTGGGATGAGGGCTTGGTACGGATCTGGGGGGGAACCCCACGCCGATTTTGGCGTGGGTTAACCCCTCACGTTCCGGACCAAGCCGGAGAGCCTATTGTACCCCTGGGGGGGAAGCCGCGCCGGTTTCACATTTGAAATTTGGCGCGGAGTTCCCCTTCAGTGTCAGCGCAGCCCGAGAACAGCTCGGAGCTTGCCGTGCGCCGCTCCAGGCAGTGCAAACACTGCTACGCCGCCTGGTATTTACCAAGGATTTCCCCCGGCGTACTGAAGAGGCGCGCGGTAAGCTCCGATTTTTCCCTCTGCGCATGCCCAGTATGCAAGTGAACCTTCCGAGGTTCTAGCGTACTTTGCAAGGGCACGGGGATCGGGTCCCAAAAGTCACTTTCCCTTTCAAATCGGCCCGCCACACAAGTTGAAACACATGTCACTACACTTCCCCTGCATCACCCCCCCCTCCCTCCCCTCATAAACTCCCGCCCGAATCCCCGATGTTTACATTACTAAATGCCGCACGCCAGCTCTGTACTGGCGTGCTGTGCGCCCTCTTCTGGGCGCATTAGGCACTTTAGTAAATGAGGAAACACGCTGCACTGGCAGCGTGTTTCTTTGGTAAATGTCAAAAACAGGTTTACTCCTGCTTGTGCACCATGAGTCTTGGCGCACAGGCTTGGTAAATCAGCCCAAATGTATACTATACACAGTGCACACTTTACACAGAGAACACATTGTATACTATACACAGAGCACACTATACACAGAGCACACTATATACAGTGCACACTATACACAGAGAACACATTGTATACTATACACAGAGCGCACTATACACAGAGCGCACTATACACAGAGAGCACATTGTATACTATACACAGAGCACACATTTGGGCTGATTTACCAAGCCTGTGCGCCAAGACTCATGGTGCACAAGCAGGAGTAAACCTGTTTTTGACATTTACCAAAGAAACACGCTGCCAGTGCAGCGTGTTTCCTCATTTACTAAAGTGCCTAATGCGCCCAGAAGAGGGCGCACAGCACGCCAGTACAGAGCTGGCGTGCGGCATTTAGTAATGTAAACATCGGGGATTCGGGCGGGAGTTTATGAGGGGAGGAGGGGGGTGATGCAGGGGAAGTGTAGTGACATGTGTTTCAACTTGTGTGGCGGGCCGATTTGAAAGGGAAAGTGACTTTTGGGACCCGATCCCCGTGCCCTTGCAAAGTACGCTAGAACCTCGGAAGGTTCACTTGCATACTGGGCATGCGCAGAGGGAAAAATCGGAGCTCACCGCGCGCCTCTTCAGTACGCCGGGAAATCCTTGGTAAATACCAGGCGGCGTAGCAGTGTTTGCACTGCCTGGAGCGGCGCACGGCAAGCTCCGAGCTGTTCTCGGGCTGCGCTGACACTGAAGGGGAACTCCGCGCCAAATTTCAAATGTGAAACCGGCGCGGCTTCCCCCCCAGGGGTACAATAGGCTCTCCGGCTTGGTCCGGAACGTGAGGGGTTAACCCACGCCAAAATCGGCGTGGGGTTCCCCCCCAGATCCGTACCAAGCCCTCATCCCAGGCATGCAGTCTGGCCGGACAGGAATGGGGGTGGGGACGAGCGAGCGGCCCCCCCCCTCCTGAGCCGTACCAGACCACATGCCCTCGACATGGGGGAGTGTGTGCTTTGGGGGAGGGGGGCGCTGCCCCCCCACCCCAAAGCACTCTTGTCCCCATGTCGATCGGGACAAGAGCCTCTTCCCGACAACCCTAGCCATTGGTTGTCGGGGTATGCGGGCGGGAGCCAATCAGAATCTGGGAGCCCCGTTTAATAAGGTGGCCCCCAGATTTCGGGCCCCCACCCTATGTGAATGAGTATGGGGTACATCGTACCCCTACCCATTCACCTGGTGAACGTTTTCACTTTTGGGGGTCTTCCGCCGCCCCCTTCAAATTCTTCTGCCTGGACGGGGTCGTACATCCCATCCAGGACTTGGACGTGGCGGGCTTCTCGTCGCTGTCTTCTGCCGCTGCCCCCTTCACCACGAAGCTCCGTGCTTGTTTGATGAGGGCAGCGGGCTTCCGTCGTCTTCTCCGGGGCGAGGGTCGTACATCCCACCCCGGATTTCGTCGCCGGGTTCTGCCTGGCTCCTACTAGGGGCCAGGGCTTCTTTTGCCGTCTTCCGCCGGAGGGCGCCACTCTCCGGGCTTCTCGACGTTGTCTTCCGCCGCGGGGGCCAGGCCTTCTTCTTTGCCGCCCCCCTCGATTTTTTCGGCCTGGACGGGGGTCGCACATCCCATCCAGGACTTGGACGTGGCGGGCTTCTCGTCGCCGTCTTCTTCTGCTGCGCTGCCCCCCTTCACCACGAAGCTCCGTGCTTGTTTGATGAGGGCAGCGGGCTTCCGTCGTCTTCTCCGGGGCGAGGGTCGTACATCCCACCCCGGATTTCGTCGCCGTCTTCTGCCGCTGCCCCCTTCACCACGAAGCTCCGTGCTTGTTTGATGAGGGCAGCGGGCTTCCGTCGCAGTCTTCCGCCGCGGGGTGACACTCGCGGGCTTCTTCTTCCATTCGATGTTGACACGGCGAGGTCCGGCGCTGAAATGCCTTCTGAGCGGCGGGCAAGGACTTATATTGGCATTGGGCGTGGGCGTGGTTATGCCAACATGTGACCTTAACCCATGTGACAGTGATGTGACGTCACATCACTGTCACATGGGTTAAGGTCACATGTTGGCATAACCACGCCCACGCCCAATGCCAATATAAGTCCTTGCCCGCCGCTCAGAAGGCATTTCAGCGCCGGACCTCGCCGTGTCAACATCGAATGGAAGAAGAAGCCCGCGAGTGTCACCCCGCGGCGGAAGACTGCGACGGAAGCCCGCTGCCCTCATCAAACAAGCACGGAGCTTCGTGGTGAAGGGGGCAGCGGCAGAAGACGGCGACGAAATCCGGGGTGGGATGTACGACCCTCGCCCCGGAGAAGACGACGGAAGCCCGCTGCCCTCATCAAACAAGCACGGAGCTTCGTGGTGAAGGGGGCAGCGGCAGAAGACGGCGACGAGAAGCCCGCCACGTCCAAGTCCTGGATGGGATGTGCGACCCCCGTCCAGGCCGAAAAATTCGAAGGGGGCGGCAAAGAAGAAGGCCTGGCCCCCGCGGCGGAAGACAACGTCGAGAAGCCCGGAGAGTGGCGCCCTCCGGCGGAAGACGGCGAAAGAAGCCCTGGAGGAGCCAGGCAGAAGCGGAGGAGCCCGAGGTGGGGCGACACCCCCGTTGTTCTCCCCCGCTGTTTTCGGCCGGCCCCCCCCGGATGTAAAAGAGCTTCATTTTGGGGTGGGGGCACAGTCGAGCATGGCGGAGAGCATGGGTGGGTGTTTCCCCCCCCCCGGCAGAAGACGGCTAGAAGACCGAGGAGTGGCGACGCCCCCGTTGTTCTCCGCCATTTCCGCCGGCCCCCCCCGGATGTAAAAGAGCTTGATTTGGGGTAGGGGGCCTGGCCGAACATGGCGGAGAGCATCGGTGGGTGTCTCTCTCCCCGGCGGAAGGCGGCGGCGAAGACCGGGGGGGGGGTAGGTGTACCCCCCCGGCGGAAGGCGAAGACCGAGGAGGGGTAATTTTTTATTTATAAAACTACGACCAAAAGGTTAACAAATATATAAAATAAACAAAATAACTAAATAAACCAAATAACACAAAAACAAACAACAAAACACAAACCATCAAATCACCGACCTCCACCCACCAAGAAATAACTATAAAGAAAAAAAAAAAAAATAGCACCAGAACAGGTATTTACAACAGGCTCACTGGTACAAGAGAAAGTCTTTATAGTCCATCAGAAAAGCTTGCCCAGATCATTGCCAAAAAAAACCACTTAAAACGGCTCACTGGTACAGTAGGGAGATATTAAAGTCCATAGAAACCACTACTGTCCAGATCATCGCCAACCCACAACACACCCCACCATCACAACAACAAATACCTACAACCCACGTATGAGCAAGAACATGATAGTCAGACATGTCTGTAGCCTTATTTCAAAAAAAAATACCATAAACAAAATCTAAGGGGGTGAAAAAGGATAGATGCCCCTACCCATGGAGAGGGGCAGAGCCGTGACCTAAGGGGGCTGGAAGAGGAACCCCCTCCATAAATGGGCACACCTCTCAGGCCCGACCCTGCTCCTTTCCAGATCCCGCACCTTCACCAACTCCCGAAAGATACCGCCCACCACCTCATGCACAGGCAGGATTTTGTCCCTAGTGGACACCAAACACCGAGCGTGCCAAGTGTAATAAAGCACAACTAGGCTGACTAAATAAAGTGACGATAACTCAAATCCCCTGCGGACCCCAAAATCACCATACACTCGCTCAGCATAGGTCAGGGCCGGAAGGCGGGGGTAGCCAATGGCACCCCCTACCTTCGTAAGAACCTCCATGTTGAAGGGACATTGGACCAGAAAATGGTCCATGGTCTCCAATGTCCCACCACATTCCTGACGGGGGCAGTCCCTGTCCCCCAGGTTCCTGTATTTGAGATTCGCACGGACATAGAGTCGTCCATGGAACGACCTCCATGCGAGATCCCAAAACTTACTTGGAATTCTAGAAGAATTCAAGAGGGCTAGCCCCTCCGTGAGGACCCTCTCAGGGCAGTCCCTCAAAGACAGGGGCTTCAAAATGTCCGAGGCCATGACCCTCAGGTACAGCTCCCGCCGACCCAAAGAGCCCACCTCCAGGGCAGTTATCCGCCACTGCCTCAGTACCTTTAATGCCAGGGGGACATAGGAAGGGAGATACCCATGCGATCTCCTCAGATCGCCGGGCCTCCCCCCCTCCCCCCACTGCCTCAAGAACAGCAAGAGCCAGTCCTTGCATGAACACTCCCACCAGGAAGGCTCGTCCACAAATATGGACTGCAAATTGTATTTAACAAAGATGGTGACAAAGAACACCACCGGGTTGACCATGTCCAACCCACCTTGCCGTCGCTGGCGGTATGTGACCTCCCTCTTGATCAGGTTCAGTCTGCTTCCCCACAACAGCAGGAAGAACAGACCATAGACCCGAGCATAGAGAGATGCTGGCAAAAGACACACATAGCTTACAAAGAGAAACTCAGGCAATAAGTACGTCTTGACCAAGCTTACCCTTTCCCTCAGGGAAAGTTTCCAACCTTTCCAGGCCTTCACCTTCCGAGTGGCACTCACCAGCCTGCGCTCCCAGTTTAGCTTGGGATAATCACCCGGGCCGAAATGAATGCCAAGAACTCGAATCTCTGGTACGGGCGTGGGGAACACGTCCGGAAGGGGGAACTGCTCCCCCTCCTTCCCCAACCAGAAAACTTCACTCTTGTCCCAATTGACCAGCGAGCCTGACGCCTCAGAGTAGCACCCGATCTGGGACTCCCACATAATGGGCCTCCTCACGACCAGATACCACCACCGAGACGTCGTCCGCATAGGCCACAACCCTCACCGCCGAAACCGGACCCCCGACAGGTCCCACCGGAACCCCCCCCAGACGCCCGCAGTCTAGCCTCCTTACGAAGGGGTCGACCGCAAAGATGTACAGGAGGGGGCTCAGCGGGCACCCCTGCCGGACGCCAGAGTCCACGGCAAAGGCCCGGCCCACCCAACCGTTGACAAGAGGGAAGCTCTCAGCTCCCCTATACAATACCTGCAGCCAATCAACGAATTGATCAGGCAGACCGTATCTCCTCAGAAGCAGCCAAAGGTACTCGTGGTTCACCCGATCAAACGCCTTAGCCTGATCCAATGCAAGCAGATACCGCTCGCTGCCATCAGCCCTGCACCTTTCCACAGCCTCCCGGACGCTCAGGACGGCACTAAAAGTGCCCCGGCCAGGAATTGTGCAGTGCTGAGAGGGAGACAGCATCCTGCCCGCCAAAGCAGACAGACGTGTAAACAAGATCTTTGCCAGTATCTTCCTATCTGTGGTAAGAAGGGCGATCGGACGCCAATTCTCCACCACAGACGGATCTTTCCCCTTTGACAGTAGGATCAGAGCTGACCTTCTCATTGAGGGAGGCAGCAGGCCATAGGCCAAACATTCACTAAACACGTCCCTCAGATGAGGAGCCAAGAGGCTCTTAAAGGTTTTGTAGAACTCGGCCGTGAGCCCATCGGGCCCAGGTGACTTTTTAGAAGCTAAAGAGCTAATAGCCTGCTCAACTTCAGCTACCGAGATCTCTTCTGTCAGAGAGTCAGGAAGGTCAGACCCCACTTCCAGCGGGGTCTCATCAAGGAATTCCCTGACTTTCTCCATGTCTAGAGGCCGCTTCTTCAGGAGGTCCGAAAAGTGGTCTCTGACGACACCCAGGATCCCCGATCTGGACCGGACCAGAGATCCTGAGGCATCCTTCAGGCCATGTACGACCTTCGACCTCGCCACCTCACCACAGCTCCTGTAGGGATCAGGAGAGATAAACTTCCCATAATCCCTCTCAAAAACCAGGGAGGCGAGACGGTCGTACTGACACTCCTTCATCTGCGCCTTCAGACCGGATATCTGTTCCTGAGAGCCCCCAGAGGACACCAGGCGGTCAAGCTGCCTGCGTAGTCTCTGGTAAGCCTGGTACTTGGAAGCTGCCCTGTACCCAGAGATTTCCCGGAAAAAGTCGCCAGACCTCTTTTTAACTACTTCCCACCACTCAAGGCGGGAGCAGTTGCCCTCAAGGAGCGAGGTCTGGCCCAGGAAGAAAACCTCATAGGCTTCCCTAACCTCAGGATCCTCCAGTAGCGACCCATTCAGGCGCCACAAACCCCTCCCTTTCTGAGGAGTGTCAGCGACATTCAGGGCCACAGATACCATACAGTGATCGGAGAACTCTACCGACTGCAGCTCAGGAGCCGAGCAGACAGAGTCCTCCTTTAAAAAAAACCTATCTAATCTACTCTTACTACTACCTCGGGAAAATGTGAAACCAGTGAGGTTGGGGAGGTGACGAACGTGCACATCCACCAACCTGGCCTCCCTCACTACGTTATTCAAAAAAATACTATCATATCCCAGAGGGTTGGCGGCACCTGCCCGGTCTTTGGGCCTAGTGATCATATTGAAATCGCCACCAAAAATCACCTGCTGGGACGTAAAAAGATAAGGCTTAACCGCCGTAAGGAGGCTCCTCCTCTCCCTCCTAGTTTGAGGCCCATAAAAATTTATGAGCCGGAGGAATTGC
Organism: Rana kukunoris; assembly: GCA_029574335.1. Lineage (NCBI taxonomy): Eukaryota > Metazoa > Chordata > Amphibia > Anura > Ranidae > Rana > Rana kukunoris. The sequence continues at coordinate 413,772,351 of CM056050.1, read as the reverse complement.
CCCCTCACGACAGCGTCCACCACCAGACATCTACCGATCTCCACTTCAATCACTCGCCGGCAAGCCACCGGACCAGTCTTAAAAAGGACCGCAACCCCACTGCAGGGCTCGGCCGCAAGAGACCAGAGGGAGGGCCCACATCTCCACTCCCTCTTTGCTAGATGCATCTCTGCCACAGATGCCAGCCAGGTCTCCTGCAAAAACAAAATGTCAGCTTCAACACGGCTGAGAAAATCGAAGGCCATAAAACGAGCTCCCGCAGAACGAATACTTGCGACATTAATGGTCGCAAGCCGTATTGGAGAGGGTACCGCCATCAGAATGATTGAAAGTGGTCATGTTCTCCTTCATACTACAAACACAAAAACATATTTACATATCTACACTTCCTCCTCCTCTGAGCCCGAGGAGGAGGAGAAGATACCAAACGGGTTCCCCAGGGACACCCCACTTCGTGCCCCTGGGGAACCCCACCCTTCACTGGGGACTTCCCGCCCCCAGATCTGGCAGCCTTCCCCTTCTTCTTTTTGCGTCTCACCTGCTCCCACTCCTGCCACCTCTCCGAGATGACTACACCACCCCCCTCCTCGGACCCGCTGCTCGAGATTTCCCTCTTGGATGAGGCTCGAGCAGCTTCCATCTCCATGGCCACAGGGCCAGAGGAGACTCTGGGTCCAGAAGGGGGGGAATGGAAGAGGCAGGAGGGGGGCCAGAGACAGGGGAGAGGACAGGGGGGGGACCAGACTTAGCTGGACGGGAAGAAGAAGGGGAAGGGGGGGGACGGGACTTGGGAGGGGGGGGGCGAGGGGGGGGGGTACGAGGAGGGGAAGATGAGGGAGGAGGGCATGGGGAAACAGATGGAGGGCCAGGTGGAGGGGAGGGGCAATGGTGAGGAGGGGGAGAGGGAAGGGGGATGGGGATCGGCCCTGCAACATTAGGAGAGGAAGGCCCTGGCCCCGGACCCTCAGGCCCGGGACCCCCAGGCCTCCCCGACTCCTCCCCACCGGCTCCGCCCTCCGGAGGATCGGGAGCCTCCTGGCCAACCGAGCCCGTGTCCCCCGGGGGGGGAGCCCCACGCCCACGCCTGCTCCGCCTTCTTTGAGGCAATGGGCCTGTTGGTCCCTCCGGAGTAGTACTAGGGGCTCCAGGATCCCCACCCCCCCGGCCATCACTCGCCGGGGGGGCTTCGGCCGCTCCCGGCCCGGGAGGTCCCCCCCCTGAGGAAGAACCCCGATATGCTTTGGGACACCTGCTAAATGGGTGCCCCATCTCACCACACAAGTTGCAGCATATCTTCCCACATGACTCGGACTGGTGGCCAAACTCGTGGCACCGGCCACATCTGACCACCGTGCAGTCCGAGCTCATGTGGGTCGGGCTGCCGCACTTGAAGCAACGACGGGGCTGTCCCGGGTAGAACGCCAGGATCCGGTCTCTGCCTAGAAAGGCGCTGCCAGGGAGGTGGGCAACACTGTTGCCCTCCCTCTTGAGCCGGATCCTGGTCAACCAAGCCCCGGTCCAGACCCCGCGCTCATCAAGGTTCTTCCTCAGGGGGGTCTGCAACTGCCCGTACCTCCCGAGCCAGGTGGCAATGTCCTCCGGAGGGAGCGACTCATTCCTCACCAGGATGGTGATGTTCTTAACCTCCTCCTGCCTGGAGATGGGAATGAGCCTGTACCTCTTCCAAGGGTCAACGCCCCTCACCAACCCAAAGCCGGTGATAAAGCGTTCCATACACACGGGAGTGACAAAACTTATATCAAACTCCCGTGTGTTGGTGGGATGGATGACAGCAAAAAGGTCATCCACCCCAAAACCCAAGGAGAGTACCAGGCCCACCACCTCACCTCGAGCGGGGCAGGGGTCCGGACCCTCGTACCGAAGCTGGACAACATTCCTACGCCTCCTCTCTGGACCACCTGTACCCCTCGTCCACGCCGACCCCTGCGTCCTCTCCTGGTCAGCAGGGGGGGCGCGGAAATTCTGGGCGCCAAACCGGCTGTACAGGTGGTCCAGAGGGGCACGAGAGCCCAACACCTGGGCGAAAGAGCGACCCCCCTTTAGGGCAGACAATAAGTTGGCCTCCGGAGACCCCCGAAAGATGTTCTCCGGAAGTGGGGCACCCCCCTCAGCACCCCCAGAAGTGGGGGGGGACGGGGGGGGGCCCCCATCCCTGCCGGTGGTGTTGCACCCACCCCCGCTGATATACCCTGACCACCCTGACCCACCACCTTTGGCCTGACTACAGGCTCCCCCCCCCCCGGGACCACAGCAGAGGGGGGTACCACCCCCACCAAACTCCCCCACCCAGACCCCTCCGCGACCACACCAGCCCCTTGGGACTCCACCTGTACTGGGGGGGAGCCCCCCTGGGACCCCTCCAACTGCCGGATATAATCATATGCTATACAGTCCACTGGGAGGGGTCCCACCTGACTTTCCCCCCACCCCGCCTGTGCTGCAGGGAGCCCCTCGGGGCCTGTGGCAGTGTCCATGGGGACCTGGGGGGGTGGCAGCTTACCGTCCAATTTACCGTCCTCACCGTCTCTGTCCATCTCCTGCCGGGGGTGCCTGGAGGTGCCTGCTGCAGCGTCCGGGGCTGGGCACCCCTGCACCCCCGGCCTCTCATCCCCCAGGTCCCCTGAGCCCCCACCGACCACCGCAAACTCGCGGGGGGCACTTCCGGTCGCGGGACGGGCACTTCCGGTTTCGGTCTGGTCACTTCCGGTTTCGGTCTGGTCACTTCCGGTTCCGGCTGGGGCACTTCCGGTTCCGGCTGGGGCACTTCCGGTTCTTGGGCGGTCACTTCCGGGTCCCGGTCTACTCCACCCCCAACAGCCGGCGCCATCTTGGCCACACTGCACACAAGCTGTTTACCTCCAGATGACCGCAGCACAATGCCTCCACCATGTGTCTGCCTCTCTCCCGATGACATAGCAGCCGCAGGAGCAGTCCCTGGCCTTTCCATGGCCAGATCCTCCCGCTCCACTGCAAGCTGAGGGGTCATGGAAGCCGACACATGGCGGGCTTCAGCTGTGGCAGTGCGACCATCCTGGGGGAGCCTGGGTATGCTGACCTGAAGATGGCGGGGGGTACCGCCGGCGGCACCTGGGCCCGGCGACCTCCTGGATCACTGGACTCCCCGGACTTCGCCAACCCCCCAGTCCCTTCCACGGACCGAGGGATCGGCTCCCGGGAACCCTCCCCAGGTTTTATGGCCATACTGGGCCCTGCACCACCGGCACTCGCCCCCCCCCCCACTGCACCCAGGCTCCCCTGACTCTCCTGGCTGTTTGGGGGGTTGGGACCCCTTCTTAGACCGCCCGCTCCTCCTCGCTGCCTGGCTCCCTTCCCGGTTGGCCTGCTGGAGGGTCCTCCGGAGCTCCTCTAGGAAGTTCATCTCTCCAGCCCCACGTTGGCAAAAGCCCCCCAGGTATTCCCATATTTCTTTTACTTCTAGTCCTAGGGTGGTGATGGCCCCCTTGAATTCAGATCTCTTATTACTGGAGCACCTGTCCCTCTTTTCCCTCAGGCCTGCGAGAGTAGTCATCTTTTCCACGCAGGCCTGAGATATCCTCACCAGCAGGGATTTGATTTTATCCCGCCTCCTCCTGGTTCTTGCCTCATTCTCACCTGGCTGAGGGGCTGTCCAGTCTGAGAGACCCTCCTGGGTCTCCAGGAAGAGACGGTCCTCCCTGCTGATGGTGGTGGCGGTGGTCTGGCTGGAGGGCAGGTGCTGTTGACTCCTCCGGAGGCCGGAAGCCGGTCCACCTCCGGGGCTGAGGGAGGCCATCCCACCCCTCTTCCGGGGCAGGGGGCTGGGGGCTGGAGGCTGGTCCTGGTAGGCTGGAACACAGGAGCTCTGGAAGACAGGTCTTCTCTCCTCTCCAGCAGGAAGCAGAATGAGCTCTGTGGGAGGAGCCGGAACTACTGCCAGTGGGTGGAGCTGCACTGAGACCGAGGAGGGGTAATTTTTTATTTATAAAACTACGACCAAAAGGTTAACAAATATATAAAATAAACAAAATAACTAAATAAACCAAATAACACAAAAACAAACAACAAAACACAAACCATCAAATCACCGACCTCCACCCACCAAGAAATAACTATAAAGAAAAAAAAAAAAAAAAAAAAATAGCACCAGAACAGGTATTTACAACAGGCTCACTGGTACAAGAGAAAGTCTTTATAGTCCATCAGAAAAGCTTGCCCAGATCATTGCCAAAAAAAACAACCACTTAAAACGGCTCACTGGTACAGTAGGGAGATATTAAAGTCCATAGAAACCACTACTGTCCAGATCATCGCCAACCCACAACACACCCCACCATCACAACAACAAATACCTACAACCCACGTATGAGCAAGAACATGATAGTCAGACATGTCTGTAGCCTTATTTCAAAAAAAATACCATAAACAAAATCTAAGGGGGTGAAAAAGGATAGATGCCCCTACCCATGGAGAGGGGCAGAGCCGTGACCTAAGGGGGCTGGAAGAGGAACCCCCTCCATAAATGGGCACACCTCTCAGGCCCGACCCTGCTCCTTTCCAGATCCCGCACCTTCACCAACTCCCGAAAGATACCGCCCACCACCTCATGCACAGGCAGGATTTTGTCCCTAGTGGACACCAAACACCGAGCGTGCCAAGTGTAATAAAGCACAACTAGGCTGACTAAATAAAGTGACGATAACTCAAATCCCCTGCGGACCCCAAAATCACCATACACTCGCTCAGCATAGGTCAGGGCCGGAAGGCGGGGGTAGCCAATGGCACCCCCTACCTTCGTAAGAACCTCCATGTTGAAGGGACATTGGACCAGAAAATGGTCCATGGTCTCCAATGTCCCACCACATTCCTGACGGGGGCAGTCCCTGTCCCCCAGGTTCCTGTATTTGAGATTCGCACGGACATAGAGTCGTCCATGGAACGACCTCCATGCGAGATCCCAAAACTTACTTGGAATTCTAGAAGAATTCAAGAGGGCTAGCCCCTCCGTGAGGACCCTCTCAGGGCAGTCCCTCAAAGACAGGGGCTTCAAAATGTCCGAGGCCATGACCCTCAGGTACAGCTCCCGCCGACCCAAAGAGCCCACCTCCAGGGCAGTTATCCGCCACTGCCTCAGTACCTTTAATGCCAGGGGGACATAGGAAGGGAGATACCCATGCGATCTCCTCAGATCGCCGGGCCTCCCCCCCTCCCCCCACTGCCTCAAGAACAGCAAGAGCCAGTCCTTGCATGAACACTCCCACCAGGAAGGCTCGTCCACAAATATGGACTGCAAATTGTATTTAACAAAGATGGTGACAAAGAACACCACCGGGTTGACCATGTCCAACCCACCTTGCCGTCGCTGGCGGTATGTGACCTCCCTCTTGATCAGGTTCAGTCTGCTTCCCCACAACAGCAGGAAGAACAGACCATAGACCCGAGCATAGAGAGATGCTGGCAAAAGACACACATAGCTTACAAAGAGAAACTCAGGCAATAAGTACGTCTTGACCAAGCTTACCCTTTCCCTCAGGGAAAGTTTCCAACCTTTCCAGGCCTTCACCTTCCGAGTGGCACTCACCAGCCTGCGCTCCCAGTTTAGCTTGGGATAATCACCCGGGCCGAAATGAATGCCAAGAACTCGAATCTCTGGTACGGGCGTGGGGAACACGTCCGGAAGGGGGAACTGCTCCCCCTCCTTCCCCAACCAGAAAACTTCACTCTTGTCCCAATTGACCAGCGAGCCTGACGCCTCAGAGTAGCACCCGATCTGGGACTCCACATAATGGGCCTCCTCACGACCAGATACCACCACCGAGACGTCGTCCGCATAGGCCACAACCCTCACCGCCGAAACCGGACCCCCGACAGGTCCCACCGGAACCCCCCCCAGACGCCCGCAGTCTAGCCTCCTTACGAAGGGGTCGACCGCAAAGATGTACAGGAGGGGGCTCAGCGGGCACCCCTGCCGGACGCCAGAGTCCACGGCAAAGGCCCGGCCCACCCAACCGTTGACAAGAGGGAAGCTCTCAGCTCCCCTATACAATACCTGCAGCCAATCAACGAATTGATCAGGCAGACCGTATCTCCTCAGAAGCAGCCAAAGGTACTCGTGGTTCACCCGATCAAACGCCTTAGCCTGATCCAATGCAAGCAGATACCGCTCGCTGCCATCAGCCCTGCACCTTTCCACAGCCTCCCGGACGCTCAGGACGGCACTAAAAGTGCCCCGGCCAGGAATTGTGCAGTGCTGAGAGGGAGACAGCATCCTGCCCGCCAAAGCAGACAGACGTGTAAACAAGATCTTTGCCAGTATCTTCCTATCTGTGGTAAGAAGGGCGATCGGACGCCAATTCTCCACCACAGACGGATCTTTCCCCTTTGACAGTAGGATCAGAGCTGACCTTCTCATTGAGGGAGGCAGCAGGCCATAGGCCAAACATTCACTAAACACGTCCCTCAGATGAGGAGCCAAGAGGCTCTTAAAGGTTTTGTAGAACTCGGCCGTGAGCCCATCGGGCCCAGGTGACTTTTTAGAAGCTAAAGAGCTAATAGCCTGCTCAACTTCAGCTACCGAGATCTCTTCTGTCAGAGAGTCAGGAAGGTCAGACCCCACTTCCAGCGGGGTCTCATCAAGGAATTCCCTGACTTTCTCCATGTCTAGAGGCCGCTTCTTCAGGAGGTCCGAAAAGTGGTCTCTGACGACACCCAGGATCCCCGATCTGGACCGGACCAGAGATCCTGAGGCATCCTTCAGGCCATGTACGACCTTCGACCTCGCCACCTCACCACAGCTCCTGTAGGGATCAGGAGAGATAAACTTCCCATAATCCCTCTCAAAAACCAGGGAGGCGAGACGGTCGTACTGACACTCCTTCATCTGCGCCTTCAGACCGGATATCTGTTCCTGAGAGCCCCCAGAGGACACCAGGCGGTCAAGCTGCCTGCGTAGTCTCTGGTAAGCCTGGTACTTGGAAGCTGCCCTGTACCCAGAGATTTCCCGGAAAAAGTCGCCAGACCTCTTTTTAACTACTTCCCACCACTCAAGGCGGGAGCAGTTGCCCTCAAGGAGCGAGGTCTGGCCCAGGAAGAAAACCTCATAGGCTTCCCTAACCTCAGGATCCTCCAGTAGCGACCCATTCAGGCGCCACAAACCCCTCCCTTTCTGAGGAGTGTCAGCGACATTCAGGGCCACAGATACCATACAGTGATCGGAGAACTCTACCGACTGCAGCTCAGGAGCCGAGCAGACAGAGTCCTCCTTTAAAAAAAACCTATCTAATCTACTCTTACTACTACCTCGGGAAAATGTGAAACCAGTGAGGTTGGGGAGGTGACGAACGTGCACATCCACCAACCTGGCCTCCCTCACTACGTTATTCAAAAAAATACTATCATATCCCAGAGGGTTGGCGGCACCTGCCCGGTCTTTGGGCCTAGTGATCATATTGAAATCGCCACCAAAAATCACCTGCTGGGACGTAAAAAGATAAGGCTTAACCGCCGTAAGGAGGCTCCTCCTCTCCCTCCTAGTTTGAGGCCCATAAAAATTTATGAGCCGGAGGAATTGCCCCCTCACGACAGCGTCCACCACCAGACATCTACCGATCTCCACTTCAATCACTCGCCGGCAAGCCACCGGACCAGTCTTAAAAAGGACCGCAACCCCACTGCAGGGCTCGGCCGCAAGAGACCAGAGGGAGGGCCCACATCTCCACTCCCTCTTTGCTAGATGCATCTCTGCCACAGATGCCAGCCAGGTCTCCTGCAAAAACAAAATGTCAGCTTCAACACGGCTGAGAAAATCGAAGGCCATAAAACGAGCTCCCGCAGAACGAATACTTGCGACATTAATGGTCGCAAGCCGTATTGGAGAGGGTACCGCCATCAGAATGATTGAAAGTGGTCATGTTCTCCTTCATACTACAAACACAAAAACATATTTACATATCTACACTTCCTCCTCCTCTGAGCCCGAGGAGGAGGAGAAGATACCAAACGGGTTCCCCAGGGACACCCCACTTCGTGCCCCTGGGGGAACCCCACCCTTCACTGGGGACTTCCCGCCCCCAGATCTGGCAGCCTTCCCCTTCTTCTTTTTGCGTCTCACCTGCTCCCACTCCTGCCACCTCTCCGAGATGACTACACCACCCCCCTCCTCGGACCCGCTGCTCGAGATTTCCCTCTTGGATGAGGCTCGAGCAGCTTCCATCTCCATGGCCACAGGGCCAGAGGAGACTCTGGGTCCAGAAGGGGGGGGAATGGAAGAGGCAGGAGGGGGGCCAGAGACAGGGGAGAGGACAGGGGGGGGACCAGACTTAGCTGGACGGGAAGAAGAAGGGGAAGGGGGGGGACGGGACTTGGGAGGGGGGGGGGCGAGGGGGGGGGGGTACGAGGAGGGGAAGATGAGGGAGGAGGGCATGGGGAAACAGATGGAGGGCCAGGTGGAGGGGAGGGGCAATGGTGAGGAGGGGGAAAGGGAAGGGGGATGGGGATCGGCCCTGCAACATTAGGAGAGGAAGGCCCTGGCCCCGGACCCTCAGGCCCGGGACCCCCAGGCCTCCCCGACTCCTCCCCACCGGCTCCGCCCTCCGGAGGATCGGGAGCCTCCTGGCCAACCGAGCCCGTGTCCCCCGGGGGGGGAGCCCCACGCCCACGCCTGCTCCGCCTTCTTTGAGGCAATGGGCCTGTTGGTCCCTCCGGAGTAGTACTAGGGGCTCCAGGATCCCCACCCCCCCGGCCATCACTCGCCGGGGGGGCTTCGGCCGCTCCCGGCCCGGGAGGTCCCCCCCCTGAGGAAGAACCCCGATATGCTTTGGGACACCTGCTAAATGGGTGCCCCATCTCACCACACAAGTTGCAGCATATCTTCCCACATGACTCGGACTGGTGGCCAAACTCGTGGCACCGGCCACATCTGACCACCGTGCAGTCCGAGCTCATGTGGGTCGGGCTGCCGCACTTGAAGCAACGACGGGGCTGTCCCGGGTAGAACGCCAGGATCCGGTCTCTGCCTAGAAAGGCGCTGCCAGGGAGGTGGGCAACACTGTTGCCCTCCCTCTTGAGCCGGATCCTGGTCAACCAAGCCCCGGTCCAGACCCCGCGCTCATCAAGGTTCTTCCTCAGGGGGGTCTGCAACTGCCCGTACCTCCCGAGCCAGGTGGCAATGTCCTCCGGAGGGAGCGACTCATTCCTCACCAGGATGGTGATGTTCTTAACCTCCTCCTGCCTGGAGATGGGAATGAGCCTGTACCTCTTCCAAGGGTCAACGCCCCTCACCAACCCAAAGCCGGTGATAAAGCGTTCCATACACACGGGAGTGACAAAACTTATATCAAACTCCCGTGTGTTGGTGGGATGGATGACAGCAAAAAGGTCATCCACCCCAAAACCCAAGGAGAGTACCAGGCCCACCACCTCACCTCGAGCGGGGCAGGGGTCCGGACCCTCGTACCGAAGCTGGACAACATTCCTACGCCTCCTCTCTGGACCACCTGTACCCCTCGTCCACGCCGACCCCTGCGTCCTCTCCTGGTCAGCAGGGGGGGCGCGGAAATTCTGGGCGCCAAACCGGCTGTACAGGTGGTCCAGAGGGGCACGAGAGCCCAACACCTGGGCGAAAGAGCGACCCCCCTTTAGGGCAGACAATAAGTTGGCCTCCGGAGACCCCCGAAAGATGTTCTCCGGAAGTGGGGCACCCCCCTCAGCACCCCCAGAAGTGGGGGGGGACGGGGGGGCCCCCCACCCTGCCGGTGGTGTTGCACCCACCCCCGCTGATATACCCTGACCACCCTGACCCACCACCTTTGGCCTGACTACAGGCTCCCCCCCCCCCGGGACCACAGCAGAGGGGGGTACCACCCCCACCAAACTCCCCCACCCAGACCCCTCCGCGACCACACCAGCCCCTTGGGACTCCACCTGTACTGGGGGGGAGCCCCCCTGGGACCCCTCCAACTGCCGGATATAATCGTATGCTATACAGTCCACTGGGAGGGGTCCCACCTGACTTTCCCCCCACCCCGCCTGTGCTGCAGGGAGCCCCTCGGGGCCTGTGGCAGTGTCCATGGGGACCTGGGGGGGTGGCAGCTTACCGTCCAATTTACCGTCCTCAACGTCTCTGTCCATCTCCTGCCGGGGGTGCCTGGAGGTGCCTGCTGCAGCGTCCGGGGCTGGGCACCCCTGTACCCCCGGCCTCTCATCCCCCAGGTCCCCTGAGCCCCCACCGACCACCGCAAACTCGCGGGGGGGCACTTCCGGTCGCGGGACGGGCACTTCCGGTTTCGGTATGGTCACTTCCGGTTTCGGTCTGGTCACTTCCGGTTCCGGCTGGGGCACTTCCGGTTCCGGCTGGGGCACTTCCGGTTCCGGCTGGGGCACTTCCGGTTCCGGCTGGGGCACTTCCGGGTCCCGGTCTACTCCACCCCCAACAGCCGGCGCCATCTTGGCCACACTGCACACAAGCTGTTTCCCTCCAGATGACCGCAGCACAATGCCTCCACCATGTGTCTGCCTCTCTCCCGATGACATAGCAGCCGCAGGAGCAGTCCCTGGCCTTTCCATGGCCAGATCCTCCCGCTCCTCTGCAAGCTGAGGGGTCATGGAAGCCGACACATGGCGGGCTTCAGCTGTGGCAGTGCGACCATCCTGGGGGAGCCTGGGTATGCTGACCTGAAGATGGCGGGGGGGTACCGCCGGCGGCACCTGGGCCCGGCGACCTCCTGGATCACTGGACTCCCCGGACTTCGCCAACCCCTCCAGTCCCTTCCACGGACCGAGGGATCGGCTCCCGGGAACCCTCCCCAGGTTTTATGGCCATACTGGGCCCTGCACCACCGGCACTCGCCCCCCCCCCCCACTGCACCCAGGCTCCCCTGACTCTCCTGGCTGTTTGGGGGGTTGGGACCCCTTCTTAGACCGCCCACTCCTCCTCGCTGCCTGGCTCCCTTCCCGGTTGGCCTGCTGGAGGGTCTTCCGGAGCTCCTCTAGGAAGTTCGCCTCTCCAGCCCCACGTTGGCAAAAGCCCCCCAGGTATTCCCATATTTCTTTTACTTCTAGTCCTAGGGTGGTGATGGCCCCCTTGAATTCAGATCTTTTATTACTGGAGCACCTGTCCCTCTTTTCCCTCAGGCCTGCGAGAGTAGTCATCTTTTCCACGCAGGCCTGAGATATCCTCACCAGCAGGGATTTGATTTTATCCCGCCTCCTCCTGGTTCTTGCTTCATTCTCACCTGGCTGAGGGGCTGTCCAGTCTGAGAGACCCACCTGGGTCTCCAGGAAGAGACGGTCCTCCCTGCTGATGGTGGTGGCGGTGGTCTGGCTGGAGGGCAGGTGCTGTTGACTCCTCCGGAGGCCGGAAGCCGGTCCACCTCCGGGGCTGAGGGAGGCCATCCCACCCCTCTTCCGGGGCAGGGGGCTGGGGGCTGGAGGCTGGTCCTGGTAGGCTGGAACACAGGAGCTCTGGAAGACAGGTCTTCTCTCCTCTCCAGCAGGAAGCAGAATGAGCTCTGTGGGAGGAGCCGGAACTACTGCCAGTGGGAGGAGCTGCACTGAGACCGAGGAGGGGTTTCGCCCCCGTTGTTCTCCGCCATTTCCGCCGGCCCCCCCCGGATGTAAAAGAGCTTGATTTGGGGTAGGGGGCCTGGCCGAACATGGCCGAGAGCATCGGTGGGTGTCCCCCCCCCGGCGGAAGGCGGCGGCGAAGACCGGTGCGGGGCTGGAGCCCCCCCGGCAGAAAACGTCTGGAAGACCGAGGGGCTCCGCCCCCGTTGTTCTCTGCTTTTTTCGGCCGGCCCCCCCCCGAATGTGAAAGAGCTTATTTTGGGGTGGGGGCCTGGCTGGACATGGCGGAGATCATCGGTGGGTGTCCCCCCCCGGCAGAAGACGGCGAAGCCCGGGGCCCAATGGGCTGGTGGTGGGGGGTCCCGGCAGAAGACCCCCGGAGCTGACTAATAAATTATTTTTTTCTGTGTGTTTTTTTTTGGTGTTTACACTTTTCCACCCGGTGAATGGGTAGGGGTACGATGTACCCCATACTCATTCACATAGGGTGGGTGGCCAGAATCTGGGGGCCCCCTTAATATAGGGGGCTCTCAGATTCTGATAAGCCCCCCGCCCGCATACCCCGACAACCAACGGCCAGGGTTGTCGGGAAGAGGCTCTTGTCCCGATCGACATGGGGACAAGAGTGCTTTGGGGTGGGGGGGCAGTGCCCCCCTCCCCCACAGCACACACTCCCCCATGTCGAGGGCATGTGGTCTGGTACGGCTCAGGAGGGGGGGGGGCGCTCGCTCGTCCCCACCCCCATTCCTGTCCGGCCAGACTGCGTGCCTGGGAGAAGGGTTTGGTCTGGATCTGAGGGGGAACCCCACGCCGTTTTTTGGCGTGGGTTTAACCCCTTATGTTCCAGATCAAATCTAAGAGCCTGTTGTGCACCTGAAGGGGGACCCCCACGCCGTTTTTTTTTCTAATTTGGGGTGGAGTTCCCCTTTATCCCGGTCCTGTCAGGGGGGGGGGGAATGCCTGCTCGTCTGTCCCTACAATGTATGAACAGCGATCTGTCATTTCCCCTACACAGTCCCACCCCCTTTACAGTTAGAACACACCCAGGTAACATATTCAACCCCTTCCGCGCCCCTAGTGTTAACCCCTTCCCTGCCAGTGTCATTTTTATAGTAAGCAATGCATTTATATACCATTGCTCGCTACAAAAATGCCAAATCTCACAAAAATGTGTCCGCCACAATGTCGCATTAGACAGAAAAAACAATGATAGCCACCATTACTAGTAAAACAAAAAATTATTCCAAAAAAACCCATAAGACCAACCCCTACTTAGAACTTTTGCCCAAACCAATCAAACGCTTATTGTGATTTTTTGCAACCAAAAAGATGTCCAAGAATACTTATCGGCCTAAACTGAGGGCAAACATTTTTTGAATATATTTTGGGGGAGATTTATTATAGCAAACCGTAAAAAAGATGTTTTTTTAGTTACCAAATTGTCGCTATATTTTTGGGTCAAGCAAAAATAAGAAAAAACGCAGAGGTGATCAAATACCACCAACAAAAAAAAAAAAAAAAATTTTTAGGGGGGGGGGGGGAGGATGAGGACGCCCAATTTTTTTGGGGGGCCACGTCGCACAACCACGCAATTGTCAGTCAAAATGACGCAGTGTTGAAATGCAAAAAATGGCCCCGTCAGTGACCAGTAATATGCTCTGGGGCTCAAGTGGTTACAAATTAAGAATACACTAAAGTTAGCCCAATTTATGGCCATAATGTGAAAGATGATGTTACACCGAGTAAATAGATACCCAACATGTTACACTTTAATATTGCACACACTCATGGAATGGCGCCAAACTTCAGTACTTGAAAATACCCATAGGCAACGCTTTTTTATGTGTTTCAGGTTACCAGTTTAGATTTACAGAGGAGGTCTAGTGCTAAAAGTATTGCTCTCGCTCTAACGTACGCTATGATACCTCACATGTGGGGTTTGAACGGGGGTTCAATATGTGGGCGGGGCTTACACATTTAAGGCCCGCCCCCATATATGGAAACATTCTTCAAACCACACATGTGAGGTATCATAGCGTGCGTAACAGCAAGAGGAATATTTATAGCACTAGACCTCATCTGTAAATCTAAACTGGTAACCGGAAACAATAAAAATGCTGCTTGTTCGCTTCTGACTGCGAGCTACTAGGGACAGGGGCTTTTAAATTATTACTATTTAGGTTTGTTACGTAAAAATTCTATAAGACCTCCCGTTCAGCTTGTAAAGCATCACTTCATGGGGACCAAAAAAAAATTTAACACCTCTAATGCTTTCATCCGCCATTGCAGATTTGATTCTGGTACTGCATTTCGAGTGAACTGGGCATGCTCGAACAGTTAGAAAAAGAAGTTGGAAGTTTCATCCTGAAAATGACTTGCATCTTTCTGAGCATGCTCAGAAAGCTCTTTTTTTGGCTTAGTAATTTAAGGACATCCTTAACAGGTGTAAGCAGTTACAAGTGCACACAAACTAGAGGCTGACATTTCTTCATGTGTTTCCAATTGGTTCATTAGCACACATGTTATAAAAAGCGTGGATACTGCACGTGTCAGCTGCCCCTCAGAGGGGGCAGATTTGCTGGCTGGAAGTAATGGCGGAGTGAAACAGAGATGTTTTGGAGCAAGTTTTGTATTTTTTGATGTTTTCTCTGCTACATAATTTTGCTAAATGTTTCTCAAGATGTTAATGACTAATGTTTTAATCCTGTGGGTCTATCCTGTTATTTCAAAAGCATGATTTATTTTCCAATGACTGTGAAATAAACGTTGGTCTTTTTTGTTTTTAGGTGTTTTTATATATTTTTGGTGTGTTTATTTGTAATTTTTTGTTTTGCTTTCCTTGTTTTGTGGACCAATAAAATTACTTTCAAATTTTGAAGTTTGTTTTGTGATATTTTTTTCCTGCTATGGATTTCAACCGCTGCAGCTGAACTAGTTTGGGCCTAAACCATCAAGTGTGATTTGTCTCTAAGCTCTTTCCTGGTGTGTATGCATGAAATGTTTAGTCACCAGAAAAGGAAGGACAAAGCGGTAAGTATTGTTTCCTAGAACTGATGTCCAGACTGACTTTTTAAAGCACATGTGCAAGATGTAGGAAAAGCTGCAAACAGGGCCTGTTGGAGGGGGGGTGGGGGGGGTGGTGTATTGGTGGACAGGCTTGAAGTGCTGATTTACAGCGCTGTGCTTGAAACTAGCACAAGACAATCCTATTCTAATTGTGGGTTGTTTGAGGGAAGCCAATTGAGTGTTAGAACCCCTGCTAGTGTTTTTAGGCTGGGCTTTGTGTCCCTTTTCCTAAAATTGGCTTCACTTCCTGTCACACAGCTGAACAGGAAGTGAGGTTAAAACCCTACCAATGGTCTTTTCTTTGGGACACAGGTCAATCTAACTAGTGTCACCATTAAGCAAATTGCACTGCAGTGTACACCCCAAATGATTAGTTATTTTGGGGTTTAGTAAAGGCAAAGCCGCTCTGCAGTAGAAGCGTAGGCAATGAAAATCAGAAGGGAAGCACTGATGGTTTTTACTTCCAATCCCGCCAAGTTTAGAGTTTTCTTCCTTGCTTGTCCACTTGTAGTGCAAAGTGGATTTGCCTTTAGTAAATGGACCCCAAAGTCCAAGATTCCTACTAATTTGGGGTGTACACAGCAAAATGCCATTTCCAAAATGGGAAACTATTTATATTGATCTGTGTGTCCCCAACAAAACATTACTCAGGTGTTTCCCTCACTTCCTGTTTGGCTGTGTGGCAGGAAGTGAATGAATTAAGTAGAAAGTGACAACATTTGTGAGGTGTCTTTACCCTATCAGGGGTGCAGGCATCCCCAAAACAAACAAGAAAATAGTTGATTTAACATTGGGTGGTGTTTGTGGGGGTCCCTAACACACATTCATACATATTAGCAACGCTGGATCCTGGCCTATTGGCATGGTTATATTTTCTTAAGCCTCTCAATAAAATGATATGAAATTTGGGGTTAAACTGGAACAATAATCATCACTTTTATTTTTTGGATTTCTTTCATTTTGGATAGAGTTGGGGGGGGGGGGGGTTAGAAGCTCTGTCAGTTTATTTTGTATTATCCCTGTCCGTTTGGGGAGATTGGCCTTCACTTCCTGCCCCATAGCCAAACAGGAAGTGATCGAAAAACTAGGCAAATTAAGGGTCTCCTGTGCCCCCCCCCCCCCCACAGAACTTGTGTGTGTCCCCTGAAAATTCCTGGGTGGGTCATAAAAAAACAGGGTGTGGCCTTGACAGGAAGGGTGGGTCATTTTTCTATTAGGGGGGTGCCAAAATTTGGTCAGGCCTAGGGAAGCACAAAACCTAAATATCCTACTGCATATTAGGGCTTATTTAGACAGGATCCAATTTACAGCATGTTTTTAGATTGTGGGAGGAAACCCGCACAGGGAGAACATGCAAACTCCAGGCAGATAGTGTCACGGGCGGGATTCGAACCAGCAACCCTTTTGCTGCTAGGTGAACATGCTACACACTACGCTACTGTGCTGAACGAACATGATTGCAGCTGAAAGCATGAGATGTTTTTTTTTTAAACCAATTACATGCTTTCCAGCCTGGAGGACAGATGTGGGGTCTAATTGACCCCGCCTTTCTCTATAAAGAGGACCTGTCACACACTAGTCCTATTACAAGGGATGTTTACATTCCTTGTAATAGGAAGAAAAGTGAAAAATAATACAAACAAAGGGACAAACAAGTGCAAAAATTAAAATATTAAGTAAAAAAATAAAATAACAAAGGAATTTAAATGCTCCTGTCCCTAGTAGCTCGCACTCAGAAGCGAACACGCATGCAAGTCCCACCCACATATGTAAACATCCTTCAAACCCCACATGTGAGGTATCATAGCGTGCGTTAGAGCGAGAGCAATAATTTTAGCACTAGACCTCCTCTGTAACTCAAAAGTGGTAACCTGAGAAAAAAAGTCAAGCGTTGCCTATGGAGATTTTTAATAACGAAGTTTAGCGCCATTCCATGAGTGTGCGCAATATGAAAGCGTGACAAGTTAGGTATCTATTTACTCGGGGAACATCATCTTTCACCTTATCCCTAAAAATTGGGCTAGCTTTACTGCTTTCTTATTTTGTCATTCATGAAACAGGTTTTTTTTTTGAAAGCCAAAAAAAAAAAAAAAACGTTTGAAATTTTTGGCACAAATACTGTTGGAAATGTGTCCGAAAAAATGGCCGCCACTTTATTCCCTAGGGTGTTTGTTAATAAAATATATATAATGTTTGGGGGTCCTGAGTAAGTTTCAAGGAAGAAAATATAATTGTTACATGAAGGAGAGAAGTGCCAGAATAGGCGCGGTATGGAAGTGGTTAAAGTGCAACAATAAAAGTGAAAAATTCCTTGAAATTTCGTACCATGGGGGGGGGGAGGCAATTAGGGGCGCCATCAGGAATTATGGGGCCCCTTACACAGCTTCAGGCATGGGCCCCCTGGAGCAGAGAATAGGGGGGGGGGGTGCCGCCTGATATTAAGAAGGGGGGGGGCTGCCGCAATTTGATAAGCGGGGGGTTCCTTTACAAAAAAATACATATAGAAAAATATATATTAAAAAGGGTGGTAGCCATCCGGGGGCCCTGGGGACCACTGGGCCCTTTAATAAAAAGAAACTTCTGGGCTCTTTAATGAAAAATAAATTACAATATCTACATATATAAAATAATAAAAAAGGGGGTTGCCTTGGGAGCTCTGGGCCCTTTAATAAAAAATAACTTCCAAAAATCAAAAAAAAAAATAACATTGGGTGGGAGCTGTGGTGGCTCAACGTGAATGGCACTGCGCTGACAAGCCGTTCACCTCTGCAGCCAAGGGTTCGGATCCCGGTCTCGGCTACATATGAATTGAGTTTGGTGGTGTCAGCCCGGCTCCCGGTGGGTGTGCTATGCAAGGTACGCCTGTGCTTAGTACGCCCACCCCCCCCCCCAAAAAAAACACCACACTTGCACACACTTTGGCCATGAGGTCTCCTAAAATAAAGGGAGGCGAAGGACCTACAGGGCTGGCTGGGTGGGCTACACTCCTTCATAGGGGGAGTCCCTCTGTCCCATCGGGGACAGGCCCCCCTCACACCCACCATTGCCACCGGGGGCATGGAGAAGGATGGCGATTGCAAGTCCAGCTCCTCTCTCTCGACTTCACGCACAAAATACACTTTAAAAAAGAAATTAAAGTAAAAAGTAACAAACCTGGGGAAAATGTTTATAACATTTTTAGAAGCAAAAAGGTTGTCATCTGGGGCCCTCTGGGAGCTTTCAAAATTATATTATATATATATATGTTTAAAAAATAACCAAAAAATATATAATTTTTTTTTTTTGGATTTTTTTGTAAAGGTGGGGGGTTGTCATCTGGAGCCCTGGGGATCTCCGGGCCACTGGGGACCTCCAGACCCCTAAAACAAAACATTGGCCCTTTAATAACAAAAAATTTGGGGGGTTGCCACCCGGGGCCCTGGGGACCTCCAGACTGCTAAAAAATATTAAATTCCAAAAATTGGCCCTTTAATAAAAAATCCTACAAAAACCAACTAACAAATATATATACAAAAAAAAAAAGAGGGGGGTTACCATCTGGGGCGCTGGGGGGCCTCCAGGCATCTGGGCACCTCCGGACCCCCGGGCCCCTTACAGGTGTACAGGGCCGCCATCATGAATTTTGGGGCCCCTTACACAGCTTCAGGCATGGGCCCCCTGGAGCAGAGAACCGGGGGGGGGGGTGCTGCCGCATGAAATTGAGAAGCGGGGGGGGGTGGTGCCACAAATTGAGGAGCGGGGGGGCCCTTTACAAAAATTTTGACAGAAATAAGAAATAAAGAAAAATATATATAAAAAAGGGGGGTAGCCATCCGGGGCCCTGGGGACCTCTGTGCTCTTTATAAAATAAAAATAAAAAAGAGAGAAAATACATATATATATATATTTTTTAAATATAACATTTATCGAAAAAAAGTAAAAAAACAAGGGGGTAGCCTTCCAGGGCCCTGGGGACCTCTGGGCCCTTTCCTTAAAAAAAAATAAAACAAATATATTAAAAAATTATATATATTTTTTTAAATATATATCTTTTATTTAAAAAAAAGGGCTTGCCATCTGGGGCCCTTAGTGGCCTCCGGGCCCCTGGGGACCTTCGGAGCCCTTAAAAAAAAATAAAAAATAAAAAATATTTTTTTTTGTTTTAGGGTGGTTCCCATCCGGGCCCCTGGGGGCCCCTGGGGACCCCCGGGCGGTGTAATGCCTGTACCCCCCTAATGGCGGCCCTGCAGGTGTACTGCCTGTACCCCCCTGATGGCGGCCCTGGGTGTAATGTCAGCATGTGAAAAATGACATTCTGAAGGAAAAAAGCCATTTAAAACTGACTCGCGGCAATAATGAATTGTCAGCTCCTGGAAATTGCAGGAGAATTCATTCATTAAAAACACCAAAAAAAAAGCGTGGGGGTCCCCCCAAATTCAATAACCAGACCCTTTAGGTCTGGTATGGATATTAAGGGGAACCCCGCCATCAATTTTAAAAAAAAATGACGTGGGGTTCCCCCCAAATATCCATAACCAGACCCTTCGGGTCTGGTGTGGAATTTAAGGGGAACTCCACCCCAAATTTTTAAAAAAAAAATGGCGTGGAGTCCCCCCTAAAATCCACACCAGACCCCTTATCCGAGCACGTTGACCTGGCCGGCCGCAGAAAAGAGGGGGGGACAGAGCGCGGCCCCCCCCCTCTCCTGAACCGCACCAGGCCACATGCCCTCAACATTGGGAGGGTGTTTTGGGGTGCCCCCCAAAACACCTTGTCCCCATGTTGATGAGGACAAGGGTCTCTTCCCCACAACCCTTGCCCGGTGGTTGTGGGGGTCTGCGGGCAGGAGGCTTATCGAAATCTGGAAGACCCCTTTAACAAAGGGGCCCCCCAGATCCCGGCCCCCCCCCTGTGTGAAATGGTAATGGGGTACCTTGTACCTCTACCATTTCACGAGTAAAAAAAAAGTGTCAGTGTAAATCTTCTTCCGCTGTCCTTCTCGTCCGCATCTTCTCTCTTCTTGTTCTTCTTCGCCGGAAAGACAAGAGCCGGTTTTTGACAAGTCCTTTATTATCTTCTTTCTTCTTTCCTTCGGGTTTCTTCCTCCTCCATCTTCTTCTCCGGCGAAGAAGAAGAAGGAGAAGAAGATCCGAGAAGGACAGCGGAAGAAGATCTGCTAGAAGACCCAAGACAGAAGCAGAGGAAGAAGAAGAGGAGGAAGAAGAAACCCGAAGGAAAGAAGAAAGAAGATCTGTCTTGTCTTTTTTAACCTTTACATTTTTTTTCTCGGTCTTCTATTCCCGCATCTTGCCCGGCGTGTTCTTCCATCTTCTTCCGCTGTCCTTCTCGTCCGCATCTTCTCCTTTTTTTTTATTTGGGGTGGAGTTCTTCTTCTTCGCCGGAGCGGCTGGTTATTGAATTTGGGGGGACGCTTCCAATTGAAATCCCCGCTGTCTTTTTTTTTTTTTTTTTTTTTTTTCAGCCGGACCACGCCCCCCCCCTCTGACGCCACGGGCGGTGTGGAATTTAAGGGGAACTCCACCCCAATTTAAAAAAAAAATGGCGTGGAGCTCTTAGGAACCTGGCCGGCCGCAGAAAAGAGGGGGGACAGAGCGCGGCCCCCCCCCTCCCCGTGTGGTGCCAGTGCGTCAGCCCGGTGGTTGTGGGGGTCTGCGGGCAGGGGGGCGTGGTGTGTGAAATGGTAATGGGGTACACATGTTGTAAAGGGTTAAAAAAGACCAGAATCTTCTTTCTTCTTTCCTTCGGGTTTCTTCTTCCTCCTCCTTCTTCTTCCTCTGCTTCTGTCTTGGGTCTTCTAGCGGGCAATTCAATTGGAAGCGGCGACTCTGGCAAAGAAAAAGCCGCGCACGAGCTTCAAATTGAATTGCCCGCCCTCTGACATGTGACCACGCCCCCCTCTGACGCACTGGCAGCACACTCCTAAGAGCTTGCCCGAGGCGTCAGAGGGGGGGGCGTGGTCCGGCAGACAGCGGGGATTTCAATTGGAAGCGGCTGGTTATGGATATTTGGGGGGAACGCTCCGGCGAAGAAGAACAAGAAGGAGAAGATGCGGACGAGAAGGACAGCGGAGGAACAGAAGATGGAAGAACACGCCGGGCAAGATGCGGGAATAGAAGACCCAAGACAGAAGCAGAGGAAGAAGAAGAAGGAGGAAGAAGAAACCCGAAGGAAAGAAGAAAGAAGATAATAAAGGACTTGTCCAAAACCGGCTCTTGTCTTTTTTAACCCTTTACATTTTTTTTACACGTGAAATGGTAGAGGTACAAGGTACCCCATTACCATTTCACACAGGGGGGGGGCCGGGATCTGGGGGGCCCGTTTGTTAAAGGGGTCTTCCAGATTTCGATAAGCCTCCTGCCCGCAGACCCCCACAACCACCGGGCAAGGGTTGTGGGGAAGAGACCCTTGTCCTCATCAACATGGGGACAAGGTGTTTTGGGGGGCACCCCAAAACACCCTCCCAATGTTGAGGGCATGTGGCCTGGTGCGGTTCAGGAGAGGGGGGGGGCCGCGCTCTGTCCCCCCCTCTTTTCTGCGGCCGGCCAGGTCAACGTGCTCGGATAAGGGGTCTGGTGTGGATTTTAGGGGGGACTCCACGCCATTTTTTTAAAAATTTGGAGTGGAGTTCCCCTTAAATTCCACACCAGACCCGAAGGGTCTGGTTATGGATATTTGGGGGGAACCCCACGTCATTTTTTTTTTAAAATTGACGGCGGGGTTCCCCTTAATATCCATACCAGACCTAAAGGGTCTGGTTATTGAATTTGGGGGGACCCCCACGCTTTTTTTTTTCCTTTTTTTAATGAATGAATTCTCCTGCAATTGCCGGGAGCCGACAATTCATTATAGCCGCGAGTCAGTTTTAAATGGCTTTTTTCCTTTGAAAAATGACATTTTGTGCAGAGACATTTCTAACCACGGGAAACATGCGCTTTTTCACATGCTGACATTAGAGCCCCCCATGCTACGAAATTTAAAGGAAAATTACACTTTTATTATTGCACTTTTAGCATTATTAAAATCACTGCTCCCGAAAAAACGGCCGTTTTAAAAAATAAAAAAAGCATTGGTACATGTCCCCTGGGGCAGGACTGAGGTCCCCAAACACTTTTTAGGACAAAACTTGCAGATTAGCCTTTAAAATTCACTATTAAGATTTCCCCCCATAGACTTATACAGGGAGTTCGGTGGCGGCTTTACTTATCAATCACATCGCGCTGCTGCTGCCGCCGGTTCATGCGCCTAATTAGGGATTCATCCAGCGCACTAATTAAGGCATGTACCGGCGCAGCGCAGATTCATTAGTAAATCAGCCCCAGTATATCACAGGAGACAGGTGCCGTGCTGGTGAAATATGAAGAGAGTCACCTATATATTTCTGCCCCTATAGCAAATAGCAGGAACCTAGCCCTAAACAATGTACTGGAAACACACAGTACATCACATGTGACAGGTGCAGTGCTGGTGAAATATACAGAGAGTCACCTATATATTTATGTCCCTATAGAAAATAGCAGGAACCTAGCCCTAAACAATGTACTGGACATACACAGTATATCACAGGTGACAGGCGCAGTACTGGTGAAATATGCAGAGATTCACCTATATATTTATGTCCCTATAGCAAGTAGCAGGAACCTAGCCCTAAACAATGTACTGGACACACACAGTATATCACAGGTGACAGGTGCAGTGCTGGTGAAATATACAGAGAGTCACCTATATATTTCTGTCCCTATAGCAAGTATCGGGAACCTAGCCCTAAACAATGTACTTGACACACACAGTATATCACAGGTGACAGGTGCAGTGCTGGTGAAATATACAGAGAGTCACCTATATATTTCTGTCCATATAGCAACTAGCAGGAACCTATCCCTAAAATATGTACTGGACACACACAGTATATCACAGGTGACAGGTGCAGTGCTGGTGAAATATACAGAGAGTCACCTATATATTTATGTCCTTATAGCAAATAACAGGAACCTAGCCCTAAACAATGTACTGGACACACACAGTATATCACAGGAGACAGGTGCAGTGCTGGTGAAATATACAGATAGTCACCTATATATTTCTGTCCCTATAGCAAATATCAGGAACCTAGCCCTAAACAATGTACTGGACACACACAGTATATCACAGGTGACAGGTGCAGTGCTGGTGAAATATACAGAGTCACCTATATATTTCTGTCCCTATAGCAAATAGCAGGAACCTGTCCCTAAACAATGTACTGGACATACACAGTATATCACAGGTGACAGGTGCAGTGCTGGTGAAATATGCAGAGAGTCACCTATATATTTTTGTCCCTATAGCAAATAGCAGGAACATATCCCTAAAGTATGTACTGGACACACACAGTATATAAAAGGGGACAGGTGCAGTGCTGGTGAAATATACAGTGAGTCACCTATATATTTATGTCCTTATAGCAAATAACAGGAGCCTGTCCCTAAACAATGTACTGGACATACACAGTATATCACAGGAGACAGGTGCCGTGCTGGTGAAATATGAAGAGAGTCACCTATATATTTCCGCCCCTATAGCAAATAGCAGGAACCTAGCCCTAAACAATGTACTGGAAACACACAGTATATCACAGGTGACAGGTGCAGTGCTGGTGAAATATGCAGAGAGTCACCTATATATTTTTGTCCCTATAGCAAATAGCAGGAACATATCTCTAAAGTATGTACTGGACACACACAGTATATAACAGGTGACAGGTGCAGTGCTGGTGAAATATACAGTGAGTCACCTATATATTTATGTCCTTATAGCAAATAACAGGAACCTGTCCCTAAACAATGTACTGGACATACACAGTATATCACAGGAGACAGATGCAGTGCTGGTGAAATATGAAGAGAGTCACCTATATATTTCTGCCCTATAGCAAATAGCAGGAACATGACCCTAAACAATGTACTGGACACACACAGTATATCACAGATGGCAGGTGCTGTGCTGGTGAAATATACAGAGAGTCACCTATATACTTATGTCCCTATAGCAAATAACAGGAACCTGTCCCTAAACAATGTACTGGACATACACAGTATATCACAGATGACAGGTGCAGTGCTGGTGAAATATGCAGAGAGTCACCTATATATTTCTGTCCCTATAGCAAATATCAAGAACCTAGCCCTAAACAATGTACTGGACACACACAGTATATCGCAGGTGACAGGTGCAGTGCTGGTGAAATATACAGAGTCACCTATATATTTCTGTCCCTAGAGTAAATAGCAGGAACCTGTCCCTAAACAATGTACTGGACACACACAGTATATCACAGGTGAAAGGTGCAGTGCTGGTGAAATATACAGAGAGTCACCTATATATTTCTGTCCATATAGCAACTAGCAGGAACCTATCCCTAAAATATGTACTGGACACACACAGTATATCACAGGTGACAGGTGCAGTGCTGGTGAAATATACAGAGAGTCACCTATATATTTATGTCCTTATAGCAAATAACAGGAACCTAGCCCTAAACAATGTACTGGACACACACAGTATATCACAGGAGACAGGTGCAGTGCTGGTGAAATATACAGTGAGTCACCTATATATTTATGTCCTTATAGCAAATAACAGGAGCCTGTCCCTAAACAATGTACTGGACATACACAGTATATCACAGGAGACAGGTGCCGTGCTGGTGAAATATGAAGAGAGTCACCTATATATTTCTGCCCCTATAGCAAATAGCAGGAACCTAGCCCTAAACAATGTACTGGAAACACACAGTACATCACATGTGACAGGTGCAGTGCTGGTGAAATATACAGAGAGTCACCTATATATTTATGTCCCTATAGAAAATAGCAGGAACCTAGCCCTAAACAATGTACTGGACATACACAGTATATCACAGGTGACAGGCGCAGTACTGGTGAAATATGCAGAGAGTCACCTATATATTTATGTCCCTATAGCAAGTAGCAGGAACCTAGCCCTAAACAATGTACTGGACACACACAGTATATCACAGGTGACAGGTGCAGTGCTGGTGAAATATACAGAGAGTCACCTATATATTTCTGTCCCTATAGCAAGTATCGGGAACCTAGCCCTAAACAATGTACTTGACACACACAGTATATCACAAGTGTACACAGTAAATATGCACACCTAGTTCTATGGCAGGAACCTGCCCTGGACACACACAGTGATGACAGGTGCAGTGCTGGTGAAATATACAGAGAGTCACCTATATACTTATGTCCCTATAGCAAATAACAGGAACCTGTCCCTAAACAATGTACTGGACATACACAGTATATCACAGGTGACAGGTGCAGTGCTGGTGAAATATGCAGAGAGTCACCTATATATTTCTGTCCCTATAGCAAATATCAAGAACCTAGCCCTAAACAATGTACTGGACACACACAGTATATTGCAGGTGACAGATGCAGTGCTGGTGAAATAGACAGAGTCACCTATATATTTCTGTCCCTAGAGCAAATAGCAGGAACCTGTCCCTAAACAATGTACTGGACACACACAGTATATCACAGGTGAAAGGTGCAGTGCTGGTGAAATATACAGAGAGTCACCTATATATTTCTGTCCATATAGCAAATAGCAGGAACCTATCCCTAAAATATGTACTGGACACACACAGTATATCACAGGTGACAGGTGCAGTGCTGGTGAAATATACAGAGAGTCACCTACATATTTATGTCCTTATAGCAAATAACAGGAACCTGTCCCTAAAGTATGTACTGGACACACACAGTATATCACAGGTGACAGGTGCAGTGCTGGTGAAATATACAGAGAGTCACCTATATATTTCTGTCCATATAGCAAATAGCAGGAACCTATCCTAAAATATGTACTGGACACACACAGTATATCACAGGTGACAGGTGCAAACAGTGCTGGTGGAAACACACAGTATATTCACAGGTGACAGATGCAGTGCTGGTGAAATAGACAGAGTCACCTATATATTTCTGTCCCTATAGCAAATAGCAGGAACCTGTCCTTAAACAATGTACTGGACACACACAGTATATCACAGGTGAAGGTGCAGTGCTGGTGAAATATACAGAGAGTCACCTATATATTTCTGTCCATATAGCAAATAGCAGGAACCTATCCTAAAATATGTACTGGACACACACAGTATATCACAGGTGACAGGTGCAGTGCTGGTGAAATATACAGAGAGTCACCTACATATATTTATGTCCTTATAGCACATAACAGGAACCTGTCCCTAAAGTATGTACTGGACACACACAGTATATCACAGGTGACAGGTGCAGTGCTGGTGAAATATACAGAGAGTCACCTATATATTTCTGTCCATATAGCAAATAGCAGGAACCTATCCCTAAAATATGTACTGGACACACACAGTATATCACAGGTGACAGGTGCAGTGCTGGTGAAATATACAGAGAGTCACCTATATATTTATGTCCTTATAGCAAATAACAGGAACCTGTCCCTAAACAATGTACTGGACATACACAGTATATCACAGTGACAGGTGCAGTGCTGCTGGACATATGAAGTAGAGTCACAGGAGATATATTGCTGTCCCTATAGGTGGAACCTGTCCAGAGTCACCTATGGACATACACAGTATATCACAGGTGACCGCATTATAGTGCTAACAGGAACCTGTCCCTAAACAATGTACTGGACATACACAGTATATCACAGGTGACAGGCACCTATATATTTCTGTCCCTATAGCAAATAGCAGGAACCTAGTCCCTATAACAATGGCAGACTGGAAAACACACCTATATATGTATATCACAGGTGACAGGTGCAGTGCAGGTGGTGGAAATAATGCAGAGAGTCACCTATATATGTTTGTCCTATAGCAAATAGCAGGAACCTGTCCTAAACAATGTACTGGACACACACAGTATATCACAGGTGACAGGTGCAGTGCTGGTGAAATATAAGATAGTCATCTATATATTTATGTCCCTATAGCAAATAACAGGAACATGTCCTAAAGTATGCTGGTGACACACACAGCAGAGACACAGGTGACAGGTGCAGTGCTGGTGAAATATACAGAGAGTCACCTATATATTTATGTCCTTATAGCAAATACAGGAATGTCCCTAAACAATAGTACAGGAACACACCTACATGTATGGACACACACAGTATATCACAGGAGACAGGTGCAGTGCTGGTGAAATATACAGCAGAGTTGTGATATATACAGATAGTCATCTATATATTTATGTCCTTATAGCAGGAACTAGCCCTAAACAATGTACTGGACATACACAGTATATCACAGGTGACAGGTGCAGTGCTGGTGAAATATCAGAGAGTCACCTATATATGTTATGTCCCTATAGCAAATAGCAGGAACCTAGCCCTAAACAATGTACTGGACACACACAGTATATCACAGGTGACAGGTGCAGTGCTGGTGAAATATACAGAGAGTCACCTATATATTTCTGTCCCTATAGCAAATAGCAGGAACATGTCCTAAACAATGTACTGGACACACACAGTATATCACAGGTGACAGGTGCAGTGCTGGTGAAATATACAGAGAGTCACCTATATATTTATGTCCTTATAGCAAATAACAGGAACCTGTCCCTAAACAATGTACTGGACATACACAGTATATCACAGGAGACAGGTGCAGTGCTGGTGAAATATGAAGAGAGTCACCTATATATTTCTGTCCCTATAGCAAATAGCAGGAACCTAGCCCTAAACAATGTACTGGACACACACAGTATATCACAGGTGAAAGGTGCAGTGCTGGTGAAATATGAAGAGAGTCACCTATATATTTCTGCCCTATAGCAAATAGCAGGAACATGACCCTAAACAATGTACTGGACACACACATTATATCACAGGTGACAGGTGCAGTGCTGGTGAAAAATACAGAGAGTCACCTATATATTTATGTCCCTATAGCAATAACAGGAACCTGTCCCAATGTACTAAACAATATATCACAGTACTGGTGCTGGTGACATACATATTTTTTGTGTCAGTAGCAGGAACCTATCACAATGTACTGGACACACACAGTATATCACAGGTGACAGGTGCAGTGCTGGTGAAATATACAGAGAGTCACCTATATATTTATGTCCCTATAGCAAATAGCAGGAACCTAGCCCTAAACAATGTACTGGACACACACAGTATATCACAGGTGACAGGTGCAGTGCTGGTGAAATATACAGAGAGTCACCTATATACTTATGTCCCTATAGCAAATAACAGGAACATGTCCCTAAACAATGTACTGGACATACACAGTATATCACAGATGACAGGTGCAGTGCTGGTGAAATATACAGAGAGTCACCTATATACTTATGTCCCTATAGCAAATAACAGGAACCTGTCCCTAAACAATGTACTGGACATACACAGTATATCACAGGTGACAGGTGCAGTGCTGGTGAAATATGCAGAGAGTCACCTATATATTTCTGTCCCTATAGCAAATATCAGGAACCTAGCCCTAAACAATGTACTGGACACACACAGTATATCACAGGTGACAGGTGCAGTGCTGGTGAAATATACAGAGTCACCTATATATTTCTGTCCCTATAGCAAATAGCAGGAACCTGTCCCTAAACAATGTACTGGACACACACAGTATATCACAGGTGACAGGTGCAGTGCTGGTGAAATATACAGAGAGTCACCTATATATTTCTGTCCCTATAGCAAATAGCAGGAACCTATCCCTAAAATATGTACTGGACACACACAGTATATCACAGGTGACAGGTGCAGTGCTGGTGAAATATACAGAGAGTCACCTATATATGTATGTCCTTATTGCAAATAGCAGGAACCTATAGCAAATAACAGGAACCTGTGAAATATACCCTAAAGTATGTACTGCCCTAAACAATGACACACACAGTATATCACAGGTGACAGGTGCAGTGCTGGTGAAATATACAGAGAGTCACCTATATATTTCTGTCCATATAGCAAATACAGGAGCCTGCAGGAACCTATCCCTGCCGTGCTGGTGAAAGAAGAGAGTCATATATATTTCTGTACTGGACACACACAGTATAACACACAGTCACAGGTGACAAATATACAGGTCACCTATATATTTATGCAGTGCTGCCCTAAACAATGTGAAACACAGTATACAGTGAGTCACCTATATATTTATGTCCCTATAGCAAATAACAGGAACCTAGCCCTAAACAATGTACTGGACACACACAGTATATCACAGGTGACAGGTGCAGTGCTGGTGAAATATGCAGAGAGTCACCTATATATTTCTGTCCCTATAGCAAATATCAGGAACCTAGCCCTAAACAATGTACTGGACACACACAGTATATCACAGGTGAAAGGTGCAGTGCTGGTGAAATATACAGAGAGTCACCTATATATTTCTGTCCATATAGCAAATAGCAGGAACCTATCCCTAAAATATGTACTGGACACACACAGTATATCACAGGTGACAGGTGCAGTGCTGTTGAAATATACAGTGAGTCACCTATATATGTATGTCCTTATAGCAAATAACAGGAACCTAGCCCTAAACAATGTACTAGACACACACAGTATATCACAGGAGACAGGTGCAGTGCTGGTGAAATATACAGAGAGTCACCTATATATTCCTGTCCCTATAGCAAATAGCAGGAACCTGTCCCTAAACAATGTACTGGACACACACAGTATATCACAGATGGCAGGTGCAGTGCTGGTGAAATATACAGAGAGTCACCTATATACTTATGTCCCTATAGCAAATAACAGGAACATGTCCCTAAACAATGTCTGGACCACAGTAAACAGGTGACAGGTGTGCTGGTGAAGTATGCAGAGAGTCACCTATATATTTTTTTCCCTATAGCAAATATCAGACAGCCCTACAATGTACTGGACATACACAGTATATCACAGGTGACAGGTGCAGTGCTGGTGAAATATGCAGAGAGTCACCTATATATTTCTGTCCCTAGAGCAAATAACAGGAACCTGTCCTTAAACAATGTACTGGACACACACAGTATATCACAGGTGACAGGTGCAGTGCTGGTGAAATATACAGAGAGTCACCTATATAGTTCTGTCCATATAGCAAATAGCAGGAACCTATCCCTAAAATATGTACTGGACACACGCAGTATATCACAGGTGACAGGTGCAGTGCTGTTGAAATATACAGTGAGTCACCTATATATGTATGTCCTTATAGCAAATAACAGGAACCTGTCCCTAAACAATGTACTGGACATACACAGTATATCACAGGAGACAGGTGCAGTGCTGGTGAAATATGAAGAGCGTCACCTATATATTTATGTCCCTATAGCAATAACAGGAACCTGTCCCTAAACAATGTACTGGACATACACAGTATATCACAGGTGACAGGTGCAGTGCTGGTGAAATATGCAGAGAGTCACCTATATATTCCTGTCCCTATAGCAAATAGCAGGAACCTGTCCCTAAACAATGTACTGGACACACACAGTATATCACAGATGGCAGGTGCAGTGCTGGTGAAAAATACATAGAGTCACCTATATACTTATGTCCATATAGCAAATAACAGGAACCTGTCCCTAAACAATGTACTGGACATACACAGTATATCACAGGTGACAGGTGCAGTGCTGGTGAAATATGCAGAGAGTCACCTATATACTTATGTCCCTATAGCAAATAACAGGAACCTGTCCCTAAACAATGTACTGGACATACACAGTATATCACAGGTGACAGGTGCAGTGCTGGTGAAATATGCAGAGAGTCACCTATATATTTCTGTCCCTAGAGCAAATAACAGGAACCTGTCCTTAAACAATGTACTGGACACACACAGTATATCACAGGTGAAAGGTGCAGTGCTGGTGAAATATACAGAGAGTCACCTATATATTTCTGTCCATATAGCAAATAGCAGGAACCTGTCCTTAAACAATGTACTGGACACACACAGTATATCACAGGTGACAGGTGCAGTGCTGGTGAAATATACAGAGAGTCACCTATATATTTATGTCCTTATAGCAAATAACAGGAACCTGTCCCTAAAGTATGTACTGGACACACACAGTATATCACAGGTGACAGGCGCAGTGCTGGTGAAATATACAGTGAGT
Organism: Rana kukunoris; assembly: GCA_029574335.1. NCBI lineage: Eukaryota > Metazoa > Chordata > Amphibia > Anura > Ranidae > Rana > Rana kukunoris. The sequence goes on along the minus strand of CM056050.1, from coordinate 413,741,581 downwards.
CACCTATATATTTATGTCCTTATAGCAAATAACAGGAACCTGTCCCTAAACAATGTACTGGACATACACAGTATATCACAGGAGACAGGTGCAGTGCTGGTGAAATATGAAGAGAGTCACCTATATATTGCTGTCCATATAGCAATAACAGGAACCTGTCCCTAAACAATGTACTGGACATACACAGTATATCACAGGTGACAGGCGCAGTACTGGTGAAATATGCAGAGAGTCACCTATATATTTATGTCCCTATAGCAAATAGCAGGAACCTAGCCCTAAACAATGTACTGGAAACACACAGTACATCACAGGTGACAGGTGCAGTGCTGGTGACATATGCAGAATGCAGAGAGTCACTTATATATGTTTGTCCCTATAGCAAATAGCAGGAACATATCCCTAAAGTATGTACTGGACACACACAGTATATCACAGGTGACAGGTGCAGTGCTTGTGAAATATACAGATAGTCATCTATATATTTATGTCCTTATAGCAAATAACAGGAACCTGTCCCTAAAGTATGTACTGGACACACACAGTATATAACAGGTGACAGATGCAGTGCTGGTGAAATATACAGTGAGTCACCTATATATTTATGTCCTTATAGCAAATAACAGGAACCTGTCCCTAAACAATGTACTGGACATACACAGTATATCACAGGAGACAGGTGCAGTGCTGGTGAAATATACAGAGAGTCACCTATATATTTCTGTCCCTATAGCAAATAGCAGGAACCTAGCCCTAAACAATGTACTGGACACACACAGTATATCACAGATGAAAGGTGCAGTGCTGGTGAAATATGAAGAGAGTCACCTATATATTTCTGCCCTATAGCAAATAGCAGGAACATGACCCTAAACAATGTACTGGACACACACATTATATCACAGGTGAAAGGTGCAGTGCTGCTGAAATATACAGAGAGTCACCTATAGATTTCTGTCCCTATAGCAAATAGCAGGAACCTGTCCCTAAACAATGTACTGGACATACACAGTATATCACAGGTGACAGGTGCAGTGCTGGTGACATATACAGAGAGTCACCTATATATTTATGTCCCTATAGAAAATAGCAGGAACCTAGCCCTAAACAATGTACTTGACACACACACAGTATATCACAGGTGACATGTACAGTGCTGGTGAAATATACAGAGAGTCACCTATATATTCCTGTCCCTATAGCAAATAGCAGGAACCTGTCCCTAAACAATTTACCGGACACACACAGTATATCACAGATGGCAGGTGCAGTGCTGGTGAAATATACAGAGAGTCACCTACATACTTATGTCCCTATAGCAAATAACAGGAACCTGTCCCTAAACAATGTACTGGACATACACAGTATATCACAGGTGACAGGTGCAGTGCGGGTGAAATATGCAGAGAGTCACCTATATATTTCTGTCCCTATAGCAAATATCAAGAACCTAGCCCTAAACAATGTACTGGACACACACAGTATATTGCAGGTGACAGATGCAGTGCTGGTGAAATAGACAGAGTCACCTATATATTTCTGTCCCTAGAGCAAATAGCAGGAACCTGTCCCTAAACAATGTACTGGACACACACAGTATATCACAGGTGAAAGGTGCAGTGCTGGTGAAATATACAGAGAGTCACCTATATATTTCTGTCCATATAGCAAATAGCAGGAACCTATCCCTAAAATATGTACTGGACACACACAGTATATCACAGGTGACAGGTGCAGTGCTGGTGAAATATACAGAGAGTCACCTATATATTTATGTCCTTATAGCAAATAACAGGAACCTGTCCCTAAAGTATGTACTGGACACACACAGTATATCACAGGTGACAGGTGCAGTGCTGGTGAAATATACAGAGAGTCACCTATATATTTCTGTCCATATAGCAAATAGCAGGAACCTATCCCTAAAATATGTACTGGACACACACAGTATATCACAGGTGGCAGGTGCAGTGCTGGTGAAATATACAGAGAGTCACCTATATATTTATGTCCTTATAGCAAATAACAGGAACCTGTCCCTAAAGTATGTACTGGACACACACAGTATATCACAGGTGACAGGTGCAGTGCTGGTGAAATATACAGTGAGTCACCTATATATTTATGTCCTTATAGCAAATAACAGGAACCTGTCCCTAAACAATGTACTGGACATACACAGTATATCACAGGAGACAGGTGCAGTGCTGGTGAAATATGAAGAGAGTCACCTATATATTTCTGTCCCTATAGCAAATATCAGGAACCTAGCCCTAAACAATGTACTGGACACACACAGTATATCACAGGTGAAAGGTGCAGTGCTGTGCTGGTGAAATATGAAGAGAGTCACCTATATATTTCTGCCCTATAGCAAATAGCAGGAACCTGTCCCTAAACAATGTACTGGACATACACAGTATATCACAGGTGACAGGTGCAGTGCTGGTGAAATATGCAGAATGCAGAGAGTCACCTATATTTTTTGTCCCTATAGCAAATAGCAGGAACATATCCCTAAAGTATATCACAGGTGACAGGTGCAGTGCTGGTGAAATATACAGAGTGTCACCTATATATTTATGTCCTTATAGCAAATAACAGGAACCTGTCCCTAAACCATGTACTGGACATACACAGTATATCACAGGTGACAGGTGCAGTGCTGGTGAAATATACAGAGAGTCACCTATATATGTCTGTCCCTATAGCAAATAGCAGGAACCTGTCCCTAAACAATGTACTGGACACACACAGTATATCACAGGTGAAAGGTGCAGTGCGCTGGTGAAATATACAGAGAATCACCTATATATTTCTGTCCCTATAGCAAATAGCAGGAACCTATCCCTAAAGTATGTACTGGACACACACATTATATCACAGGTGACAGGTGCAGTGCTGGTGAAATATACAGAGAGTCACCTATATATTTATGTCCTTATAGCAAATAACAGGAACCTGTCCCTAAACAATGTACTGGACATACACAGTATATCACAGATGACAGGTGTAGTGCTGGTGAAATATACAGAGAGTCGCATATATATTTCTGTCCCTATAGCAAATCGCAGGAACATGTCCCTAAACAATGTACTGGACACACACAGTATATCACAGATGGCAGGTGCAGTGCTGGTGAAATATACAGAGAGTCACCTATATACTTATGTCCCTATAGCAAATAACAGGAACCTGTCCCTAAACAATGTACTGGACATACACAGTATATCACAGGTGACAGGTGGAGTACTGGTGAAATATGCAGAAAGTCACATATATATTTCTGTCCCTATAGCAAATCGCAGGAACATGTCCCTAAACAATGTACTGGACACACACAGTATATCACAGATGGCAGGTGCAGTGCTGGTGAAATATACAGAGTCACCTATATATTTCTGTCCCTAGAGCAAATAGCAGGAACCTGTCCCTAAACAATGTACTGGACACACACAGTATATCACAGGTGAAAGGTGCAGTGCTGGTGAAATATACAGAGAGTCACCTATATATTTCTGTCCATATAGCAAATAGCAGGAACCTATCCCTAAAGTATGTACTGGACACACACAGTATATCACAGGTGACAGGTGCAGTGCTGGTGAAATATACAGAGAGTCACCTATATATGTATGTCCTTATAGCAAATAACAGGAACCTGTCCCTAAACAATGTACTGGACATACACAGTATATCCCAGGTGACATGTGCAGTGCTGGTGAAATATACAGAGTGTCACCTATATATTTATGTCCTTATAGCAAATAGCAGGAACCTATCCCTAAAGTATGTACTGGACACACACAGTATATCACAGGTGACAGGTGCAGTGCTGGTGAAATATACAGAGTGTCACCTATATATTTATGTCCTTATAGCAAATAACAGGAACCTGTCCCTAAACAATGTACTGGACATACACAGTATATCACAGGTGACAGGTGCAGTGCTGGTGAAATATACAGAGAGTCACCTATATATGTCTGTCCCTATAGCAAATAGCAGGAACCTGTCCCTAAACAATGTACTGGACACACACAGTATATCACAGATAACAGGTGCAGTGCTGGTGAAATATACAGAGAGTCACCTATATACTTATGTCCCTATAGCAAATAACAGGAACCTGTCCCTAAACAATGTACTGGACACACACAGTATATCACAGGTGACAGGTGCAGTGCTGGTGAAATATGCAGATAGTCACCTATATATTTCTGTCCCTATAGCAAATAGCAGGAACCTGTCCCTAAACAATGTACTGAACACACACAGTACATTACAGGTGACAGGTGCAGTGCTGGTGAAATATACAGAAAGTCACCTATATATTTCTGTCCCTATAGCAAATAGCAGGAACCTGTCCCTAAACAATGTACTGAACACACACAGTACATTACAGGTGACAGGTGCAGTGCTGGTGAAATATACAGAAAGTCACATATATATTTCTGTCCCTATAGCAAATAGCAGGAACCTAGCCCTAAACAATGTACTTGACGCACACACACAGTATATCACAGGTGACAGGTGCAGTGCTGTTGAAATATGCAGATAGTCACCTATATATTTCTGTCCCTATAGCAAATAGCAGGAACCTGTCCCTAAACAATGTACTGGACACACACACAGTACATCACAGGTGACAGGTGCAGTGCTGGTGAAATATACAGAGAGTCACCTATATATTTCTGTCCCTATAGCAAATAGCAGGAACCTAGCCCTAAACAATGTACTTGACACACACACAGTATATCACAGGTGACGTGTACAGTGCTGGTGAAATATACAGAGAGTCACCTATATATTGCTGTCCCTATAGCAAATAGCAGGAACCTGTCCCTAAACAATGTACTGGACACACGCAGTATATCACAGGTGACAGGTGCAGTGCAGGTGAAATGTGCAGAGAGTCACCTATATATTTCTGTCCCTATAGCAAATAGCCGGAACCTGTCCCTAAACAATGTACTGGACACACACAGTATATCACAGGTGACAGGTGCAGTGCTGGTGAAATATTCATCCCTATAGCAAATAGCAGGAACCTGTCCCTAAACGGTTAGATGCAGATCTCACAGAAATAAACAGTGCTGGTGTAGATTTCTCAAGCAGGATAATCCTATCTAACACTCTCCCTCAATCAGCAGCAAACCTGTCTCTACCCTAGCTAAAGCAGACTGACGAGCCCTAAACGATATAATGCACAGTCCCTAAACGATAAGATGCAGATCTCACAGAAATAAAAAGTGCTGGTGTAGAATTCTCAAGCAGGATAATCATATCTAACACTCTCCGTCAATCAGCAGCAAACCTGTCCCTACTCTAGCTAAAGCAGACTGATGAGCCCTAAACAATGTAATGCACAGTCCCTAAACGATAAGATGCAGATCTCACAGAAAGAAACAGTGCTGATGTAGATTTCTCAAGCAGGATAATCTAACTCTGTCCCTCAATCAGCAGCAGCCTGTCCCTACCCCTAGCTAAAGCAGAGTGACGAGCTGTGCTGTGTGCCTCTATCTGATATACATGCTGGGTCACATGCTGCACTGGCCAATCACAGCCATGCCATTAGTAGGCATGGCTGTGATGGCTTCCTAGTCACAGTAGTAAAACAAATGGCGATTGGCTGCCGTGCAGCGTGCCGTAACATAGCCAATTACAATTACTTTACAGTTCTGGTTCGCTCAACCCTACTCACTACCCATCTTCGTGAAAGTCCTAATCCCCAAATCCTGTCTTCTTTTTAAGCCCAAAATTACAATCCCTCCATTATAAGTAATGTGCCCTCTACTTTACCTCTTTTAAATCTCCCAATCAACCTTGCCCCCCAAAGTTGCCCCCCACAGCAGCACATGGGCCAGCTGCAGCAGCAGATGGTCATACAACAGCTACAGCAGCATATGGGCAAGCTGCAGCAGCAGATGGCCATACAACAGCTGCAGCAGCAGTTGGCCATACAACAGCTGCAGCAGCAGATGGCCATACAACAGCTGCAGCAGCAGATGGCCATACAACCACAGCAGCACATGGGCCAGCTGCAGCAGCAGATGCCATACAACCACAGCAGCACATGGGCCAGCTGCAGTATCAGATGACCATACAACAACAGCTGCAGCACATGGGACAGCTGCAGGAGCAGGTGGCCGTACAACAAGAACCACAGCAGCAGGAGGCCGTACAGCAAGAACCACAACAGCAGGTGGCTGTACAGCAAGAACCACAGCAGCAGGTGACTGTACAGCAAGAACCACAGCAGCAGGTGGCCTTGCAGCAAGAACCAAAGCAGCCTGATGATTAAATGCAGCCCCTGCTACCTCAACAGTAGGGCTCATTTCTTATAATGCTTTAAATGTGTTGTTTTGTGATTCTCCTAAATTTGGTGTTAACAATTATAATCCACCAAAAAAATACTTGCTCTTTATGATTGAAGGTATTGTCAAATAAAATGTTTGAATAGGAGGCTTTCCTTTTTTTAAATAGATATTTCACTCAAAAGATTAAAGGCCCCATACACACTATTAGATTTTCATAACGTTTTTTTCTTATTTAAACAAACGATATATTATGAGGGCAAAGCTTAAGGCTGCGTACACACGATCGATCCAAACCGATGAAAATGGACTGAAGTTCAGTTTCATCGGTCCAAACCGACCGTGTGTACAGCCCATCATCTGTTGTCCTTCGGACCAAAGTTTTAAGACTTGCTTTAAAATCGGACTGATGGACGCCTGACCATCGGTCAAAACCGATCGTTAGTATGCAAATCCATTGGTTCAAAAACCTGTGCATGCTCAGAATCAAGTCAACGCATGCTTGGAAGCACTGAACTACGTGTTTTTCAGCACGTCGTTGTGTTTTACGTCACCGCGTTCTGACAAGATCGGTTTTTGAACTGATGGTGTGTACGCACATCAGACCATCAGACCATCAGCCTGTGAACCGATGAAAATTAACTACAGTCCGTTTTCGTCAGTTTAGACCGATCATGTGTACGCGGCCTAAGAGCTTTAACTACTTGCCGACCGCCCGCCGTCATATTACTGCAGGGCGGTGGCACTCCTGGGCAAGAGCCTGTAGCTATACGTCCGCTTTAAAGCGGCTGCTAGGGGGCGCGTCCCCGCTCGCCCCCGCGATTACTCGTTACAGAGCGGGGAACGTGAGCTATGTGTGTAAACACATAGCTCTCATTCCTGTCAGCGGGGGAAACGCTGATTTTCTGTTCATACAATGTATGAACAGAAGATCAGTGATTTTCCCTAGTGAGGCCACCCCCCATACAGTTAGAACACACCCAGGAACACACTTAACCCCTTCTCTGTCCCCTGGTGTTAACCCCTTCACTGCCAATGGCATTTTTATAGTAATACAATGCATTTTTATAGCATTGATCGCTATAAAAATGCCAATGGCCCCAAAAATGTGTCAAAAGAGTCCGAAGTGCCCGCCATAATGTCGCAGTACTGAAAAAAATGCTGATCGCCGCCATTACTAGTAAAAAAAAATTAATAAAAATGCCATAAAACGACACCCTATTTTGTAAACGCTATAACTTTTGCGCAAACCAATCAATAAACGCTTATTGCGATTTTTTTTAACGAAAAATATGTAGAAGAATACGTATCGGCCTAAACTGAGAAAAAAAATGTTGTTTTATATATTTTTGGGGGATATTTATTATACCAAAAAGTAAAAAATATAGCATTTTTTTCAAAATTTTCGCTCTATTTTTGTTTATAGCGCAAAAAATAAAAACCGCAGAGATGATCAAATACCACCAAAAGAAAGCTCTATTTGTGGGAAAAAAAGGACGCCAATTTTGTTTGGGAGCCACGTCGCACGACCGCGCAATTGTCAGTTAAAGCGACGCAGTGCCGAATCACAAAAAGTGCTCTGGTCATTGGACAGCAATATGGTCCGGGGCTAAAGTGGTAATTTGTATGCAATCAAGCAGGCCCTTGCACTACAGTACATGTTTTGGGTAAATATGCATTCCAAAATCAGAAGATTATCAAATCGTGTGTATGGGGCCTAAGTCTGCCATGGCTGGAGTGTTCAGGAGTAGGGATGAGCCGAACACCCCCGCATTCGGTTCGCACCGGAACCTTTAAACGGACTGACCGTTGTGCGAACATTTAGAACCCCATTGACGTCGAATTCAAAAGTGCTCATTTTAATGCTCCATATGCAAGTTATTGTTGGAAAACGTCTTTGAGAGCCCGGGTCTTGCCCCAGGGAACATGTATCAATTGAAAAAAAGTTTTAAAAACTGTTGTTTTTTCTGGAGCAGGGATTTTAATGATGCTTAAAATGAAAAAAAAATATCGTACCTGATGGGTGTCTATAGTAGTGGCACGTGTTTAGAACTGTCCCTGCACAAAATGAGATTGCTATAAGAAAAAGGTCATTTAAAACACACTAAAGGAGATACTCGCTCCCACAGGGAGGACGTAGGGACATACACACGCAGGGACTCACCCTGAGGGGCACACTGGGAGATTTACACTCTCAGACAGACTGACACACTTGCACCATGCATGAAGACATATTTTTACAACAATGAAGATCAATAGAAAGCTATGGCAGTCATCTTAACTCTTGAATCTATTGATGTTCTCTAAAATATTGAAGTATTGTATATTTTGCAATTATGATTTATTTGCATTAATCAATAACTGGTAGATTTTTCTCTAAAGATTCAATTTTTCATTATATTTTTCAGTTGGACGTGTGAAATACAGATGTTTTGTTCAATTGTCGTTTACTAGGGATGGGCCGAACACCCCCGCGTTCGGTTGGCACCAGAACCTTCGAACAGACCGACTGTTCGCACAAACATTTAGAACCCCTTGACATCAATGGGACTCGAGCGTTCAAATTCAAAAGTGCTCATATGAATTCCCCATATGCAAGTTATTGTCGGAACACGTCTTTGAGAACCCCGGTCTTGCCCCAGGGAACATGTATCAATGGAAAACATTTTAAAAACGGTATTTTTTTCTGGAGCAGCAATTTTAATGATGCTTAAAGTGAAAAACAATTATGAAAAATTCCTTTAAATATCGTACCTGCTGGGTGTCTATAGTAGTGGCACATGTTTAGAACTGTCCCTGCACAAAATAAGATTACTATAAGAAAAAGGTAATTTGAAACTGCTTGCGGCTTTAATGTAATGTCTGGTCCCTGCAATATGGATGAAAATCACTGATAAAAATAGCATGGGTTTCCCTGCCCCCCTCCCCCCAGGTCATTACAGGCCCCTTTGGCCCTAAATACTTTGAACAGCAGTATACAGGTGGTGCAAACAAGACAGAGACTGTAGGTTTGTTGTTAAGTAGAATCTGTTTGTAATTTTCAACTGGTACTTCTTTAAAGTGTAGCTTCAGCCATAGAATCATTTTTTAAGCTTTTCTGAAAACATAGAGAAGGGATATTACCCCTGTAACATTTGTTTTGCTGTCTGTGTGCATTTGTTCAGAAGATTGCACCTCACTTTCTGTCCCAAAGACAAATTTTATTTTTGTGAAACAAGGATTGTGATAAAGCATCAGTGGACAGGAGACACCTTTTACAGAAGAGAATTTCCCTTCCTAGGGGTAGATTTCCTCTCACTTCCTGTTTTTTTCTTCCGTTTGCAAGTAGGAGTAGTTTGTAAGCTGGATTTTTTAAAGTAGGGGCCTGCCGTATATACGCTGCAGAAATTTGGGCCCTAGGTGTTGGTGTTGCCACAACACTGCAACCCCTCACAGATAGTCTTGGTGGGCGCTGGAACGCCCTGCTGTGAAATATTAGATCAAGAATTGTAATTGCATGCCCCTGTTGAACAGGAGCAGGAAAATTGGGCCTTAGGCACTGGTGCTGATGCCACAACACTGCAACCCCTTACAGATACTCTAGTTGGAGCGCAGCAAAGAGCCTGTTGCAAAGTATTGCATCAAAAATTGTAAATGACATGCCCCTGTTAAACAGGGGCAGAAAAATTGGACCTTAGCCACTGGTGCTGGTGCCACAACACTGCAACCCCCTCACAGATACTCTAGTTGTAGCGTAGCAAAGAGCCTGCTGCAAACTATTGCATAAAAAATTGTAAATTACACACCCCTGTTAAACAGGGGCAGAAAAATTGGGCCTTAGCCACTGGTGCTGGTGCCACAACACTGCAACCCCCTCGCAGATACTCTAGTTGTAGTGCAGCAAAGAGCCTGCTGCAAACTATTGCATCAAAAATTGTAAAATGACACGCCCCTGTTAAACAGGGAAAGAAAAATTGGGCCTTAGCCACTGGTGGCGGTACCCATAACCGACAATGTTCTTACAAGCTATCAGCAAGATCATTGAGAAGGAGAAGGATATTCAGTCAGCATAACAGGATAGTCACTCAGCATCAGCATAGGCAGTCTCCAAGGAATCTGACATTTCAAAAAAATTATTCAGTAACATCAGCATCAGGTGCTTGGTAGCTGGTGGTGATCCAAGCCTGAAATTATTTTTATGAAGGTCAGTCGATCGAGTCAGTGGAGAGGCGCACCCTGTGATCGGTCACAAAGCATCCAGCAGCACTGAATGTGCGTTCTGAAAGAACGCTGGATGCAGGACAAGCCAGTAGCTCAATTGCGTACTGTGCAAGCTCTGGCCAGTGATCCATCCTCAAGACCCAGTAAGCCAGAGGATTTTCGGTGGGAAAGGTGACCAAGTCTGCTCTTGCCCCTAGGTATTCCTGCACCATGTAAAACAGACGCTGCCGATAATTGCTGGAACCGGTCATACCTTGGGGCTACAGACTAAAAAATTGTCTGAACGCATCAGTCAGATGGCCACCTTCTCCACTGCTCCTTCTGTGACTCACCGAAGACTCAGCAACATGTTGTCCAGGACCAGGATTTGGTAACCCCCCAGTCTCTGGAAACGCGTTGCACAGACCTTTCTGAAAGGCCTCCCGGAGATGTTTCATCTTCTGCGGCCTCTGTGATGGCAAGATAATGTCCGCAACCTTACCCTTGTAACGTGGATCAAGGAGAGTTTCCAGCCAGTAATGATCCCTCTCCTTGATAGCACGAATACGAGTATCCTTACGCAGGCTTTGCAGGATCAGGGAGGCCATGTGGCGTAGGTTTGCTGAGGCATTCGGGGCAGAGTCCTCTGGGTCACTGAGGATGACAGGATCTGCAGCCACCTCATCCCAGCAACGTAAAAGTCCATGGGTTCCTTGGGACTGTAATTGATCCCTTGAAGACTGCTGCTGATGCTGAGTCAAAATCTCCACCTCCATGCTGCTGATACAATCCTCCTCCTCCTCGTCATTTTTCTGTGTGCTAGACGGGCAAGAAGGACCACTGTGTGGATAAAGGGGCCTTGAGATGTAAGGAAGTCCTCCTCTTCCTCCCTCTGTTCTGCCTCAAGGGCCCTGTCCATTATTCCACGTAGCGTGTGCTCCAACATGTGAATAAGAGGGACAGTCTCACTGATGCATGCACTTTCACTGCTCACCATCCTTGCGGCCTCCTTAAATGGTGACAGGACAGTGCATGCATCCCTGATCAAGGTCCACTGGTGTGGGGGAAAAAAACAAGCTCCCCTGACCCAGTTCCGCTGCCATATTGGCACAGGTACTCATTGATGGCCCTCTGCTGCGTGTGCAGCCGCTGCAGCATGGCCAATGTAGAGTTCCATCTGGTGGGCATGTCACAGATTAGGCGGTTCTTGGGCAGGTTGTATTACCTTTGGAGGTCTGTCAGTCGAGCAGTGGCATTATATGACCTTCTTTTTTTAATCAAAAGTTTTTATTTAGTTCAAAGGTGTTACAGAGGTCAACATGAAAAGAAAAAAAAATACGTTGTGTAAGCTCATTGGGTAACAAGTGGTAATAAACCGGTTACAGTCACTGTGTAGGTGTGTCAGATATAACAGCTTAAAAAAAAGCAACATCAAGGATTCAGAACATGTGTTTCGTTCCCCCACTTTGATGCAGCACCCCTTATGGGAACATTAGTGCTGCAAGAAAGGGAGGGTGAGTCTAATAGAATTCACCACTGTACATAGATGTGGTTTAGCGAGACTAGATAATAACAGTTCAAAAAGAAGATAAGAAAACAGGAGACAATAACAAATGCAACATACGTACTGCTCAATCAAGAAATGCTACAAAGGAGTGTGTAAGTTTAATTTCACTTGGTCGGTACAGTTTGCGTCCAGTCGATCCAGGGCTGCCAGAGTAGTCTAGTTTTGAGAGAGTGACCAGAGCTGGCTGCTGTGATGGTCTCGTAGCTAAAGTGTAAGGTCACCAGTTCTATTGCTTGTGTCACGGTAGGTGTCGTATTCGATTTCCATTGTCTTGTTATAACTAGTCGGGCTGCTAGAAGTATGTGTGTAGTTGGATGTCTCACGGGGTAAGGGATGTCCTCGATGGTCAGGTTGAGGACTGCTAGAGCAGGTGTTGGGGGAACACTAATTTTGGTCACATCAGTAATCAATTGAAAAACATCAGTCCAATAGGTGTTGAGATTTGGGCAGTTCCAAAAAACATGCAGTAGGTCTCCCTTGGCGTGATTACACCGCCAGCAAGTGTCGGAATAGTTCGTGCCAAAGGATGCCAATTTTGAAGGAGTGAGATACCACCTGAGGGAGATTTTCTGGGTTAATTCCCAGAGGGCTGAGGATTTGGTGGCCTTGAAAATAGATTTAAAGGCGTATTGCCATTGTTGTTCTGTAAATGTGGTTGAAAGGTCAGATTCCCACTTGAGGTGGGGGGTTAGTTTGGAGAAAGTGGATTTGTCGTGAAGGGCATTGTAAAAGTGAGAAATGCCCCTTATTTTAGAGGCGGGGTCATTGAGATAGTCCCACGTTTTGCGGGGGATACCGTAAAGAGGATGAGGCATGGTTCGTAAGGAGTGGCGTATTCTGAGATATGTGAAACTGTCAGTCTCCGAAAGGTTATACTCGGTTTGTAGTTGCGCAAAGGATTTGGGACGGCCTTCACATATTAGATCTTGGAGATGATGGATCCCTTTAAGGGACCACCTTAGCAGTGGTAGGTCTGGTGAGAGGAAGTGTAGGGATTCCAAAGGGATTGGAGGGTGGAATGTGGCAGGGTTAGAGGCATGTAGGGAGACCAGTCTTTCCCATGCTTGGGCTGTCGCTTTAACCGATGGTGGTAGGGATGGTGAGATTTGGGTGCCTAAGGGGATGCTTAGTAGCCAATTCTTAAGGGTGGGTGTAGTGAGCGAGTGGGTTTCTACTTGGGCCCATGATGGGTTTTTTAGTGGTTGGAACCATCCTGGCGCTTGTGCCAGTATGGCGGCAGTGTGGTAATCCCTGAAGTCTATCGACCCCGTTCCCCCTATCAGTTTGTGTTTAACTAGTGTTGAGTGGGCGCATCTAGGTTTCTTTTCACGCCATAGATATTTGTTGTACATTGTTTGGAGGGACTTGAAAAAAGAGACAGGTAGAGGGATGGGGAGGGTTCTAAACAGATACAAAATTTGGGGTAGGCATGTCATTTTGAAGGCCGCCAACCTCCCTGACCATGAGAGTTCGTGTTTCGCTATAGATTGCGAGGTCTTTTGGATGTTCTGTAGAAGTGGCAGGAAATTACATGAGTATAGATTTTTGAGGGTCCTCGGTAATTGAGTGCCTAGGTACGAAATGTCTTTCTCTGCCCATACAAATGGGTATTGAAGTTGCAGGAGATTTCTAATTGTGGCGTCGATGTTAATGTCTAATATGAACGATTTAGTCGTGTTAACTTTGTAGTAGGATACGGAGCTGAACCATTGTAATAGTTTTTGTACTTCTGCCAGGGAAGAGGTGGGGTTCGTAAGGATGAGGATGACGTCATCCGCAAATAAGCTTATTTTGTGGGGGCGAGAGCCAACTGGAAGGCCTGAAATGGTGACGTTGGAGCGGACATGTTCGGCCAAGGGTTCCATGAGCATGTTGAATATGAGAGGGGATAGCGGGCACCCCTGACGTGTGCCATTTGATATTGGGAAAGGGCAGGAAAGCATGCCCTCAGTGAATACTTGGGCCGAAGGGTGGGTATATAATGCTAAAATGGCTGTTAGGATCGGGCCTTTGAAGCCGAATTTTTGGAGGACAGCCTCAAGATATGTCCAGTGAACCCTGTCGAACGCCTTCTCTGCGTCTAAAGATAGGAGCAGAGAAGGCGTTCCGGTGGATTCCGCGTGGTGGATTAGGTTAAGCATCCTCCTAGTTGCGTCGGATGCTTGCCTGTCTTTCGTAAAACCTGTTTGGTCTTTATGGATAAGTTCTGGCATAATGTCCATTAAACGTGTGGCTATAGTCTTAGCATATATTTTGAGGTCGAGATTGAGTAAGGAAATTGGGCGGAAGTTTTGAGGGACGTTTGGGTTTTTCCCTGGCTTCGGTAGGGTTATGATCAATGCTTTTAAGTATTCATTCGGGAAAGAGGAGGAGGAAGCAGCATTGTTGAACACATTAGTAAGATGGGGTGTTAGTTCAGAGGAATATTGTTTGTAGTATTCTCCTGTTAGGCCGTCTGGGCCAGGGGCTTTATCGCTGGGCAGGGAGGCTATTACTCTGCTAATTTCTTGAGCAGTGAATGGGGCATTAAGTTTTTCTAAGTGTTGTGCCGTTAAGGAGGGGAGGTTGACAGCCTGGAGAAAGAGGTCAATGTCTATGCGTGTGGGTTGTGGGGTATTGGGGTCCAGTTTGAGATTATATAGATATTTACAAGAGTGTATGAGGTTTTATTAGCTGTGAAGACTAGGATTAGAAAATGACCATCAGGGTCTATAAATGAGGTTGACAAGTGGAAATCTACTGTGTCCTTGATTGCGATCATCACGCCTCTAGATTTAGCGGAGTGTGGGGCGTGGAACATATGTGGGAATTGGCGATGAGAGCAGAGATGCAGGTCCTGTGGTATCATATGAGTTTCTTGAATGCAGAGAATATCACTGTGGAGAGACATGGCAGTCCTCCACAGTGAGTGGCGTTTGGCAGGATGATTGAGGCCATTTACATTGAGCGACAGGATCTCGAGCGGCATCTTGTGTGTGACAAGGTAGGCTGTATTGGTATATAGCACTTACAGTTCAGTAGCGGTGGGTGTTCTGTTGGGGTCCTGGGATTTGGAGCAGCGTTGATGGTTGAGCGGTCTAGAAGCCTAGGATCGAGTGTAGCAACGCCGTGGCAGAGCAGTACTGCGGATTCAGCTATAACAAAGAAGAGAAAAAAAGGAACAAAAACAAAACTAAAGAGGTCAGTACACAGCTGGAGGGGGTGATAACCCTTCTAGGTCCTCCAAACAGGGGTGTATGAACAGTTAGTAATCCGGGAGAACAGGTGAATCAAAGGTGACAGGTGTCAGGGTCCAGGGGAGCTGCTGTGGTGTCGTTTGGCCGCTTCTGGCGGTAGTGCAGGTAGCCCTTAGGTGTGGTTGGAGCCCGGGTCTTTGCGAGTAGTTGATGCTCTTCTCTCAGGCCAAGCAGCCTGTGGTGGTTCTACCAGTATTCCCCAGTTGTGGAGAAGACGTAGGCCTTTAGATAGGTCATTGATCATGTGGGTTTGACCATTCCTCACAATGAGGAGAGTGGCCGGATACCTCCATTTATATTGCATTTTGTGGTTTTGGAGACCTTTGGTCACCGGGCTCAACTGCCTGCGGAGTTGAAGGGTGTGTTTGGAGAGGTCTGGGTAGAACTGTATGCCAGCAAAGGGTGCAGGTAAAGGTGATTTGGTTTTGACCCCCAACAACAGTTTCTCCTTAATGTGGTAAAAGTGGATCCTCATCAGGACATCTCTTGGTACTGAGGCTGCCAGATGTGATGGTTTGGCTATTCTGTGGATCCTGTCAATGATCACCTCCTGTGGGGATGCCTCGGGTATTACAAGGTGTATCAGTTCCATAGCGTAGCGTGACAGGTCCCCAGGTGCAATATTCTCAGATACCCCCCTCAATTTCACGTTGTTCCTACGTGATCTGTCCTCTAAATCGGCCAGCTTGGCGCGCATCCATAGATGTTCTTCCTTGAGGTCCCCATAGTAATCAATGACCTCATTTACTTTAGCTGTGCAGTCTGTGAGACCATCTTCCACAGTGATTACTCTATCGTCTAGGGCCTGCACGTCTGAGGTGAGTTTTGTGAATAGAGAGGTTAGGTCAGTCATGAGGGAGGCCTGTAGGGATATCAGCATGTCCTTGAAGGTAGTGTCCAGCACTGGCTGGCCCGCTGTGGGGAATGACGCCATGGATGAGTTCAGGGCCTTGCTGGAGAGAAGGGGGCCTAAAGCCTGGGCCTCGATTTGCTGGCGCGGCGGCCGCTGCGGCAGCGCGTCCAGTCTCATTTTAGACTTGGCAGGGCTAGAGGGGAACATATCGCTCTCATGGGTGTCAGGGAGTTGGTCTGAGGTACCTGTAAGGTGGTGATCCCCCGATCGTTCGTCCGGGAGGTCCGTGTAGGCGCCGCGCTGCGCGGCCTGGCCGGCGCCATCTTGCATGGCGTTGTGTCTCTCCGCCGGTTTGTAGGCGAATTCTGTAAGTTTGAGGGGTTGATGCTCCGTGTTCCTCTTTCTGGAGGAGCTCATCTTTGCCTCCGGTGTCTGTGGGTTGTGGATGGGTACGGATGGAGCTGGATGTGCGGCCATTCAGTGTTTCAATGTCCCCTGGCTGACGAGCTGTAGGCTCAAGCGTCCATCTCTGTCTCCGGCCGGACACGCCCCCACCATTTCAGGCATTATATGACCTTCTGAAATGCACACAGACTTTCCTGGCCTGCTTCAGGACATCCTGTAAGCCCGGGTACCTGCCCAAGAACCGCTGCACCACAAAATTGAGAACATGA
This sequence comes from Rana kukunoris, assembly GCA_029574335.1. NCBI lineage: Eukaryota > Metazoa > Chordata > Amphibia > Anura > Ranidae > Rana > Rana kukunoris. The sequence goes on along the minus strand of CM056050.1, from coordinate 413,724,755 downwards.
GCAAAACAGGGCACATGGGTCAGTTGTCCCTGTCGCAGGGCAGAGTGGAGGTTGGTGCCATTGTCGCTAACCACCATTTCTGGCTTAAGCTGGCATGGCGTCAACCACCTCTGAGCCTTCCCCTGAAGAGCTGACAGAACCTCTGCCCCAGTGTGGCTCCTGTCTCCCAAGCACACCAGCTCTAGCTTTGCCTGCATTCCTGCATAGCCCCTCGTACGCCTACGGAGCATGGCTGGTTCCGAGGACACATCAGTACAGGAAGAGGCCACAGAGGAAGAAGAGGAGGGGGTGGAGGAGAGAGGTGTGTCACAACCAGTAGTAGTTTTTGGAGGCGTGGTGCGGAACAACCTCCAACACTACTGTACCTTGCGGACAAATTTCTCACCGCTCCAGGTGAGCCCCGTGTGCAATCAATCACTACTGTACCTTGCCCTGCGTCCTTCCTAGCTGCCAGCAGAGTCACCCAATGCACCGTGAAAGAGAGGTAACGTCCCTGTCCATGCCTGCTGGACAATGAGTCAGCTGTAATATGCACCTTACCACTGGTGGCCCTGTCCAGCGAGGCATTGACATTGCCTTCCACATGGCGGTAGAGAGCCGGAATCGCCTTCCGTGAGAAATAGTGGCGTTTGGGAACTTGCCACTGAGGTACCGCCCATTCCACAAACTCATGGAAGGGGGCAGAATCTACCAACTGAAAAGGCAGCAGTTGAAGTGCTAGCAATTTCGCTAAGCTAGCATTCAACTGCTGGGCATGTGGATGGCTGGGAGAGAACTTCTTTCGGCGCTGCAGCAGCTGGGGCAGTGAAATTTGTCTGGTACAATCTGTCATCTGCGTAACGATAGTAGATTGCCTGCATGTACTACTAGTTTGTGACACACCTAATTCTACACCTTCAGTCCTATCAGTGCAGGCTTCAGAGAGGACTGAGGGTATAGTGGGGTTGGGGATCCCAGCTGATGAGGGGCAAGGGGAGGTCTGCTTTGTTCTTTGGTGTGGGTCTTTCAGGTATGCTTGCCAACGAACTGCATGGCAGGTCGACATATTTCTGGTCAAGCATGTGGTGCCCAAGCGGTTGATGTTTTGGCCACGCAAGATACGCTTGAGACATATGTTGCAAATAGCAACAGTGCAATCTGATGCACATGTCTCAAAAAAGGCCCACACCAAAACTACTTTTGCAGTAACGCTGAGCCCTGCACAGGCGTAGCTCTGCAATGTAATGCAGTTGGTGTGCTGCCCTTAAGCTGTGCCCTGGAGGGCATCCTGCCTCTTTGGAGATGTGCCTGTGCCTCCTCCTCCTCCTCCTCCTCCTCCTCTTCCTCTCTCCTATCAGGCACCCGTGTAGAGTCAGTGACTTCATCATCCTCTCCCTCCTCATCACTGTTGAAAACCTGACAGTATGCTGCAACTGAGGGAAGATGACTGCCAGGTTGCTGTCCTTCTTGGGCACCCCCTCTCTCTGGGCTCACATTACTGCCTTCCTCTATCTGTGTTCCATCATCGTAGCCCTCAAAACGCTGCGCATCTTCATGCAGCATGTACCCAACACTGTGTTCAAACAGTTTGTGGGACTCCTCAGGAGGACATGGTGGGACTTGGGAAGGAGTAAGTGATGCCATTGAGCATTGGGAAGAGGACGCCTTGGAAGCTACTTTGCCAGACAAAGTACCCTGAGCATGGGTGAGAGAGGATGAAGACGATGAGGATGGCTTGGTCATCCACTTTACCAAGTCTTCGGCATGTTGCAGCTCAACACGGCCAGCTGCCGAAAACAAGGATGAGCGTGTCACACTGCCACTTGCTGATGAGGATGCACCGTGTCCACGACCAGCACTGTTGCCTGTAAACGCAGAGGCTGCTTGCCCTTGTGACTCTCTGCCTCTTCTTGTTGCCCTTCCAGACATTATAATGGCCTGCAGAGGACAAAGGCAGTACACACACCACATAGCTTTTGGTGCAAACTGCAGAGGACACTGCAAAACACAACAAGTAGCTTTATGTGCAAAGTAATGAGCACACTTGCACTATGCACTAAGTTGGTTTAGTTGTAAAGTAATGAGCACACTTGCACTATGCACCAAGTGGGTTTAGTTATAAAGTAATGAGCACACTTGCACTATGCACCAAGTGGGTTTAGTTGCAAAGTAATGAGCACACTTGCACTATGCACCACCAAGTGGGTTTAGTTGCAAAGTAATGAGCACACTTGCACTATGCACCAAGTGGGTTAAGTTGCAAAGTAATGAGCACACTTGCACTATGGACCAAGTGGGTTTAGTTGCAAAGTAATGAGCACACTTGCACTATGCACCACCAAGTGGGTTTAGTTGCAAAGTAATAAGCACACTTGCACTATGCATCAAGTGGGTTTTGTTGAAAAGTAATGAGCACACTTGCACTATGCACCACCAAGTGGGTTTAGTTGTAAAGTAATGAGCACACTTGCACTACGCACCAAGTGGGTTTAGTTGGAAAGTATTGAGCACACTTGCACTATGCACCAAGTGGGTTTAGTTGCAAAGTAATGCACAAACTTGCAGTATACAGCAAGTTGGTTTAGGTGCACTGAGCACACGGGCAATACAACACATGAGAACACTGCAGCTAGCACAATCAACTGCCTGACAGATTAGAAAGAACTAATCTAACTAAACTATACAGTGTATAAATATATGTACAACTCCTGGGATGTATATATATCTTCTACACACTGTAAATCTAACTGACTAGCCTGCCTGCTCTATCTAGAAAAAAAGACAATGGCCCAGATTCACAAAGCACTTGCGCCGACGTACGTGCAAATGTGCGCCGGCGTATGTGTGCGCCGGCGTATGTGTGCGCCGGCGTATGTGTGCGCCGGCGTATGTGTGCGCCAGAGTCACAAAACAATATACGCTTGAAAACTGGCCACCCTAAGCCGTAGCTTGCATACGCCGGTGCGTAGCGTGGACGCAAATATGGGCTGGATGCACGGTGCTGCTCCCATTGATTAGCTATTCAAATATGCAAATGAGGGAAATACGGCGATTCACAAACATGAGTGCGTCCGACGCATGCTGCGCGAGGTGCGCATAAGTTGTACGTCCTGCGCAAAGTTATTCCTCATAAAGGAGGTGCAACCAGGCAACAGACATGCACATGTCAGCTTACCGCAATCGTAAGCAGTGGCATTCCATCAACGTACAGATTATAGCCGATGCCCAATGCCTTATATGGCACATCCGTGCCAAACACCCAGGGGCCAGCCACGACAGCTACATATACCGTCAAAGCACCATCCCAACAGAATTCGAACAGAACGTGTACAGGCCAGGACAGCTGGCTGGTTGGTGAGTGACATGGGAGTTAGGCATGACTGTCCGACCCCATGATGCAGACATCACGAGGGGCACATGCACGGCTAACATCCTCCTGTCTTTTCCCTTCCAGGTGACTCTGGATATGCACTTGGGCCCCATCTCCTGACTCCGTACCGGAACTCCAAACCAGAGGAGAGAGAAGATACAATGCTGCACACATTGGCATCCTGAAGTCCCGTTTCCGATGCCTGGATAATTCCGGGGGGTCCTCTTGTATTCCCCAAACTTTGTGTGCCAGATCATCAGTGCATGTTGTGTGCTGCACAACTACGCCATGAGAAAGGGCCTGGAGATTGACATATGTGATGACCTGACCCCCGAGCCACACAGTCCCCCCCTGCCCGAGGCTACCCGTCTGCTGAAGGAACAGCAGTCAGGAGTTGTCTCGTGGAACATATCTTTGCACGTTAAACACACACACATTCAGCATGGCACACGGACAATGCACGCATGCACACAATTGTGGTCCCTAGCTCACACATACCACATCCACCTCACATTGGTTTAGCCCAAGTCCACCGCACAGGACTTGGGAGCAGCAACGCCACGCCACGCCACGCCAAGGCCCCAATGATGTTGCTGTCCATTCATACTACATTTACACGGTCGTGGGGATAACCTCTCCCCTGACATGCCTTGCTGGCAGAAAAGTCACACATACACACACTCACACACCAGTCACACGGTCGCAATTACCACACCGGGCAAACCCTACCCATGCAAAATGGTGTCCAGTCACTAATTCTGCACTCCTCACCGTTTGCATGGTGCTGTGACATCCGTGAAATAAAAAAAACGGGATCATGCCATTAACAGCCATGGCATGCCCTTATAGGTGCATGGCACAGTCATCTGTGCACATCACCAAAAATAAAAATAAAAGCTGAATCTCTGAGCTGCACTTGGCCTTAGGCCAGTCATTTGCCCTCTCGCGGGCCAGGCCTTGTGCCAAGTGTTCGGCTCTGCAGCTGTCGTGGTGACGACTTGGGTTGGGGGGGTGGGGCATCCCCTGGGCTGACGCTCCTGGAACTTGTGGCAGATGTTGCCTGCATTTCCTCCAAGGCAATTGTGATGCGTGTCAGAACACTTTTGGTCTCTGCCTACAATTGCCTCTGCCGGCCATTGTTCTGGCGCTGAAGGCACCTGTTCTGCCGACCCTCTGCCTGAATGGCGGCTGTGGCCTGCAGCTCCCCCATAGCCATGGTGTTCCGATCCAGGCTCGTCTGCACATCAGATGCCTGGTCTCCAGATGTTGAGGGATCCCCTGCTACCATGTGGTGACACATGGCATCAAGGGTCTCGGATTGGTCACACAGGCATGTGGCCATGGCTGCGCAGTTGGCATTCACCTCCTGCAGGCAGTCCGAGATGGAGCTGGTATGCTCAGCCTGTTGGGTGAGGCACTGCTGCATAGCAGCTGCGGTGCCCTGCACAGCCACTGTGCACTCAGCCTGGGTCTTTGCTGAGGACCCAACATAGGAGGCCAAGCTGTCTGCCACACGGTGTAGGTCAGAGGCTATATCGGCCATGTGCTGTGTCTGGCGTGCCTGCTCTCTCTCCAGCCCTTCTTGAAGGGATCTGGATACACCCCTGGTCTTCCTCAGAGCCTTCCTGGGGGATAGAGAGGCTTGTGTCCATCTGGACAGGGTAGCCCTTGAGGGGGTTCCTCAGGATGAGGTAGCCCTTGAGGGGGTTCCCCTGGATGGGGTGGCCCTTGAGGGGGTTCCCCTGATGGGCGTGGAGGTCTCAGAGGGACCGGGGAAGATGGAAGCCTCCTCAAGGTAGAGGCATTCCTTCTGGTGGATGTCCACCTGCTCCTCCACAATGATCTCTAGAGCAGAGGTGTGGGCACTCCCCTCCACCGAAGACTCATGGCTTCCAAGGGGGTCAGGCTCAGGATGATGTTCCAGGGATGGCGTGGGTCGGACACAGGCAGAAGATGGCCCAGCTCCCTCCAGCACATCTGTGGATGACACAAAGCATTCAGATGTTGGTGGACCCACACACTTGTCACATGTCCCCTTGCACCCCCTCACATGCTATACACCTAATGGGGGATGAAACACACTTACCTGTCCTCAAGTCCTGTTCACTGGAGTCAAAGCCCTCCAGGCCCTCCACCTGCTTTTGCTCAAGACAGCTGGCAATCACCTTCTCCTCAGCTGTCAACTTGAAAGAAGTATCTGGTCCGCCTCCCGTGCACCTGAGGTGCCTTTTGATCTTGGCCAGTGTAACGGTCACCACCGTTTACGACCTTCCATCCACCCACGACAAGCTTATCTGACACACTCCGACAATCCTACATACACAATCCATATCAATTCCCCAGAAAATGAGACTGACTGCTCTATCTTCTGGTTTCCAAATGTATGAACACTTTAATGGTTTCTTCTCAGCTTTTTATACAGTACAAGATGTTACAGTTAATCACAGGACAATGCAATCTCCACCCCCCTATTCACACTGGGGCTAATTCTTTAGCAGACATTCCAGCACCGATACTAAAGAGATCTATCACATTCCAAAATACAATTACACAATGCCTTTACTAACATAATTGACATGCTAAATCAATACACCTAAATGGAGATGTGTGGTCTTGAATACCCAATCTTTTAAGTGTAAACACAGGGCTTTAACAGTTTTATAACACAATGAAAAGGTCTTTCAGGAGTCGATGTAATTAACACCTTTCAACAGAATGTGTCCCCACATTGAAGAGACTTTCACAAGCCGGGTCACTTAGCATTTTAAAAGCCTATTATACAGAAGGATGAGTCACTGTCTTGTTGACCTGGTCTCAAGTCAACATGAACCCCTTTGTAATATTCCAGTATCCTGACATATGAAGTATTATTAATGTCCCATCTAATGTAATACATGAATTATGATCCTATTAGCCACCCTACGCCTACAAGGGCACAGGGTGGACTTAGACCCAGGAGTTATTTGTGTCCCTGGCACAGGAATATCTCTTATCCTTCCAAAGTCTCTGATTGTCACGGTTCATTCCGTTACAGCCAGCTTCTCCCTGACCCATCGACACATATCATTTATCTTCTTTTGGATATACATCCAGGTCCTGGTTTCATGCCCAAGGGCATTGATCTCCAGGGAGATCTTCTGGAGGATCTCCTGCTTCCTGACCTTGCTGGTCCTGGTGCACTGTGCCCCATGGAGGTAGGCGTCATACTTAGAGATGGCTGAAGTCAGGATCGCCCTCTCATCCACAGAGAATTTTTTTCTCCTCTCCCTGTCCACCTCAGTATCGGACATGGTTCAGACCGCAAAAGTACCTCTGCACCAGGGAAGACAAGCTGGTGTACTTTTGCGCTGGACAGGCGTATGGCTGGGCATATTTATGTTCTCGGCGTACGCGGTGGGCCGGCGTATCTTAGGGGTTACGCCAGGCATAGTTGTGAGCAAGCGCAGAGGGGTGCAGGACATGTGTCCACGTGACGGCGCATGTGCCGTTTGCAAAACGTCGGACATAAACCACTGCGCCACGCTCGGAAAATCATTTGCATGGGGTCACGCCCACTTCCACCTACGCTGGCCTGCGCCTTCGAAATCTACACTGATGCAGCGTTGGGAGCAATAGCTCGCAGAATGCAGTGCTTGCCTCTCCGCGCTGCGTCGGCGTGGCGTACGGCGTTTGCGTTACGGCGACGTAATGTGCGCTCAACACTGTGAATCTGGGCCAAGCTCTCTCTCTCTCTGTCTGATCTGGAACAAGCCCAGAACACACTACACGAGGCCGCCCTGCAGGCGGCCTTTTATAGTGTGGGGTGTGTGCTAAAGCCCTGAGCCATAATTGGCCAAAGCCACCCTGGCTTTGGCCAATTATGGCTCTCTGTTTTTTGCACGCTGTGATAGGCTAAGCATGCGTGTCATAGTGCATGCTTGGCCAATCATCAGCGCACAATGCCGCAGTGAATTATGGGCCGCGGTGCATCACTCGAATTTGGCGCGAACCACCCGTTTTGTTCGAATTTCTGCGAATGGTCGAACAGACGATGTTCAAGTCGAACATGGGCTTGACACGAACATGAAGCTCATCCCTATTCAGGAGTAGGGATGAGCCGAACGTTCGGTTCGCACCAAAATGTTCGAACAGACCGACCATTCGCGCGAACATTTAGAACCCCATTGAAGTCTATGGGACTCGAACGTTCAAATTCAAAAGTGCTCATTTTAAAGCCCAATATTCAAGTTATTGTTGGAAAATGTCTTTGAGAACCCAAGTCTTGTCCCAGGGAACATGTATCAATGGAAAAAAGTTTTAAAAACGGTCGTTTTCTTAGGAGCAGGACTCCTGAAAAAATGACAGTTTTTAAAACTTTTTTCCATTGATACACGTTCCCTCGGGCAAGACCCGGGTTCTCAAAGACGTTTTCACAGGCAAACTATAGACACCCAGCAGGTACAATATTTAAAGGAATTTTTTATTTTATTTTTTTATTTTTATTTAAGCATCATTAAAATCACTGCTCCAGGGGCAGTGATTTTAATGATGCTTAAATAAAAAAAAAAAATGAAAAATTACTTTAAATATTGTACCTGCTGGGTGTCTATAGTTTGCCTGTGAAAACGTCTTTGAGAACCCGGGTCTTGCCCAAGAGAACACGTATCAATGGAAAAACGTTTGAAAATTTTTTATTTTCTTAGGAGCAGAACTCCTGAAAAAAACGACTGTTTTTAAAACTTTTTTTCCATTGACACATGTTCCCTCGGGCAGGACCCGGGTTCTCAAAGACTCAAAGGAATTTTCTTTTTTTTAAATTTAAGTATCATTAAAATCACTGCTCCAGGAGCAGTGATTTTAACCCGCCTGGCGGTATTCCCGAGTCTGACTCGGGGTTAAATTTTCATGCTGCGATCGGTAACCCCGAGTCAGACTCGGGCTCGCCTCGCAGAGTGCACAGACAAGGTTTACTTACCTTGTTCCTGGATCCAGTGATGCATCCGCGCTTTGTGAGCGAGCGGGTGCTCGTTCGATTCCCACAGTGTCCCCGTGTGCTGCCGAGCTCCGTTCCCTGTGACGGTACGACGCACAGGGTGGAGATTGGCGCCAAATTCAAAAAAGTAAACAAAACACTATACATACAGTATACTGTAATCTTATAGATTGCAGTACTGTATGTAAAAAATACACACACCCCTTGTCCTTAGTGGTCTGCCCAGTGCACTACATGATCTTTTATAAAATAAAAATGTTTCTTTCTGCCTGTAAACTGTAGATTGTCCATAGCAACCAAAAGTGTCCCTTTATGTTAAAAATAGTTTTAGAGCAGCTAAGAAACAGCGATAATAAATTATAATCACTTGCAGAATTGAGCAATATCGATTTGTGGGGAAATTTATCATAAAAAAAAAAGTAATGACAGTGACAATTCTGCAACTGAGGAAATTTCAGTGATTTTGAGTTGATTACATTATTGAATAATTTAAATTATAATTAAAATTATATTATCATTTGTTATAATTATTTATAATTATTTATTATATTATAATTTATAATTGTATTTAAAAAAAAATGTCATACCCGGGATGCCTATTAGACTCTTGTTTGGTCAAATTTAAGTGAGTTATTCCTAAGAATTACAAGCCTACAGTATAAAACGCTAAATTTCCTTGCAAATAATGGTACCGCCAGGGAGGTTATTGATGCTTAAATAAAAAATAAAAAATCCTTTAAATATTGTACCTGCTGGGTGTCTATACCTGTGATAATGTCTTTAAATAGCACAATCACCTGCCTGCCAGTAAATTAGGAAGAACTGATCTAGCTAAGCTATACAGTGTATAAATATATGTACCACTCCTAGGGATGTATATATATCCTCTACACACTGTAAATTAAGCTAAACTGACTAGCCTGCCTGCTATATAAAAAGACTATGGGCCAGATTCAGGTAGAGTTACTCTGGAGTATCAGTGATACTCCAGCCTAACTCTCACTTTGAGCTGGCGTTTCTGTTTTCAGTAAGCAGAAAACAAGAAACGCCGGGTTGGAGTTCCGATACGAGCGGCGTAATTGTATTTCGCCGTCGTATCGGAACTGCAATTTTAAAAATGGCGCTCGGGGCGTTCCCGCTGATTAACGCAGAGAATATGTTAATCAGCGAGAATCGGCAATTCACGATCGTATTCGGGCCCAACGTAGTGACTTTCCGACGTTTAAGAGATACGCGGCGTAAAGAAAAACCAGCCCCCTAGTGGAGTATCCTATGTTAAGTATGGCCGTCGTCATCGCGTCAAATAATTTTTTTTTCAAGTCGTTTGCGTAAAACGTCCGTGAATGGGGATTGACATCATTGACGTTCACTGACAGAATTTGGAGCATGCGCACTGACAGTCGACGCATGCGCAGTACGTTCGCCGTGGGATCGCGCCTAGTTGAAATACTACACACCCCCTACCCGCCCAATTTGAATTCCGCCGACTCATTTTCGCTACGCCGCCGCAACTTTAGGAGCAAGTGGTTTGTGAATACAGTACTTGCTCCTAAAGTTTCGGCGGAGTAACGTAAATGAGAAAAGTTACACCAAAATAAAGATTCGCCCATCTACCTGAATCTGGCCCTATCTCGCTGTCTCTCTGACTGATCTCTGTTCAGCGCTGGAACACACTACACGAGGCCGCCCAGCAGGCGGCCTTATATAGTGTGGGACGTGTGCTAAAGCCCTGAGCCATAATTGTCCAATGCCACCCTGGCTTTGGCCAATTATGGCTCTCCGTTTTTTGCGCGCTGTGATTGGCCAAGCATGCAGGGTCATAGTGCATGTTTGGCCAATGATCAGCGCGCAATGGCGCAGTGAATTATGGGCTGTTGCGTGTCACTCAAATTTGGAGCGAATGACCCGTTTTGTTTGTTTGTTTGAGTTTCGTACGAACAGACAATGTTCGAGTCGAACATACGTTCGAATCAAATGCAGAGCTTATCCCTATCCCTATTCGCGCCCCCCAGTGGCCGGAAAACACGATGACGTCAATTGACGGCAGCTTGGATATTTAGATCCCCTAAGCTGCCGTCAATTGAGCATACACGGGGACTGAAGTGGTTAAGGTTGAATCTGTCATTGAAGACTTATGGGGGCTGATTTACTGTGCTGCGCTGCGCCGGTTCATGCCTTAACCACTTGCTTACTGGGCACTTATACCCCCCTCCTGCCCAGGTGATATTTCAGCTTCCGGCACTGCGTCGTTTTTAACTGACAATTGCGCGGTCGTGCGACGTGGCTCCCAAACAAAATTTACATCCTTTTTTCCCCACAAGTAGAGCTTTCGTTTGGTGCTATTTGATCACCTCTGCGGTTTTTATTTTTTGGGCTATAAACAAAAAAGAGCGACAATTTTGAAAAAAAATACAATATTTTTTACTTGTTGCTATAATAAATATCCCAATTAAAAAAAAAAAAAACTATTTTTTCTCAGTTTAGGGCGAGACGTATTCTTCTACATATTTTTGGTAAAAAAAAAAAATAATCGCAATAAGCGTCTGGTTTGCGCAAAATGTATAGTGCCTACAAAATAGGGGACAGAATTATTATTTTTTATTAATTTTTTTACTAGAAATGGCGGCGATCTGCGATTTTTATTGGGACTGCGACGTTATGGCGGACACATCGGACACTTTTGACACATTTTTGGCGTCATTCACATTTATACTGCGATCAGTGCTATAAAAATGCACTAATTACTGTATAAATGTGATTGGCATTGAAGAGGTAACACTAGGGGATGAGGAAGGGGTTAAATGTATTCTCTTCATAGTGTTCTAACTGTGGGGGGAGGGGGGGTGACTGGGGGGGGTGACTGATCTGTGTCCCTATGTACAAGAGACACAGATCGGTCTTCTCCTCTCCAGAGACCGGATGCTGTCTCTGTGTAAAACGGCAATGAGAGATGATCTCATATGTTTACATATGAGATCATCTCTCATTCGCCCACAGATCGCATCGCAAACGGCCACTCTGATTGGCCGTTTGTGACGATCTGTGATTGGCTGTGTCCAAGGGACACGGCCAACACAGTGTTTCCCCGCAGCGCGCTCTGGAGCACGCGCAGGGAAGCTGCTAGTGACAAGCCGTCAATTGACGGCTTGTTGGCAATTTAGATCCGCGCTAAAGCCGTCATTCAGCTATAGCGCGGATCTCAAGTAGTTAATTAGTGCGCTGGATGAAGCCTTAATTAGGCGCATGAACCGGCCGCAGCAGCAGCGCAATGCAATTGATAAGTAAAGCCACCGCCGAACTCCCTGTTAAAGTCTATGGGGGAAATCTGAAGTGTTCATTTTAAAGGCCAATCTGAAAGTTTTGTCCTAAAAAGTGTTTGGGGACCTCAGTCCTGCCCCAGGGGACATGTATCAATGCTTTTTTTTTTTTTTTAAACGGCCGTTTTTTCGGGAGCAGTGATTTTAATAATGCTAAAAGTGTATAAAAGTGTAATATTCCTTTAAATTTCGTACCATGGGGGGGGGGGGGGTGTAATGTCAGCATGTGAAAAAGCGCACTTTTCCTGTGGGTAGAAATGTCCCTGCACAAAATGACATTCTGAAAAGAAAAAAAGCCGTTTAAAACTGACTCGCGGCAATAATGAATTGTCGGTTCCCGGCAATTTTAAGAGATTCATTCATAAAACAAAAATTAAAAAGCGTGGGGGTCCCCCCAAATTCCATTAGAAACAGCTATCCCAGTATTAAGTGATGACAAAGGAACATTGTTAGATTGTCCTTTTCAACTTCAGGAATTATTGGATGTGATTGCCGATATTCCATCAGGAAAGAGTCCAGGCCCAGATGGATTCACTCCAAAATTTTACAAAACCTACAAGGAATATCTATCTCCATTTTTGCTCCAAGTATTAAATTCTATCTCCCCTAGGAATCAATTCTCAACTCAGACATTAGAAGCGCATATCACTCTGATTCCGAAACCGGAAAAGGACCTAACTTTATGTTCCAGTTTTCGCCCGATCTCATTAATTGGGATAGATTTAAAAATCTTTGCTAAATTAATTGCATTACGTCTCCAACCTCTCCTTCCAAACCTGGTACACTTAGACCAGACGGGTTTTGTACAAGGTAGAGAAGCACGGGACAATACTATAAAAACTTTTTTATTAATGAACTATGCTCAAACAGCAAAAATACCAGTATGTCTCCTTTCAGTTGATGCAGAGAAGGCCTTTGACCGAATTGGATGGCCCTTCTTAAAACAAGCATTAATGCAAATAGGTCTGGGCCCAAATTTACTGCACAAGATCCTGGCATTATATACTAAACCTGAGGCTAGGATAAAGATCAATGGATCGTTATCAACAAGTTTCACCATACAAAATGGTACCCGACAAGGATGCCCACTATCACCTTTACTTTATGTCCTGGTAATGGAGCATCTAGCAATAGCAATTAGACAGAACCCTTTGATTGGGGGCATACAGATAAACCAAACGGAAATAAAATTAGCCTTGTTTGCTGACGATCTATTGCTATATGTCACTAATCCACAGGTTTCCATACCGGCTATTTTATCAGAATTTAAACGTTTTGGGACCCTTAGTAACTTTAAAGTAAATATATCAAAATCAGTTATTCTCAATGTGTCACTCAGTCCACAACAAGTGACGGTATTGAAAAATAGTTTTCCACTCAAAATCTGTTCTTCGGTATTAAAATATTTAGGTATTTTTATCCCCTCTGACCTGAACCATTTATATCTAACAAATTATATTCCTCTTATGCAACGAACCTTACAGGATTTAAAAAAATATGATCACAATCAATATTCGTGGTTTGGGAGGATTAATATTCTAAAAATGGATATAATACCGCGGTTTTTGTATCTCTTCCAAACCATGCCTGTCTCTATCCCTAGATCTTATTTTTCTACTCTACAGTCGGCCTTTACAAAATTTATTTGGGGCCATAAAAAACATAGATTGAAAAAGAAATTACTATCACTACCCAAAGTGAACGGAGGAGCGGGTGCACCTGATCTTTACCATTATTATGTAGCGGCAGTATTAACAAGGATAGTGAACTGGTTCCACTCCTCCAATACTAAACAATGGGTACTAATAGAGCAATGGCTAAATCAATTTGATCTTACCGCCCTCCCTTGGTTAGACCTTGAGAATAGTGATATCTATCGAGATTTATCTTCTACTATGCCCTCCCTAACATCCCACCTATTAAAAATTTGGACCAAAACAATTCTACAATTAGAACTTTCCTCATTAGTGGGACCTATGACACCTTTATTTGGTAACCCACGATTTCCGCCGGCTTTAAAACGTAAAGATTTCCTCATTTGGAACAAAGAATCTCATCGTAGAGTGTGCCAGATTACTTGCCAGGCAGCATTTCCACCTATACTAAACCTAATCTTTACATCGAAGCCCTCACTTACGCAATGGTTGGAATATCGGCAACTATTATCTTTCTTGTCCTCTCTTCCCTCAAATACATTTTTGTATAGAGACACAACTCAGTTTGAACTTCTATTGCTACAAGACTCAAAACCAAAACATGTCTTATCTTCAATCTATAAGATATTAGCTATAAAAAAACACCCTGAACTCCCTGAATACATAAGGAAATGGGCGAATGAGTTAAATGTTCAAATTGAAGATGCAGAGTGGAAGAAAGCATTTAATTTAACACATTGTATGTCACTAACAATTAAAGCACAAGAGACAAATTACAAACTTCTTTCCAGGTGGTATTGGAGCCCAATATCATTAAAGCGTATATACCCAGATAAATCAGACATATGTTGGCGATGCCATATATTTAAAGGTTCATTGCTACACATTTGGTGGGAATGTCCCCCAATCTTAAATTTCTGGGAAAAAATTATGCAGCTATACACTTTAGTTACTGGGGAACCAATATTAAATATACCACAAATCACTTTGCTATCAATACTACCAGGATCATATAAGAATATTAAAAGGGGTCTTTTGAGACACTGGTTGACAGCAGCAAGATTAGTTATACCACGGCACTGGCGCTCAATACAAACTCCATCAGTTAAGGAATGGGCCAGTGAAATGGATGGTATAGAAAAGATGGAATCACTTTTAGCACTTGAATTGGATACATATGAGGAACACCTTCAGACTTGGGTCCACTGGAGAGTATATAGAGAAACAACAAGAATTTAGAAATTACTTGTAGGAACAGAACAAATTAGTGGTGAGTGGTGGGGGTTGTTGCTACCAATCCTTAACCTTGCCCTAATTTTTTTTTTTTTTTTTTTGTATTTTTGTATATATATATATATTTTTTTTTTTTTTGTATTTGGGTATGTTGTCTTGTCTTGTCTTGTCTAGTCCAGTTTTGTTTGTCTTGACCTGTCTTGTCATGTCTAGTCTTGTCTTGTCCAGTCCGGTTTTGTATAGTCTTTTTGAACAATATATGGAAACAAAAATATATCAGAAATTGATTAGATGAAATAACTATATTACTTATCTGAACACATCAATGTCTGTATTATATTCTATAATGTATTGTTATAACATAATAAAATCAGAATGAAAAAAAAAAAAAAAAAAAAAAAAAATTCCATTAGAAGGCCCTTCAGGTCTGATATGGGTATTAAGGGGAACCCCGCCGCCAATTTAAAAAAAAAAAATGACGTGGGGTTCCCCCCAAATATCCATACCAGGCCCTTCAGGTCTGGTGTGAAATTTAAGGGGAACTCCACGCCAAATAAAAAAAAAATGGCGTGGAGTCCCCCCCCAAAATCCACACCAGACCCTTATCCGAGCACGTTGACCTGGCCGGCCGCAGAAAAGAGGGGGAGACAGAGTGCGGCCCCCCCTCTCCTGAACCGCACCAGGCCACATGCCCTCAACATTGGGAGGGTGCTTTGGGGTGCCCTCCAAAGCACCTTCTCCCCATGTTGATGGGGACAAGAGCCTCATCCCCACAACCCTTGCCCGGTGGTTGTGGGGGTCTGCGGGCAGGAGGCTTATCGAAATCTGGAAGACCCCTTTAACAAAGGGGCCCCCAGATTCCACCCCCCTGTGTGAAATGGTAATGGGGTACATTGTACCTCTACCATTTCACGTACCATTTCACGTACCATTTCATTTATTTATTTTTTAAATATATATTTAATATATATATTTTTTTTTTATTAAAGGGCAAATGTTTTTTTAGGGGTCTGGAGGTCCCCAGGGGCCCGGAGATCCCCAGGGCTCCAGATGACAACCCCCCTTTTTTTATTAAAAATAATAATTTTTATATATTTTTTTGTTACTTTTATTTTTATTTTTTATATACATATAAATATACATACATTTATTATTATTATTAAAAGGCCCAGAGATCCCCAAGGCCCCAGTTGCAGAGGTGACTCTAGGGGGGGCAGAGGGGGCCCTGACCCCCCCAACATTATGCTGTGCCCCACCATGTGGCTTTTTTTTTTCTCGGGCCGCCCCTGGAGTAACAGTCTCTCCTGAGAGGAAGAGCGTCCCCAGTCAGCTCTGCGGGGCATTCCTCCCTCTCCCTCTGCTCGCTGACACTGCATAATGCAAGCGTTCACACAACCACAGCCGCCCGATCTGCTCCTTCCTCTGCATCCTCATTGGCAGGGAGAAGAGTGAGTTGCAGAAAGGACTCCATGAGCACTGTGGGAGAGGGGGGGCCCAAGCCTTCATCTCAGTTACTGAAAAAACAGACTGATTTCTCCCGTCCTTAGGACAGGAGAACCAGCCTCTAAATTTTGAGAGTGGTGACTGCAAGCTGAGCCCGAGTGTCAGTCTATGACACTCTTTTACAGCCCAGTGAGTCCAGCCACCCCCCACACTCTCCTCACATACGAGCAGGGAGGAATTCAGATCCTCCTCCTCCTCCTTTCAGTCCTGCCCACACTATCTAGGTGTGCTGTATCTGAAGAGAGGGGATGTGTGTTCAGGAAATATGAAAATCAGCAGCATGTGTGTGAATGATGCCTGAGATTCTAGCCTGGACCAAGGGTAAGTGTGTGCACTGAAGACTGCAGTACACTGTAATCACTGAACTGCATTATCTCCATCCCTTCTCTCCCCCATCTGTCTCCCTCCCCTCTCCTGTTCTTTCAAGACATTCACAATTTACTTTCTGTAACGGTCACCACCGTTTATGATATTCCATTCCATCACCCCACGACAGCTTATCCGACAGTCTAACAGACATCAGACACGACCCATTTCATTTCCCAGAATAACCAATACAACACAAGCTCTGGTACTGGTTCCAAAATGAATGAATGAATCCTTTAATGGTAACTTAGCTTTCTTATATACAGTACAAACATGTTACAGTTAATCACAGGGACAAAGATGCACTCCACCCACACATCATACACATTCTTTTAGATAATGACATTCCGATGACATTCCGATGAGTTAATTACTACTCATTACCCAGACGGTCTGGCTCCGCATTTAGAGGGGTTAATTACTACAGCTTGACAAGTCACATTCCACATCTTAACAGTGTCATTAGCATACACAATGAACAGGTCTTAGGAGCAGACCTAATTAGCACAATGGACACAAAACAGTATTAGCATCACACAATGGAATGTCTAGGAGCAGACTCAATTAACACCTCAAAAGCATGTGCCCCCACACTCTATTGACCTGTCGGAGTCAGACTTTAACAACTTGCAATATTTAAAGACATGAATTATCAGTAATGTCCCATCCCATGTAATTTATCATTTCATTTCTCAGTCACCCTATGCCCAAAAGGGGCACAGGATGACCCTAGACCCAAGAGTCATTAGTGATGCTGGCACTCGAGTACCCCTCATCCTTCAAAAGTCTCTGGGTGTCACGGCCATTCTGTTACACTTTCACTTTCAGTTAGGCAGGTAATATACAGAGCAAATTTCTTTCCTACATCCACAGATTGGAGGAAAGAAACTTGCATGATTCCCCCATCAACACAGACAGTGCTGACGGGAATATCACTCCTGCCCAGCAATTGTATTCTCCCGACAAACAGTGATTCTCACTAGTGGCTATACAGCAACCACTAGTGATAATCATAAGAGAATCTGCTCATTAATGGTTCAAATCTCAGCCAGTTCCTGCTGAACCAGCTGAGATTTAAACTGTCTATGGCTGGTCTTAGCTCTTAGGCAGCCCATACATTGATGACTTCTTTTCATTCAACTATTAGGTTGAATGAAAAAAAAAAAAAAGAAATGATCCAATTCCCCCATCTACACATTATAGGTGGATGGGGGAATCCTCCCAGTGTGGACCAGTGCTGGAATAACCAGAGTTGCTGTCCTGTCCCGGCTATTCACACAGCTGGTCTCTATCTCCTTGGCAGTGGCGGCAGCACATTGGAACCCAGTGCTGGTTACTTTATGGGGCTGATGTACAGGAGGGCCAGCACAATTTGTTGTTAGAGATGGGCTGGGCATGTTCAAAAATCCAGATGCCAGAGCCTGCCAGGAAGCCCACACTGCACAGCGCTAATCACAGGCAGTGAGAGATTTCCCGGTCCGCAGCTCTGCACAGATCAGGAAATGTCTCACTGCCTGTGATTAGCACTGTGGAGTGTTGGCTTCCTGGCGGGATTGGGCATGTGGGATTTCAAACACACCCGAGCCCATCTCTATTGGTTGTAGACAGTTAAGCTCCCTGCACATTGCTTAGCAGCAGTGGAGCCTTCTCTGAAATGCTGATCGTGATGCAATCCAGGTGATGCTCCCAGTCAAATCCTAGTGTTAAATATTAGAGATTTTGTTGATCAAAGCCCACACTTTACAGGCATAGAGCCCACACGGCTGCAGAACATACGTTTGATTATATATATATATATACATATATATATATATATATATATATATATATATATATATATATATATATATATATATGTGGTTGTACTATTGTTGCTAATAAATACTGTATTTGTTAGATCTGACTGGGAGCATTACCTGGATCACATCCCGATCAGCATGTCAACAGAGAAGGTTATACAGCATTACTGCTGCTAGTTAACCAGCTGGGGGCTCAGCTCTCTATAACCAATAGTGCCAGCCCTCCCCTGCATGCACCCTTAACGTCACCAGCACTAGGTCCTAATGGACTGCCGCCGCTGCCAAGAAGACAGATGCCAGACCAGCGCTGTCAATAGCAGGGAAAGGACAGCTGGGGAACCCCACAGTGGCAGAACACCAGGGCTCGGTGGCAAGACAACCTTTGCAACCCTGAAAGTTCTCCCACTGCTTTGGACCCTGATATTTTCTCGTGTGCTGGTGACATATCTCTTGTTTTCTGCGACCCTTGGGAGCCCCAGTATAGTAGTAAGGGAGCCCACTGCAGAACATGTTAAAAGGGCCCATTGTGGGATCGTAGTAAAGGGCCCCAGGAGATATGATATATATATGTATATAAAATTGCATTTTATAGTTGGCCCCCTACTTTTGTCCCTGGCCCCCCATGTGCCCCCCCTAAATATGAAAGCTAAAGACGCCACTGCCCAGATAAGAACCCTTTTTCTTATAAAAATGTTTTACATTTATATATATATATATATATATATATATATATATATATATATATATATATAGATAGATAGATAGATAGATAGATAGATAGATAGATATATTTTTAGTAAAAGGCTCAGAGGTCCCCAGGGCCCCATGTTCTTTTTGTTTATATACTTATTTATTTATTTTTTATTAAAGGACCCAGAGGTTTATTTTTATTAAAGGGCCCAGGGGTCCCCAGGGCCCCCGGATGGCTACCACCCTTTTTTTATATATATTTTTCTTTATTTCTCTTTTTGTAAAGGAACCCCCCGCTTATCAAATTCAGGCGGCAGCACCCCCCCCCCCCCGGTTCTCCAGGGGGCCCATGCCTGAAGCTGTGTAAGGGGCCCCATAATTCCTGATGGCGGCACTGATTACACCCCCCCATGGTACAAAATTTAAAGGAATATTTCACTTTTATTGTTGCACTTTAACCACTTCCATACTGCGCCTATTCTGGCACTTCTCTCCTTCATGTAACAATTATATTTTCTTCCTTGAAAATTACTCAGGACCCCCAAACATTATATATATTTTATTAGCAGACACCCTAGGGAATAAAGTGGCTGGCATTTTTTATTAAAAATTTCCAACGGTATTTGCGCCAAAAAAACGCCTTTTTAATTTTTGCTTTAAAAAAAACCTGTTTCATGAGTTAAAAAATAACAAAGCAGTAAAGCTAGCCCAATTTGTATGGATAATGTGAAAGATGATGTTACACCGAGTACATAGATACCTAACTTGTCACGCTTTCATATTGCACACACTCATGGAATGGAGCTAAACTTCGTTATTAAAAATCTCCATAGGCGACACTTGACTTTTTTTTCAGGTTACCAGTTTAGAGTTACAGAGGAGGTCTAGCGCTAGAATTATTGATTGCTCTTGCTCTAACGCACACTATGATACCTCACATGTGGGGTTTGAACGGTGTTTACATATGTGGGTGGGACTTGCATGTGTGTTGGCTTCTGAGTGTGAGCTACTAGGGACAGGGGCATTTAAATTTAGATTTTTATTTGTTTTTTGTTTTTTTTAACATAATATTTTTATTTTTGCACTTTTTTGTCCCTTTTTTTGTATTATTTTTCACTTTTCTTCCTATTACAAGGAATGTAAACATCCCTTGTAATAGGACTAGTGTGTGACAGGTCCTCTTTATGGAGAGAGGCTAGAAAGCATTGAATTGGAAAAATAAATAAAATAACACTGATCTCATGCTTTCAGCTGCGATCATGTTCGTTCAGCACAGTGGTGTAGTGTATAGCACGTTCACCTAGCAGCAAAAGGGTTGCTGGTTCGAATCCTGCCCGTGACACCATCTGCCTGGAGTTTGCATGTTCTCCCTGTGCCTGCGAGGGCTTCCTCCCACAATCTAAAAACATGCTGTAAATCGGATCCTGTCTAAATAAGCCCTAATATGCAGTAGGATATGTAGGTATTGTGCTGCCGTAGGCCTGACCAAATTTCTGCACCCCCTAATAGAAAAATGACCCACCCTTCCTGTCAAGGCCACACCCTATTGTTTTATGACCCGCCCAGGAATTTTCAGGGGACACACACAAGTTCTGTGGGGGGGGGGGGGCACAGGAGTCCCTTAATTTGTCTAGTTTTTCTCTCACTTCCTGTTTGGCTATGGGGCAGGAAGTGAAGGCCAATCTCCCCAAACGGACAGGGATAATACAAAATAAACTGACAGGGCTTATAACCCTTCCCCCCCAACTCTATCCAAAATGAAAGAAAACAAAAAAAGAAGTGTTGATTATAGTTCCAGTTTAACCCCAAATTTCAGATAATTTTATTGAGAGGCCTAAGAAAATATAACCATGCCAATAGGCCAGGATCCAGTGTTGCTAATATGTATGAATGTGTGTTAGGGACCTCCACAAACACCACCCAATGTTAAATCAACAATTTTCTTGTTTGTTTTGGGGATACCTGCACCCCTGATAGGGTAAAGACACCTCACAAATGTTGTCACTTTCTACTTAATTCATTCACTTCCTGCCACATAGCCAAACAGGAAGTGAGGGTAAAACCTGATTAATGTCTTGTTGGGGACACCGATCAATCTAAATAGTTCCCCATTATGGAAATTGCATTTTGCTGTGTACACCCCAAATTAGTAGGGATCTTGGACTTTGGGGTCCATTTACTAAAGGCAAATCCACTTAGCACTACAAGTGGACAAGCAAGGAAGAAAAAAATACTTGGCGGGATTGGATGTTAAAACCATCAGTGCTTCCCTTCTGATTTTCATTGACTACGCTTCTACTGCAGAGCGGCTTTGCCTTTACTAAACCCCAAACTAACTAATCATTTGGGGTGTACACAGCAGTGCAATTTGCTTAATGGGGACACTAGTTAGATTGACCTGTGTCCCGAAGAAAAGACCATTGGTAGGGTTTTAACCTCACTTCCTGTTCAGCTGTGTGACAGTGAAGCCAATGTTAAGAAAAGGGACACAAAGCCCAACCTAAAAACACTAGCAGAGGTTCTAACACTAACTTGGCTTCCCTCAAACACCCACAATTAGAATAGGATTGTCTTGTGCTAGATTCAAGCACAGTGCTGTAAATCAGCACTTCAAGCCTGTCCAGTGAAACACCATCCCCCCCCCCCAACAGACCAACAGGCCATGTTTGCAGGTTTTCCTTCATCTTGCACATGTGATTTAAAAAGACAGTCTGGACATCAATTCTGGAAAACAATACTTACCGCTTTGTCTTTCCATTTCTGGTGACTAAACATGGCAGCAAATTTCAGCTGCAGCTGTTAAAATCCGTAGCATGAAAAAATATCACAAAACAAACTTTAAAATTTGAAAGTAATTTTATTGGTCCACAAAACAAGGAAAGCAAAACAAAAAATTAAAAATAAACACACAAACAAAATAAAACCATAAAAAAACAAAAATAGACCTAGGTTTATTTTAGACAGTAAGTGGAATATGGTTTATGCTTTTAAAATAAGAGGATAGACCCACAGGATTAAAACATTAGTCATTAACGTCTTGAGAAACATTTTGCTAAATTATGCAGCAGACCAAAACATCAAAATGAACATCATTAAATCAAACAATTGCCCCCCCCAAAAAAAAACTTGCTCAAAAACATCTCTGTTACACCCCGCCATTCTAGCCAGCTAGCCAGCCAGCCAGCCAGCCAGCCAGCCAGCCAGCAAGTCTGCCCCCTCTCTGACATGTGCTCTATCCACGCTTTTTATAACATGTGTGCTAATAGACCGATAGGAAACACATGAAGAAATGTCAGCCTCTAGTTTGTGTGCACTTGTAACTGATTACACCTGTTAAGGATGTCCTTAAATTACTAAGCCAAAAAACAAGTTTTCTGAGCATGCTCAGAAACATGCAAGTCATTTTGAGGCACAAAAACCCAGCGTAATTTTTCTAAGTCTCCGAGCATGCCCAGTTCACTCGAGATGCATTAACAGAATCAAAGCTGCAATGGCAGATGAAAGCATGAGAGCTGTTTTTTTTTGTTTTTTCCCCCTGAACTGATGCTTCCCAACCTGAAGGGAAGGTCTTATTGAATTTTTACGTAACAAACATAAAAAATAATAATTAAAACGCCCCTGTCCCTAGTAGCTCGCAGTCAGAAGCGAACACGCACAATTTTTTTTTCAGGTTACCAGTTTAGAGTTACATAGGAGGTATAGTGCTAAAAGTATTTCTCTCGCTCTTACGCACGCTATGATATCTCACATGTGTGGTTTGAACGGTGTTTGCATATGTGGGCGGGCCTTAAATGTGTAAGTCCCGTCCACATATGTAAACACCGTCCAAACCCCACATGTGAGGTATCATAGCAAGCGTTAGAGCGAGAGCAATACTTTTAGCACTAGACCGCCTCTGTAACTCTAAACTGATAACCTGAAAAAAGTGTTGCCTATGGGTATTTTCAAGTACTGAAGTTTGGCACCATTCCATGAGTGTGTGCAATATTAAAGCGTGACATGTTGGGTATCTATTTACTCGGTGTAACATCATCTTTCACATTATGGCCATAAATTGGGCTAACTTTAGTGTTTTCTTAATTTTTAACCACTTGAGCCCCAGACCATATTACTGGTCACTGACCAGGCCAGTTTTTGCGTTTCGGCACTGCGTCATTTTAACTGAAAATTGCGCAGTTGTGCGACGTGGCTCCCAAACAAAATTGGCATCCTCTTTTTTACCCCACAAAATTTTATTTTTTGTTTTGGTGGTATTTGATCACCTCTGCGTTTTTTCTTATTTTTGCTTGAGCCAAAAATATAGCGAAAATTTTGTAAATAAAAAGACAACTTTTTTACTGTTTGCTATAATAAATCTCCCCAAAAATATATATAAATAAACTTTTTTGCCATCAGTTTAGGCCGATACGTATTCTTCGACATATTTTTGGTTCCAAAAAATCGCAATAAGCGTTTGATTGGTTTGAGCAAAAGTTATAAATAGGGGTTAGTTTACTAGTAATGGCGGCGATCAGTGATTTTTATGGCTACTGCGACATTATGGCGGACACATTTTTGGGACCTTTGGCATTTTTCTAGCGACCAATGGTATACAAATGCATTGCTTACTATAAAAATGTCACTGGCAGGGAAGGGGTTAACACTAGGGGCGAGGAAGGGGTTGATTATGTTACCTGGGTGTGTTCTAACTGTAAAGGGGGTGGGACTGACTAGGGGAAATGACAGATTGCTGTTCATACATTGTATGAACAGACGAGCAGGCACCCCCCCCCCCGGACAGGACCGGGATAAAGGGGAACTCCACACCAAATAAAAAATAAAAAAAACGGCGTGGGG
Organism: Rana kukunoris; assembly: GCA_029574335.1. Classification (NCBI taxonomy): domain Eukaryota; kingdom Metazoa; phylum Chordata; class Amphibia; order Anura; family Ranidae; genus Rana; species Rana kukunoris. The sequence goes on along the minus strand of CM056050.1, from coordinate 413,701,035 downwards.
TCCCCCTCCAGGTGCACAACAGGCTCTTAGATTTGGTCTGGAACGTAAGATCCAGACCAAACCCTTATCCCAGGCACGCAGTCTGGCCGGACAGGAATTGGGGGTGGGGACGAGCGAGCGCCCCCCCCCTCCTGAGCCGTACCAGACAGCATGCCCTCGACATGGGGAAGTGTGTGCTTTGAGGGAGGGGGGCACTGCCCCCCCACCCCAAAGCACTCTTGTCCCCATGTCGATAGGGACAAGAGCCTCTTCCTGACAACCCTGGCCGTTGGTTGTTGGGGTATGCGGGCGGGGGGCTTATCAGAATCTGAGAGCCCCCTCTAAAAAGGGGGCCCCCAGATTGTGGCCCCCCACCCTATGTGAATGAATATGGGGTACATCGTACCCCTAATCATTCACCTGGGGGAAAAAAAATAAAGGAAAATAATGCACCACACGGGATAAAGGGGAACTCCACACCAAATTTTACAAAAAAACGGCGTGGGGCCCCTCCAGGTGCATAACAGGCCCTTAGATTTGGTCTGGAACGTAAGGGGTTAAACCCACGCCAAAGAAACGGTGTGGGGTTCCCCCCCAGATCCAGACCAAACCCTTATCCCAGGCACGCAGTCTGGCCGGACAGGAATGGGGGTGGGGACGAGCGAGCGCCCCCCCCTCCTGAGCCGTACCAGACCACATGCCCTCGACATGGGGGAGTGTGTGCTTTGGGGGAGGGGGGCACTGCCCCCCCCAAAGCACTCTTGTCCCCATGTTGATAGTCAAAGAGCCTCTTCCCGACAACCCTGGCCGTTGGTTGTCGGGGTATACGGGCGGGGGGCTTATCAGAATCTGAGGGCCCCCTTTAATAAGTAATCGTACCCCTACCCATTCACCTGGTGGAAAAATGTAAAAATAAGACACCACACAGATTAAAACAATTTGTTAGTCAGCTGCGGGGGTCTTCTGCCGGGGCCCCCCACCACCACCCCATTGGGCCCCGGGCAAATTAAGCTCTTTTACATTCGGGGGGTGGCGGAAAATGGTGGAGAACACCGGGGGTGTCGCCCCCCCCTCGGGCTTCTAGCCGTCTTCTGCCGGGGGGGGGCACAGCATAATGTTCGGGGGGTCAGGGCCCTCTCTGGCCCCCCCTAGTGTCGCCTCTGGTTCCGGCTTGTATTAACCAGAGCAGTCAGAGAAACAGAGAGATTGTCTTTTTATATAGCTAGATAGAGCAGGCAGGCATGCTAGTCAGTTTAGCTTCATTTACAGTGTGTAGAGAATATATATACATCCCTAGGAGTTGTACATATATTTATATACTGTATAGCTTAGATAGATCAGTTCTTTCTAATTTACTGGCAGGCAGGTGATTGTGCCTGCTGTGTGTCACACGTATAGACACACAGCAGGTACAATAATTAAAGGAATTTTTTTTTTTTTTTTTTAATTTAAGCATCATTAAAATCAGTGCTCCTGGAGCAGTGATTTTAATAATGTTTAAATAAATTTAAAAAAAGATTCCTTTAAATATTGTACCTGCTGGATGTCTATAGTTTGCCTGTGAAAATATCTTTGAGAACCCGGGTCTTGCCCGAGGGAACATTTAGCAATGGAAAAATTACGTTTTTTCAGGAGTCCTGAAAAAACGACAGTTTTTAAAACTTTTTTTCCATTGATACATGTTCCCTCGGGCAAGACTCGGGTTCGTAAAGACGTTTTCACAGGCCAACTATAGACACCCAGCACTGCAGGTACAATATTTAAAGGAATTTTTCATATTTTTTTTTTTTTATTTAAACTTTATTAAAATCACTGCTCCTTGAGCAGTGATTTTAATGATGCTTAAATAATAATAAAAAAAAAATACAATTCCTTTAAATATTGTACCTGCTGTATGTCTATAGCTTGCCTGTGAAAACGTCTTTGAGAACCCGGGTCTTGCCTAAGGGAACATGTATCAATGGAAAAAAGTTTTAAAAACAGTCACTTTTTCAGGAGTCCTGCTCCTGAAAAAACAACCGTTTTTTAAACCTTTTTCCATTGATACATGTTTCCTGGGGCAAGACCTGGGTTCTCAAAGACGTTTTCCAACAATAACTTGAATATTGGTCTTTAAAATTAGCGTTTTTGAATTTGAACGTTCCAGTCCCATAAACTTCAATGGGGTTCTAAATGTTAGCGCGGACGGTGGGTCTGTTCGACGGTTCTGGTGCGAACTGAACGCGGGTATGTCCGGCTCATCCCTAATAAAGAGCAACACACAAACATATTTTACACAACTAACTAAAAATTGTATACACTTTTACAACGATACACTAAGGGTATTAATGTTGATAAATGTAAAGTTATGCACTTGGGGGCTAAGAATATGCATGCATCATACATGCTAGGGGGAGTACAACTGGGGGGATCTGTAGTGGAGAAGGATCTGGGGGTTTTAGTTGATCATAAGCTCAATAATGGCATGCAATGCCAAGCTGCGGTTTCCAAAGCGAGCAAAGTCCTTTCTTGTATTAAGAGAGGTATGGACTCCAGAGATAGAGATATCATTTTGCCCCTGTACAAATCATTAGTAAGACCTCATTTGGAATATGCAGTCCAGTTTTGGGCACCAGTTCTCAAAAAGGATATCGGAGAACTGGAGAAAGTGCAGAGAAGGGCAAGTAAACTGATAAGAGGCATGGAGGAGCTCAGCTATGAGGAAAGATTAGAGGAACTGAATTTATTCACTCTTGGGAAGAGGAGAATAAGGGGGGATATGATCAACATGTAGGTTCAGATGGTAGCATCAGACAGGCAAGTAGCATATTAAAGTCAGACATCGAGAGAGCTGGACGCTCTCCCACGAGTCACTCTCTCAGGGATAGTGCAGGGTCCTCCCACTGTGCGGCTCCGGCCTCACAGACAGGCAGGCAGGGTTTCCATCTCCCTGTCATCCACCCGCCATCCATCTGCCACCACTCGGACTAGCTGCTCTCCCCCCCTCCTGGATTTCCACCTGACCTGGTAAGCCACTTCTTGGGAGCTGCAGGCGGCCGTCCTTCTCAGGACAAGCCACAGCAGCCTCCCCCAATCCCCACGGCTTCTTCCCTGCTCCTCGCTCCCATACCTCTACCCCTGCTCGGGCGTCCTTTCCGCCAGCCATCCCCACAAGCCACCGCTACCCACCGCTACCCTCGGGCGTTTTTTCTTGGGGTTCCCTCCGCGCCGATCAGTGCCGATTCGCGGCAGCCGCGACTTAGGAAAGGCCGCGGCTTCACCCGCGGCCTAGCGGCGCGCCGCTCCTCACTCCCCAATTAGTCGGCTTCCCCCAATCCCCACGGCTCCTCCCCGCTCCTCACCCCCATACCTCTACCCCCGCTCGGGTGTCCTTTCCGCCAGCCATCCCCACAAGCCACCGCTACCCTCGGGCGCGGAGTTTTTGTTCCCTCCGCGCCGATCAGTGCAGATTCGCGGCAGCCGCTACTCAGGAAAGGCCGCGGCTTCACCCGCGGCCTAGCGGCGCGCCGCTCTCCACCCCCCCAATCAGCCGGCACCACCTAATCAATCGGGCCATAAAGCCCCCCCCACCCCAGTAGAGCCCCTTTGCCCTCTGATCATCTCCCTTAGCCCACCAGGCACCATTCAGCCTGATACCCCCCAGCCTGGATCCTGCTGCCAGGTCGGCGGCCATCTTCCTCCACCCAGCCCTATTCACTATTACTTGATCCAGGGCTAATACCCGATCGCCTCTTCAGGGGTCAGGAAGGAATTTTTTTCCCCTACCGCAGCATATTGGCTCAGCGTGGTGAGGGTTTTTTTGCCTTCCTCTGGACCAAGCACTGGATCTGAGGATTCAGTTATCCTTGTGAATCCACCCCACCCCCCCCCCGCCCTTGATTCCACGGCGGACATGGTTAATCGGCAATACTCGGCGGAGATCATTTGGGATCTGGGTCGATTTGCCGCCATTCTGCCGGCCGCCACCAAAAAAGCCCTAAGAAATCTGCGACTTTTGAGGATCGATCGACGATCGACTGCCAGAAATCGCAGCCATTTACCCCAGCCCAAGCACATATCATGTGCATTGATCAACACTAGATCGGCAGTAAAACACCGATTAGAAATCCATGATTTCTTATTACAACATGACTTAGACTGCCTCTTTATTACAGAGAGCTGGCTCACAGCCGACTGTAACTCCATTCTAGGAGAATTGGTGCCAGAAAACTACCGTATTATAACGGAAAACAGAATAGGGCAAAGAGGAGGAGGACTGGCGGTGATCCATAAGACGCGTCTTGCGATCACAAAACCAAGCCTCCAAACTCCTCTTCCATTTATGGAAACCCTTACTCTTCAACTGCAAGTAAATGGCCAGGAGACCGTCCGGATTCTACTCTGCTATAGGCCACCCGGCCCCAAGTCGCAGCTGCTCCCATCTTTGACGGACTTTGCCTCCACCTATACCCTGAACAGCAAACACCTTTTGCTGCTCGGGGATTTCAACCTCTGGGCCAACTCCCCGCAAGACCCCATTGCCGACGCCTGCATCGACCACTTGGAAGGATTAGGGCTTCAGCAACTAGTATGTGGGCCCACACATGCTTCAGGTCACACGCTCGATCTTATTTTCAGACAAGATCTGGAAATAAAAATATTGGATAATGAACCATTGCCATGGACAGATCACCATGCAATAAAGTTCATTATTTTTGAATTCCCCCCCCTAACAAAAACATCAAATCCAGTGACAACACACTGGACCAGATGTCAGAAGAAGCTCCACTCGGAACTCTTCAAAGCCACGTTAGGGGAAAAATTAAACACAATTCAACCGCACCAAACAGCGGAAGAAACTCTGGAGGCCATAAACACAGCACTATTGCAGTCAGCTGACTTGATAGCGCCGAAACGAAAGACTCTGATCAGGAAAAATAACTCTGGCTGGTTCAACAACCAGCTGGCGCTACTGAAGCAAGAGCGCAGAAGGGCAGAAGCAGCCTGGAAAAGAAGCTCTTCAGATGAGAACCTCTCGATCTACAAGGCAAAAACCAGAAAATACTACAAGCAAATCTTCGAAGCCAAGAAAAACTATTTTTCTGAGGCTATCAACGGTGCCCTAAATCGACCCCGCGAACTCTTCAAGCTGGTCACTCAGACCATGAATCCACGATGTCTGGAAGCCCCCAACTTGGATACACAAGAATTTTGCGATGAGTTGTCGGATTGCTTTATTAACAAAATTGAGGCTATCCGGCAAAGCATTCAGCAGAACAATTGCTCTCCCAGCCCCCCCCGTAGTCATTTACACAGCACCGGCAGCAATTCACCACAGTTAGGTGAGTTCACGCTGGAATCCATCTCTATTCAGACCACTAAAAATATCATCGGCACTCTGCGCAACAGCACTGCGCCAAATGATATTATCCCCACTAAACTGCTCAAGGAATGCGCCGATATCCTGGCACCTCCTGTCACGCAGCTTATCAACCAATCCTTCAGGGAGGGCATAATGCCCTCCCAGCTGAAGGAGGGTTTCATTCAACCCATCTTGAAGAAAGCCACCCTGGATCCCAAGGATCCACTCAACTGGCGCCCCATAACAGGCCTAAATGTTCTCTCCAAGGTAATGGAGAAAGCTGTGGTACAGCAGCTGCAACTGCATCTAGATACCCACAACTTACTCGACCCACTTCAATCAGGATTCCGTCCCGGTCACGGGACGGAAACAGCATTGCTTAAGATATGGGACGACGTTCTCGAGGCCGCAGACGAAGGAGAATCTTCTCTTCTGGTTTTGCTGGACCTAAGCGCAGCCTTTGACACAGTTGATCACAAGCTGCTATTGACGCGGCTGGCTAAAATAGCCAAAGTCGCAGATCTATCCTGGTTCTCCTCTTTTTTGGAAAACCGTTCGCAAATAGTGAAGCTAGGACCCTTCATTTCTGAACAACGCACATTATCGTGCGGGGTCCCTCAAGGATCTCCCCTGTCGCCGATGTTATTCAACATCTATGTGCGTCCTCTTTTCGAAATCATCAGCAGCCAAAAACTGCTATATCACTCATATGCAGACGACACGCAACTGTACTTCCGCATTTGCAATAAAAAGGATCACCACCTCAATCTAGAGACATGCCTCTCTTTGATAGAGGACTGGATGACAAAGAGTTATCTCAAACTCAACGGAGCGAAAACAGAACTCCTTCTGTTTCACGCCAAGCGTAGGAATCAATCGTCAACAACCTGGATCCCCCCGCCCATTCTGGGCAAAATCATCACCCCTAGCGCCAAAGTCAAAAGTCTTGGGGTCATCTTTGACTCCGACATGACAATGAACGCACAAATAGGGGCAGTAGTCAGCGGATCTCACCATCTGCTGCGCCTACTACGCAGACTCACGCCTTTTATTCCCAAGAAAGACATAGCGGTCGTGGTGGGAGCAATTGTAAACTCCAGACTGGACTATGCAAATGCCCTTTACCTCGGACTCCCCAAGTACCAAATCGCTCGTCTTCAAGTCGTTCAAAATACGGCCGCCAGACTTGTGACTGGGAAAAAACCCTGGGAATCGATCTCATCTTCACTGAGATCCCTTCACTGGCTACCAGTTAAAGACAGAATCACCTTTAAAGCTCTCTGTCTAGCGCATAGATGTATCCATGGGAATGCTCCCCATTATCTATGCGAAAAATTAAAAATTCACAATCCCAATCGTATTCTACGATCCACCAATCAAAATCGGCTTCAGATACCGAAAGCCAGATACAAGTCCAAAGGAGACAGGAGATTCGCTGTCCAAGGTCCCAGACTATGGAACGCCTTACCAGCCTGCATTCGGCTGGAGGAGAACTACTTAGTCTTTAGGAGAAAGATTAAGACTCATCTCTTTTGATCTCAAGAGAGACAGGAACAACAAGCGCCCAGAGGTGATTTACTTCGCATGTGCTGCGCTATATAAGTTCCCATTCATTCCCATTCATTCAAATATATAAGAGGTCCATATAGTGAACTTGGTGTTGAGTTATTCACTTTGAGGTCAACACTGAGGACAAGGGGGCACTCTTTACGTCTGGAGGAAAAGAGATTTCACCTCCAAATACGGAAAGGTTTCTTCACAGTAAGAGCTGTGAAAATGTGGAACAGACTCCCTCCGGAGGTGGTTCTGGCCAGCTCAGTAGATTGCTTTAAGAGAGGCCTGGATTCTTTCCTAAATGCACATAATATAACGGAGTACTAAGTTTTGTAGGTAAAGTTGATCCGGGGTAAATCCGATTGCCTCTCGGGGGATCAGGAAGGAATTTTTTCCCCTCCAGCAGCAAATTGGATCATCGCTCTGCTAGGTTTTTTTGCCTTCCTCTGGATCAACTGTGGGTATGGAGTTGGGTGTATGGGATGTGCTGTGTTTATTTTGTTTGTTTATTTTTTTTATGGTTGAACTGGACTTGTGTCTTTTTTCAACCTGACTAACTATGTAACTATGTAACTATGTAACTATGTAAGGGGTTTATTTACTAAAGCTGTAGAGTGCAAAATCAGGCTCTCTTCTGCCTAGAAACCAATCTTCTTCCATGTTTTCTTGCTAAAGCTTATTTGAACAGCTGGACGGAGACCGAGATGGCAGCTTAAGCCTTGAGCTCCTGCGATCCAGGGATAGAATCTTGCCTTTTGGGGAACCCACAACTCGCCCTTCACCATGAGCAGAGCCACCCGAAGCTCGTCCAACACACAGCTGAGCAGGAACATCCCGGAGATATTCCAAACACAATGCATGGCGGCACACGCGGCCATACAGGCCCAAACCCCGAGCCCGCTTAGCCTGGAGCCAGTCTCGTCTGCGGGGCACACACATCCCCCTAGCCTGTTGGACCTGGAAACGATGACCGCGGACATTAAAAACGTTGTCACAGCGGCGGTGGCTGATCTCAAAACGGAGATCCATGCAGTGGCCCATCGGATCGATGTGGTGGAACAAACTACCCAGGCTCACGCGGCGGCACTCTGCCAAGTTCAAAGTACCTATGACTCACAGCTCCCACACCTCCTGGAGCTCCACAGGCACCTCGAGGACCTCGACAACCAAGGCTGGAGGCACAACATACGTGTGCGGGGAACTTGCAGCAATCGCTCCAGGCTATCTTTAATGATTTAATGGAACGCCCGGCCGACTCGCCCGTCGAGATGGAGAGAGCTCATCGAGCGCTGCGTCCCCCACCTAGGGACAACGAACCCCCTAGAGACGTGATCTGTTATGTGATTAACTTTCAGCTCAAGGAGGAGATCCTTCGCAAGGCAAGAGCGAGAGGACGAATCCTCCATGATGGCGCGGAGGTGAAACTTTTTCAGGATCTGTCTCAGATCACACTTCAGAACAGGCGCGCTCTGCGCCCCCTGCTGGAGGCCCTTCGCGCAAGAAACATACAATATCGTTGGAAATTCCCATTCGCGCTGTCGGCGTCCTCCAGGGGGCGCTCCGCTCTCCTTCGCACACCCGAGGACCTTCACAACTTCTGTGAGCAGCTCGATCTCCCGCCCGTGGATCTTCCGGACTGGTATGCTTTCTACTTCCCCTCGGAACCATGGCTCCCCGTCTCCATGAATCCGTCCCCAAAAGCTCAGCGCCACAGATCCCGCAGGAACAGGGCAGGTCCGTCCTCCCCAGGTAATCATGCTTCTAGACGTGGTCTCTACCACAATCTCTTTTTCCCCATGCCCCGTGCTTTGAAGATTTGGGGGGTTGTGCTGTGAGACTTCCTTTCCCGTAGTATTTTGTTTTTGTTTTGTTTTTATTTTTTGCTACACCGTTCTCTCTCCTTTTTTACAGACTTAGACCTCCAACAGGACTTGAACCTTTAGATGTATTGCCTCTGAAGCCTACAGGTCTGATGTATCTTCCTCACATGTATATCTGCTGGTCTCCAAGGCCCCTCTTCAGTTCCCACGTCTCCACAAGGGTAATCATGGGGTATTGCTGATGCCATGTGACCTACTTTTGCCCACTGTAAGCAACCCATCTTTGTGCGGACCCCCTTCCCCCCCTCCCCCCCATCCCACCCCGGCCCTCCCTTTTCCCTCCCCCCCCACTTTCCTCAACTCCCCTTCACCCCCCCTTCATCTCCCCCCTCCAACCTGCCCTTTCTTCCGTTCCTTCCCTTTCCTTCCCCTTCTCCCCTTCCCTCCCCTCTTCCCCCCCCTTCTCCCCCCCTCTCCCCCTTCCATCCCTCTCCCCCTCTCCCCCTTCCATCCCTCCCCCTCTTCTCCCTCCCCCTCCCTAGCCCCCGGTTCCCATCCTCTCTCCCTCTGCCCCCCGATAGAGATACATTCCCCCCCCGCCGTTTCTCCTCCTTCTAGCTCCCCAATCCTCAAGCCTAGCGTTCTCTACCTCGTCCCCCTAATACCAGACCCTGCAGCACTGACCATAAGATATGCCTCCTCTACCCTTGAAATGTGTATCTCTTAACGTTAAAGGCCTTAACTTACCAGAGAAGAGATCCCAGGTTTTATCTTCGCTCTCCAAACATGGAGCCCATTTTCTTTTCTTGCAGGAGACCCACTTCCGTTCAGACGCCATCCCCAAACTTTCTAACCATATCTATCGGACCGCATTTCACGCTACTAACCCCGACTCCAAAACGAAGGGTGTCTCTATTCTGGTGTCCAAACGTGCGAACTTCACTTTGGGTGATTCTCTTATTGACCCGGAGGGTAGGTACATCTTCCTTAAGGGGTCTTACCAATCTAAGCCTATCACACTTGCTAATATTTACTGTCCCAATGACCATCAGGTGGCCTTTTTCAAGACTACATGTGACCTTTTAGCATCCTTTAAGTCGGGTCTCTTGCTTCTAGGGGGGGACTTCAATGTCCCCCTGAACCCCTGTTGGACTCCTCCACCGGCACCTCCACCTTGACCTATAAAGCCTTGAGGCATATCAACCTATGCCTCAAGACTCTGTCCCTACATGATGTTTGGCGCACACTTTCTCCCTCAGATAGGGACTATACCTTCTTTTCGGCCCCTCACCAAAAGTATTCTAGGATTGATTATTTTTTCCTCTCCCAATCGGACCTGACTTATCTCCAGCATTCCACAATCGAACCAATGTTTTTGTCGGATCACCATCCAATTAGTGTCACCTTAGCTTTTCCCGAAACGTCTACTAGAACTAAGACTTGGCAGCTGAACCCTTCCTTGCTTAGGGATCTATCTGTTACTGACCAAATTCGCACGCGCATTCAACAATACTTCACGGAGAATTCCAACCCGGAGATTTCGCCGGTTTCCCTTTGGGAGGTTTACAAGTGCGTGATTCGGGGAGAACTGATCGCTTTGGCTACGAAAGCCAAGAAACAATGTCAGGAATATACAAACTCCCTTATAGCGACGATTAAGTCGCTCGAAACATCTCACAAGAGGTAACAGGCCCTGGCCACTCTACAGGAATTGACACAAGCTAGGACCTCTCTTATGGAGGAACTGGGCAAACGCGCAAAGAGGCGTTATATTCTAGGGCAGAGGATTTTTTACGAACAGGGCAACAAAAGTGGGCGCCTTTTGGCGCGCATGGTGCAAAACTCTAAGCCTACTTCCACGATTCACCACATACACGGCCGAGGGGATGCCCGTCTAGTTAAGAATGGGGACATTTGAAGATTTTTATTACAAGCTGTATAATCTCCATCCTCAAGCTCGCTCTCAGTCCAAGATCTCCTCGAGGAAGTCGCAGATTAAGGACTTTCTTTCTTGATATAGCCCCAAACCACTTTCCCAACAAAAATCGCTTGCCCTGGAAAACCCATGACAGCTGGGGAAGTGGAAATGGCTGTGAAGCAAATGAAGCCCAGGAAGGCCCCAGGCCCGGACGGCTTTTCTCTACAGTACTACAAATCTTTTGGCGAGGTACTCAACTCTAGGCTCCTGAACTTATTCAATGCCCTTTCTGACCCTCAGAACAAACCCGGCACCATGCTAACAGCTCACATAACGGTGATCCCAAAGGAGGGCAAGGACCCTTCTGCGGTGGCCAGCTACCGTCCGATTTCGCTCTTAAATGTGGACGTCAAAATATACGCAAAAATTATCGCTAATAGATTGGCGCCCCTGATCCCAGGTATTGTCTCATTAGACCAGGTGGGTTTTGTCCCTGGGCGGGAGGCCAGGGACAATACCATTCGTACTCTGAATCTGCACCACTGGCTCACGTCTTCAAATACTCAAGGATTTTTTCTTTCTCTCGATGCCGAGAAGGCGTTCGACAGGGTGGCCTGGGACTACATGCAGGAGGTGCTAGTAGCTTTGGGTCTGGGGCCCCGCTTGTTGTCGCACATCTTGGCCCTGTATGCGGGTCCTTCGTCCGCGGTTAAAGTCAATGGCCACCTGTCGAACGTCTTTCCCATTAGCAACGGGACGCGACAGGGCTGCCCTCTGTCGGCTCTGATATACATCCTTACACTGGAGCCCCTCCTTAACAGGCTGAGAGAAAACCCAGATATTCTGGGGATCAGCATGGGGGGGAGGGAGTTCAAGGTAGCTGCCTTTGCTGACGATGTTCTTCTGTCCTTGCGCTCCCCCAGGATTTCCCTTCCCAAACTTCTCAGAGACCTAGATCACTTTGGCTCCCTCTCAAACCTGAAAATTGATCATACGAAATCCCAAGCGCTCAACATCTCCCTTCCCTCCGTGGAAGTGTTGCACTGTCAGGAATTTTTCCCCTTCAAATGGACTCAGGACTCACTCACTTATCTTGGTATCCGAATACCCCCCAACCTGGCAGATTTGTACTCTAGGAATTTCCACCCAGCCCTTCTTAAGGCTCAATCATGCCTTAAAGATTGGATGGGTCTGAATGTCTCTTGGTTCGGTCGTTCGGCCCTGATTAAAATGATAATTTTGCCACGCTTACTCTATCTGCTACAGTCTGTACCCATCTTACTGCCTTTGAGTTTCTTCACATCTTATAGGAAGGCATGCTCAACCTTCCTCTGGAGGGGGTCTCAACCACGAATAAAGTACTCAAGGCTCACTTTACCTAAATCCAGAGGTGGAATAGGTCTCCCAGACCTCCAGAAGTACCATAGTGCATGTCATCTCACGAGGATAGCGGATTGGAATATCCACGCCTCAAAGAAGCTATGGGTCATCCTGGAGAGGAACTTCTCATCAGGCCCCTTACATCTACTTCCATGGTTACCTCCCAGGAATTGGCCCCAATCCTTACGAACCCATCCATTCATTTACCCCTCACTCCTGGTCTTCAAGAAAGCTTCAACGTTAGGCCCCCCGTCTTCCCAACCGAACCCACTGACGTCCCTACGGGGAAACCTAGATTTCCCACCTGGCGTGTCGGAAGACTTCTTAAGTCAGGAATGGCCCTTTGAAGACATACTAGCCCTCTAATTTTTCTCAGCTGGGAGACCTCTGTCATTTGAAGCCCTGAAATCCAGCTCTAAGACGTCTTCTTTTTCGTTCTGGACCTACAGGCAGATACGACATTTTCTCACGTCCGTGGCGGACCAATCGCTCTGGTCACGACAACTTACGCCATTTGAGTCTCTGTGCCACCGCAAAACGCCACAGAGGCACCTGATCTCTCTTCTGTACACCCTCTTAATGGAAGGCCAGTCGCAAACACCATCCCCGCCGCAGCTCGCCTGGAACAAAGACCTCCAGGTCTCCCTGTCAGCTGAAGACTGGCACACTATCTATGAGTTTGCACATAAGGGCTCTGCGAATGTGGCAGTCCAAGAGAACGGCTACAAAGTGATTACCAAGTGGTACAGAACCCCGTCGCGCCTCCATAAATTCTCTCCTAATATCCCCGACACCTGCTGGAGATGTGGTGCGGGAGTGGGGACTATGCTTCATGTGTGGTGGGACTGTGGCGCCCTCCAGCCTTTTTGGAGGGAGGTCCACGACCTCATCTCACATGTCACTACCTATACCCTGGACTACACTCCTTCTCAATTCCTTCTGCATCATTCATCGATCCCCAAAAAATACTATTTCAAGTCACTGGCCATGCACATGGTCAATGCTGCCAGGGTTTGCGTTCCCAGACATTGGCGCTCTACTGATGTTCCGACAATCAGAGAATGGCTGGCCCGGATCTCTTTAATAAAAGAAATGGAGGAGCTGATTCACATTTCCCAAGATAGAGTGCAGAAATTTTCCTTTACTTGGGCTTGCTGGAACCATTTTGTTACCACTGACTGCTACCGCCAATATGTTTCTTGAATCGATGGCTGTGATGGAGTCCCCTCCTCCCGTTGGTGGGGGGGAGGGGGGCAGGCTTGGACCCATTTCCTTACTCCCTCTTTCCCTGTTCTTTCCCTTCTGTGCTTCTGCTTCGGCTCTAATTGCCCCTTTCCCTTTCTCTTCCCCCCTCTTCCTTCCCCGCTCCTTTCTCTCTGTCCTTCCTTTTTCTCAACATAGACACTTGTCCCCATTACTTACACGAGATGACACACTTTAAATAATGACCGAGAATGAGGCCTTGCACCGCCTCCCCTTCTTGCAATTTGCGGGGGGGTGTGGGGGAGGGGGAAATGGAAAGTTAAGATCCTCCGCCCTCTTCCGCTTGTTTAATCTTCTAAACCTTGTACTTGGTCTACACGTGTTGATTGATGCCTTTCTGCGGTGTTTTGTACTATGCTGTCTTCATGTTCTTCTGTTTTGTGACAATTGCCTTGTCATGTATCTCATGCTATATTTTGCATAAATAAAAATCTTTTAAGGAAAAAAAAAAAAAAGCTTATTTTAACAAGCTGAGGTGAGAAGATGATTGGTTTCTAGGCAGAAGTGAGCCTGATTTTGCACTCTCCAACTGTAGGACAAAAAAAAGTTAACATTCCAACTACAAGTTTCCTCTGGGGAGGCCGACTGTAGCTCTGCCCCCTCTTCCACCTCAGCCCCTCCACCTCTTCAGCAGAAGCATCAGCTACATAAAGCAAAACAAAAACACATTTTAAACCAGTTGCAAGTTTTTACTTTACTCTCCCCTCAAAAAGACAAATGTTTGACTAATCAGGTCTGGGAAATGCTTGAGCCTCCAAAAAAAAATAAACTCCACTTTTTGGAACACCTGCTGGCTCTTCTTGCCCATGTGGGCATTTTTACATGCTTGTCCACTATGTCAAAATAAAAGTTGGCCAGACACTGGACTTGCAGCTAGGGAACAGACCACGCTCATTCCTCACTGGCTGAGTTGTAGGCCATGAGGAGCGCAAAAGCAAAGAGCTATTCATCTCAAACCTTGCTGGATCATGCTAACCCCTTTGCCTCTTGTAATGTTTTTGTGTATCTACAGGTTGACCTGGTTCCAACAAGCGCAGAATGCACTGTGCAGCGCTCAGTGCATTACAGGGTGTTTGTCGGGTGAAAACCCAGCAAACACCCTGCAAATGAGCGTTATTGGCAAAAAACACATTTGCAGATCTTTGGCCACAACTCATGCTCATGCCAAAGCCCATCCTGATTGGGGACATCAAGGCTGAGAATGCATGCCCAATCCTTCCCTAACAAAACACCTAAACCCTACATACAAACACAATCAAGCGCAAGCAACTTACACTGATTTGGTGAGTTTGCCACCTCCTGGTCCTGCTGGGCCTGCTGCTCTCGAGCTCTGTCCTCTACAGAAAGAAGAGATGAGATATTTTGACAAATGACAATACATCAAGATAGAGAGAGATATAGATCAAAACACACCAGGCTGATCAAATAGTGCTTACCATGAATAATTTGCGGGGGCTGGTGACCGGGTGCCCCTGAAGCCACATACTTTAGGCAGGAAGTCCTCCTGCCCTCGGGAGAGATGGTCAACACGACCTGAGGCAGTCTGCGACTGACTGTTGCTAGGAGAAGATAAAATACAAAAAAGATCTACAACTGGCACACCCAGGGTAAACAACACAAGCCTTACTTAAAAAGAGAGAGATCGAGAGACAGAAACAGAGAGACAGAGAGACAGAGACAGAGACAGTGAGAGAGAGATTTTTCCTGTAGTATTCAAGGAAGCTGATATTTGATATGGTATGCAATTGTATCTTCAATTGTTTTCCTCTTTTTCCTCCTTTCTCTACACTGTTTTAGCAGATTTGGGCTGGCATTCGGGACTGAATGCCTTAGGACACTGGGGACAGTGTAATTTCAAGTGGGGGGAGTGTGTAGCGCCACACAAATACATATTACTATTTTATTGTTCAAAGAAAAAAACTGAACTTGTAAAAGAGCAAGTAAAGCAAAAAAACAGGACTTGTAAAATAGCAAGTAAAGCAAAAAAAACATGTATGATAATTTGAGACACTAACAGAATATGGTTTTTGAGGTTTGACAAATTTGCATTGGGAAGCAACAGGAGATAAAACGACATCTATTAAGGATTATAACATTTGTTAACAATAGGGATGAGCTTCGTGTTCAAGTCAAACTCATGTTCGACTCGAACACTGTATGTTTGACTCGAACATCGTATGTTCAAACGTTCATCGAATTCCGAATGTTATGGGCAGTTCGCGCCAAATTTGAGTGACGTGTCACGGCCCATAATTCATTGTGGCATCGCAGTGCATTGTTGGCTGATGATTGGCCAAGCATGCACTATGACCCGCATGCTTTTGGCAATCACATCGTGCAAGAAATGGAGAGCCATAATTGGCCAAAGCCTGGGTAGCTTTGGACAATTATGTCTCAGGGGGTTTAGTACACGCCCCACACTATATAAGGCCGCCTCTGTGGCGGCCTTGTTTAAAGTTGCGGTGGTTAAAGACAAAGAGAGAGAGGTAGAGAGAGTCATTTATTTTGAGTTAGATAGAGCAGGCAGGCAGGCGAGTCAGTTACAGTTACAGTGTGAAGAGGATAAATATGCATCCCAGGTGTTGTATATATATATGTATACACTGTATTGAGTTTAGATAGATCCATTCCTATTGTAACAGCACTGGTGAATGGAGGACTGGTGGACTTCAGTGCGCTTCTTTATGCGACAACTCAGTATTGGCCCCAGGCGTCACTCCTAGCAACAGGAGTTGGGGATCTCTACATCATGTTCCTGTCACATAAAGAAAGGTGTTGATTTACTAAGGATGGAAGCATTACAACATGCGACCAGAGCTTAGCTATTAAGATATATAATTGCTTCAAAGACTATGTCCCAATACACCTCTACATGTGAGTGATTATCAGTAAGGGACCCCAGGCGCCACTCCAGATAACAGGAGTTTGGGGGTTCTCTACATCATATCAACTTTAGCATGTAGGGATGTATTAGGTTACTAAGGGAGACGCTATGAGATAGCATTAACCCTTAGGCAAGAAAAGTTAGGGCGAACATATTCAAACAATTAGGCCAAGGCCTATAAGACATTTGTACTTATGTCAAGCTCGTAGTAAATGAGAGTTGTAGTAACAAATGGGACTTGTATATTACACGTACTATAGTAAAGGTAGTAGCACCTGAGTTTGGGTAGTAATGTGGCTTAGGTAATTACATTTGCATACATGAGGTAATCCTTATAGAGGAGATAGTAATTGCATGAGAGAGACAATATAGCTCAGGTATAGTTTCAATTTAGATCAGGTAGGTATAGTTGCAGGTAGGTATAATATTTTGCCTTAATATTTTGTAGCGCACCCTTTTCTGTTTTATGCACACCTGTTTGGAGCCCTATATTAGGCTTCTTTGTACTTGGGTGCAGCACTATCATTATACGTTCACTCCATTGTTTTATTTAGCATCACTGTTTTAGGATCTTTGTCTTTAAGGGGTCAAGCGCGGATTGTCTTTGCCTTCCAGGTATAGTTGCATACATAAGGTAATTTTTGCATTGGTATTTTGAAGGTAGCTGAGACTTTAAGGTACTGTTTTGCAAACAGGGGTTTATCACAGTAATATCTTACAACTAAAATGTTGGTAAACAGACGGCATATTTAGTAACACTGGGGTAGATTCATGTAAAATGGCGCATCGTTGCTCCGGCGTGGCGCATCTTTTTTCCGCTACGCCGTACCAGCGGTGAGAGGCATGTACTGTATTCATCAATTTTCCACTCATCTGCGTAGCGGTTTTTCGACGGCGTAAGGCGGCGGAACTGTAAGTGGGCGTCAACACATGCAAATGATGGTCTGACGGTGGCGCGGCAAGATCCGCACAGTGTATCTTAAACGGCGCATGCGCACTGATGTTACCTGCCTGGCTGGCTCCTTTGCACATGCGCAGTACGGTGCAACGTCACCACCAAGATCCGCCGCACCACTTCCTACTAGTGCATAAATACGCACACAGAAGCGCCACTCCCTTGCAAAGCGTGACCAGCATTTTTTTGGAATTGCCAGGGCTTTTGCTTTTAGGATGGCTGCACAAGACACTGCCGGTGACCGCAGAATGTTTAATTTCAGCCCTCAGGAGAAGGCTGTGATCACTGATGCGCTCTCCCAACATGGGTCCCGCCTCTATGGGCCACAGAGTGCCCACACTGGCAAAGCGGAGAAGACACGCATTTATGCGGAAATCACCAGGCAGGTGAATGTTGTTGGTGTGATAGAGAGGGAGCCCAAGCATATCCGCAAAAAAATTAATGATATGCGGAGAGTGGTCAAAGACAAACTTGTGGCCATCAGAAAGCATGCCAGTGGCACAGGAGGAGGACCAG
The DNA here is from genome assembly GCA_029574335.1 of Rana kukunoris. Lineage (NCBI taxonomy): Eukaryota > Metazoa > Chordata > Amphibia > Anura > Ranidae > Rana > Rana kukunoris. The sequence continues at coordinate 413,683,425 of CM056050.1, read as the reverse complement.
CCACAAGAATGACCCTGACTGCAGAGCACATGGTGGTGGCCAGTTTGCTGGATAGGGAGCTGGTGGAGGGTCTTCCTGGCTTTGAATCAGGGGAGCAGCCTTTGAGGTCAGGTAAGTCTGTTTTATCTGTTTTGTGGTGAGTTGCATGGGTGGGGGGGGGGGAATACATGTGACAAGTGTGTGGCTCCTCCAACATGTGTTTGTTTTGTGTCATCCACAGATGTGCAGGATGGAGCTGGCCCGTCAGATGATTGGGGGGCGACCCACCCCATCCATGGTGGAGATCGCCCCTACAGCAGTGCTTGAGGAGGTTGAGGAGGAGCACGTCGGGGTAGAAGAGGCTGCTGTCTATATTCTGGAGGAGACCCCCATACCTGGCCACTCCCAAACCACCCCCCCATGCAGGGGGGGTGGTTTGGGAGTGGCCCACTTCAAGGGACACCATCCCCTCCAGGGATTCCCCCTCAAGGGACACCATCCCCTCCAGGGATTCCCCTTCAAGGGACCTCCCCTACACCCGTCCTCCAGCCTCTCAGGCCTCTAGGAAGGCAACGAGGAAAACCAGAGGAGTCCCTGATGATTTTGAAGATCACCTGGCAAGGGACCAGACAAGACAGACCCGCCATATTGGTTCTCTTGCGGGTGATCTTCATCGGGTGGCAGATAGCCTGGCGTCCTCGGCCGAGAGAATACTGAATACAGAATACTGCAATAAATGATAGCCTGCAGGACGTTGTGGGGAACGGGGCAGCCCTTCTGTCCTGCCTGGTGGACCTGCAGACCACCACATCTGACCTGGTCACCGAGGTCCGGAGCCTGGCAGCTGCTGTCCGTGAGGAGGGGAGGCAGACACGGCGACAGCAGCGCAGCAATACTACCCGCCGGCTGCGGATGCAGGCTGCCACCAATACTTACCTCCACCGGCTAGCCGTGGCAATGGAGGGCAGCCAGGCAGCCAGGGAGAGACTGGTTGAGGTTCAACCACCTGCCCCCCCAGCCCCCCCACCTGTGGCTCGCCCCAGGCAACTGCGCCCCAGGAGCCTAGGGACAAGAAGAAGCCCACGACAGGGCCGTTGATGTTTCTCTAATTATGTTTTATACTCAGATTCTGATTTATATTTTTGTTTATCTCCCTGCACATGGTGAGGAGTGCAGGCTACAGTGTGAATGAGGTGTGAATGTGTGGGGGTGACACTCCTGCCATTAAGGGGTGTCACCCTCAGTCATAGGTGAGAAGTTATCACCACGACACGTGTGAATGGTGTATGAATGTACAGCAACATAATTGGAGCCGTGGCGTGGCGTTGCTGCTCCCAAGTCCCATGTGGTGTACTTGGGTCTAATCCAATTTGATGTGGATGTGGTGTGTCTGTGCTAGGGATCACAGTGGTGTGCATGCATGCATTCTCATTGTGCCATGATTAATGTGTGTGTTTAACGTGAAAAGTAGCCTACCACAAGGACCCTCCTGACTGCTCTTCCCTCAGCAGACGGGGGACCCTTGGGCAAGGGGGGACTGTGTGGGTCGGGGGTCAGGTCATCACGTAGCTCAATCTCCAGGCCCTTTCTCACGGCAAAGTTGTGCAGCATGCAACATGCCCCAATGATCTGGCACACGAAGTTTGGGGAATACAAGAGGGTACCCCCAGACTTATCCAGGCATCGGAAACGTGACTTCAGGAGGCCAAATGTGCGCTCCACCACTGCACGGGTTTTGATGTGTGCTTCATTATATCTTTGCTCTCCTCTGGTTTGGGGATCCCGGAATGGAGTCATGAGATGGGGTCCCAATGCATATGCCGCGTCACCTGGTAATGAAAAGACAGGAGGATGTTAATAGTGCATGTGCCCGTTGTGAGGTGTGCATCACGGGAGGGGATAGTCATGCCTGCCACCCATGTCACTCACCAACCAGCCAGCTGTCCCCATACACGTTCTGTTCAAATTCTGTGGAGATGGTGCTTTGACGGTATATGTAGCTGTCATGGCTGGACCCGGGGTCCTTGGCACGGACGTGCCATATGAGGCCTTGGGCATCGGCTATCACCTGTACATTGATGGAATGCCAATGCTTCCGATTGCAGTATATGTGCTCTGTGTCCCGGGGGGGCCGTAGTGCCACATGTGTGCAATCAATGGCCCCCACAGTGCGTGGGAATCTGGCAAGGTTGTAGAAATCTGTCATTGCCTTCCTCCGCAGCTCCTCAGTGGTGGGTTTAAAGATGTGGTTGGCCATGCGTCTGAGGATTGCTGGGACAACCTGGTGCACACATCTGCTCATGGTGGATTGTGACATCCCAGCCACCACTCCACTTGTACGCTGGAATGATCCACTGGCAAGGACATGGAGTGTTGCCAGTACCTTCACCAGTGGCTGCACTGCTTGTGAGCGTTGTGTCTGGCTGGTGATGTCCTCCTGCAGGGTTGTGGTTAGTTCCATGATGGCTTGCACGTCGACGCTGTAGGGCTATGAGCAAGGCTGCCCCTGGCATGTTGGCAGACAGATGTGTTGTCCAGCAAGTGTTTTTGCTAAATTTTGCTAAATTCGTCTGTCACAGTGTTGCTTTAGCTGCTCTCCAGCTGATCTGTTCAACTCCTGTGCAAAGTTACCCCTGCTTTATGAGGGGTGACTTTCCGCAGAAAATTCCAGTTACGCGCACCGGCTTACGCCGGCGCAAGAGAAACGTGCGTTTCTGAATCGGAGGATCTCCCTCATTTGCATATTTGAATAGATAATCCATGGGAACGGTTGATCTGTCGCGCGTAAAGATGCGCCAAAGACACGCCGGCGTGGAAAAGTTACAACGGAAAAAATTACACGATTTTAAGGCGGATCTGGTATAGTAGGTACGACGCATGGATCCGACGGCGCTAAATAGCAGTTACGCCGCACATCTCTAAAAACGCCGGAGTAATTGCTACATGAATTACTATCACTATTGTGATAATGGAAGCATTAGCAGTAGATCTTCTGTAGGACTACAAGTGATAATATGGTTACTTATCCATTTGTAGCTTCTTATGCAGGAGATGGAGTGTAACGGTCACCACCGTTTACGACCTTCCATCCAACCACGACAAGCTTATCCGACACACTGCCACAATCTTGCATACATGATCCATTCCATTTCCCATAATCAAAACGAGACTCTGCTCTGTACTTGTTTCCAAAGGAATGAACACTTTATTGGTATCTTAGCTTGTTTATATATCTTAGTACAGCATATTATAGTTAATCACAGGACAATGCAATCTCCACCCCCCTATTCACACACTATGGCTAATTCTCTAGCAGACATTTCGGCACCAATACTGACAAGATCTTATCACATTCCAAAATACAATTACACAATGCCTTGACCTCAATCCACATATCTAGACAGACGTACTGTCCCTAATGGGTCTTGACACCTGGGCAGCAATACATTCCTTTGCTAAACATAATTGGCATGCTAATTCAATACATCTGAAGAGAGACATTAACTCAGGGCTTTGAACAGTTTTATCACACAATGAAAAGGTCTTCCAGGAGCCGATGCAATTAACACCTTTTCAACAGAATGAAATGTCTTTCACAAGCCGTGCCACTTAGCATTTTAAAAGCCTATTATACGGAGGGATGAGTCACTGTCTTGTTGACCTGGTCTCAAGTCAACATGAACCACTTCATATTCCATATTCTGCCATATGATTTATCAGTAATGTCCAATCTCATGTAATACATGAATTATGATTCACTAGCCACCTCATGTACAAAAGTGACTCCTGTTACATAGAGTATCCGGGATGGAAGGTGTTTGCCAAAGGCCTTAAGGTGGTTCCCAGCAAGGCTGTATTGTAGGGGGTGCATCAGCACCAAAGTAGTAGTAGTTTCCTGGAGCGGTGTAGCAGCATATGGAGCTCGGATGGCGGCATGTGTAGCAAAGCCGCACAAGCGTTGACAGCCTACTGCTGACAGGCTACGGCTGACAATAATAGAACCAAGCCTGTATCTCCTTTGCATGCCTTTATAGGCAGGAGAACAAGTGCAGGGCATTCAAACAAGGTGACCTGTACGGCGTACTTCCGCGTTCCAAGCTGGAACGCATCACGGCACCAGGCGATGACATCCTCGCACGAGCGCTGCATGCGTTCCAACATGGAACGCACTACGGCGCTGAGGAGCCAGAAGTTTAGAGGAGAGCAGTGGCGCAACTGCACCTGTTATACCTGTATGCTCTTCCTAATATACTGGCAGGCATTTGATTGTGCTAGCTGCAGTATTCTCACTTGGTGTACTTTGTCCTCTGCACAGTGTGTACCTAAAGCTACGTGAATACATTTGCTTGTGTTCTCATATCAATACCAAAAGCAGTGACTGATTAGCAAGTATTTTCACTTTGTGTACTGTGTTCTCTGCACAGCGTGCACCTAAAGCTATGTGAATACATTTGCTGGTGTTCTCATATTAATACCACAGGCAGTGATCAGCAATATTTGTGCAGCTACATCTCCCTGCAGGCTATTAGTATGTCTGGAAGGACATCAAGGAGAGGCAGAGAGTCACGACCCGATAAAAGAGGGCAAGCAGGCTCTGCGTCTAGAGGCAACAGTGCTGCTGGTCGTGGACACGGTGCATTCTCATCAGCACGTGGCCGCGGGACACGCTCGTCCTTTTTTTCGGCAGCTGGCTGTGTCGAGCCGCAACATGCCAAACACTTGGTAGAGTGGATGACCAAGCCGTCCTCATCCTCTCTCACCCAGGCTTAGGGTACTTTGTCTGGCAAAGCAGCTGTCAACGCGGCCTCTTCCCTCTGCTCTAGCCCCACCATGTCCTCCTGAGGAGTCCCCCGAACTGTTTGACCACAGTGTTAGGTACATGCTGCAGGAGGATGTACAGCGTTTTGAAGGCTCCGAAGATGTTACACAGCTAGAGGAAGGCAGTAAAGTGAGACCCAGAGAGAGGGGGTGCCCAAGAAGCACAGCAATCTGGCAGTCATGTTCCCCCAGCTGCAGCATACTGCCAGGTTTTCTACAGTGATGAGGAGGGAGGAGATGATGAGGTCACTAACTCCACATGGATGCCTGATAGGAGAGAGGAAAAGGCACATCTCAAATGAGGCAAGATGCCCTCCAGGGGCCAGCTTAAGGGCAGTACACCGACTGCATCACAACGCAGAGCTCCGCATGTGCAGGGCAATGCTGTCTCTCCACGTTATTCCAAACTTTTTTTGGTGTGGGCCTATTTTGAGATGAGCGAATCAGATCGCACCGCTGCAATTTGCAACATATTTTGCAAGCGTATCTCGCATGGCCAAAACATCTCCCGCTTGGGCACCACATGCTTGACCAGACATATGTAGACCTGCCATGCAGTACGTTGGCAAGCGTACCTCAAAGACCCACACCAAAGAACAAAGTGTACCTCTCCTTACTCCCCATCAGCTGGGTCATCCAACCCCACTATACCTTCAGTCCTCTCTGAAGCCTGCACCGATAGGACTGGAGGTGTAGAATTAGATGTGTCACAGCCAAGTACTTGGGGGCAATCTACTATCGGCACACCAACATCAGATTGTACCAGGCAAATTTCCCTGCCCCAGCTGCTGCAGCGCCAAAAGAAGTTCTCTCCCAGCCATCCACATGCCCAGCGGTTAAATGCTAGCTTAGCTAAATTGCTAGCACTTCAACTGCTGCCTTTTTTTAAAATTAAAGTTTAATGAACATACCTTAAGTGAACTGCTGCCTTTTCAGTTGGTAGACTCTGCCCCTTCCGTGAGTTTGTGGAATGTGCGGTACCTCAGTGGCAGGTTCCCAAACGCCACTTTTTCTCACGGAAGGTGATTCCGGCTCTCTACCAGCATGTGGAAGGCAATGTCCATGCCTCACTGGACAGGGCGGTCAATGGTAAGGTGCATATTACTACTGACTCATGGTCCAGCAGGCATGGACAGGGACGTTGCCTATCTTTTTACGGTGCATTGGGTGACTTTGCTGGCAGCTGGGAAGGATGCAGGACAGTAGTGTTGGAGGTTGTTCCGCCACCACGCCTCCAAAATGCTACTACTGGTTGTGACACACCTCTCTCTTCCACCCCCTCCTCTTCTTCCTCTGTGGCCTCTTCCTGTGCTGATTTGTCAAGGGCAGGGTCAGAGGTGGTTGACACCATGCCAGCTTAAGCCAGGAATGGTGTTTTGCGACAATGGCACAAACCCCCTCTCTGCCCTCCGACAGGGACAACTGACTCATGTGCACTGTTTTTCTCATGTCCTTAACTTGAGAAAGTTAAGATACCCGGGCTTACAGGATGTCCTGAAGCAGGCCAGGAAGCTCGGCTGGCTGACCTCCAAAAGAAATACAACCTGCCCAAGAACCGCCTAATCTGTGACATGCCCACCTGGTGGAACTCTACATTGGCCATGCTGCAGCGGCTGCACACGCAGCAAAGGGCCATCAATGAGTATCTGTGCCAATATGGTACCAGCACAGGGTCAGTGGAGATTGTTTTTTTTCCCTACGCCAGTGGCCCAAGATCAGGGATGCATGCACTGTCCTGTCACCATTTGAGGAGGCCACAAGCATGGTGAGCAGTGACAGTTCATGCATCAGTGACACTGTCCCTCTTATCCACCTGTTGGAGCACACGCTACATGGAATAATGGACAGGGCCCTTGAGGCAGAAGAGAGGGAAGAAGAGGAGGACTTTCTTACCTCTCAAGGCCCCCTTTATCCAGACAGTGTTCCTGCTTGCCCGCCTATCACACAGGAAGAAGACAAGGAGGAGGAAGAGCCTAGCACTCAGCATCGGCCTTCAAGGGATCAATTACAGTCCCAAGAAACCCATGGACTTGTACGTGGCTGGGACAAGGTGGCTGCGGATCATGTTGTTCTCAGTGTCCCAGAGGCCTCCACACCGAATGCCTCAGCAAACCTACACTGTATGGCCTTCCTGATCCTGCAAAGCCTGTGGAAGGATCCTCGTATTCGTGCTATCAAGGAGAGGGATCATTACTGGCTGGCAAACCTCCTTGATCCATGTTACAAGGGTAAGGTTGAGGACCTTATCTTGCCGGTGCAGAGGGAGCAGAACATGAAACATCTTTGGGGAGGCCTTGCAGAAAGGTCTGTGCAACATGTTCCCAGAGACTGGGAGGCTACAAAATCCTGGTCCTGGACAACGTGTTGCTGAGGCTTCAGTCAGTCAAAGAAGGCATGGTGGAGAAGGTGGCCATCTGACCGATGCATTCAGATAATTTTTTAGTCCGCAGCCCCAAGGTATGACCGGTTTCAGCAACCTGTTTTACATGGTGCGGAAATATCTAGGGGCAAGATAAGACTTGGACACCTTTCCCATCGAAAATCCTCTGGGTCACTGGGTCTTGAGGATGGATCACTGGGCAGAGCTTGCACAGTATGCAATTGAGCTACTGACCTGTCCTGCATCCAGCGTTCTTTCGGAACGCACATTCAGTGCTGCTGGAGGCTTTGTAACTGATCACAGGGTGCGCCTTTTCACCGACTCGGCCAATCAACTGACCCTCATAAAAATGAATCAGGCTTGGACCACCACCAGCTACCAAGCACCTGATGCTGATGTAACTGAATATTTTTTTGGGGAAATGTGATATCTCTTCAAGACTGCCTATGCTGATGCTGAGTGACTATCCTTTTCCTACTCAATGATCATGCTTGTAAGAACATTTTTGGTTCTGAGCACCGTCACCAGTGGCTAAGACCCAATTTTTCTTCCCCTGTTTAACAGGGGCGTGTAATTACAATGTTTGATGCAATACTTTGCAGCAGGGCTCATTTTTGCGCTCCAACTAGAGTATCTGTCAATGGTTGCAGTGTTGTGGCACCAGCACCAGTGCCTAAGGCCCAATTTTTCTGCCCCTGTTTAACAGGGGCATGCAATTATAATTTTAGATCTAATATTTTACAGCAGGGCCCATTCCTGCACCCACCAAGAGTAATTTTTAAGGACTTACAGTGTTGTGGCACCAGTGGCAGCACCAAAGGCCTAATTCTTGATATACAGTAATAGTTCACAGCAGGGTGTTACAGCGCCCACCAAGACTAACTGTGAGGGCTTACAGTGTTGTGGTCACACCAACACATAGGGCCCAAATTTCTGCAGTGTGAATACGGCAGGCTCCTAATTTCAAACATCCAACTTACAAACGACTCCTACTTGCGAACTGAAGGAGACAACAGGAACTGAGAGGAAATCTACCCCTAGGAAGTGAAATTCACTTCTGTAAGAGGTGTCTCCTGTCCACTGATGCTTTATCACCAATCTTTGTTTAACTAAAAAAAAAACATTAAAAAAAAAAAAACATTTGTCATTGGGACAGAAAGTGAGGTGCAACCTTCCGAACAGATGCACACAGACAGCAAAACAAATGTTACACGGGTGATAACCCTTCTCTATATTTTCCAAAAAGCTTAAAAATATATTTTTTGGTTGGAGATACACTTTAAAAAAGTACCAGTTTAAAATTACAAACAGATTCTACTTAAAGGGGTTGTAAAGGAAAAAAAATGTTTTCATAATAAGACATTCCTCTTTTCACTTCCTCATTGTTCGTTTTTGCTCAGAAGTTGCTCTATTTCTTCTCTGTTCTGTTCACTTCCTGCTTGTCTGATTGTTACTCACCACCGTGAAGGGAGGCTTTACTGTGGTGGTCAGTGACATGCTCGCCCCTTCCTGGGAACTACATCTGTGCAGCAGGATGCTCATTACGCGTTAGAGACTTCAAGGAGGTGTGAATTACTGGGCGTGCCGCAATTCATACTGGGAAATGTAGTTCTTACATTAAAGAGTGCTGCAAACCATAAAGTGAATGAGAGAACAGAAACTAGAATGCCGGAGGTGATATAGATGAAGGAATTTAATAGGTATTTACTCGTTTTTTAACAGAATCATTACACTATTCTGTCTGTCTACTTTGCAGACATTAATTTTAGGCAAAAAATTGTTTTCCTTTTCAACTCCTTTAACAACAAACGTACAGTCCCTCTCTTGTTTGCACTGCCTGTATACTGCTGTTCAAAGTATATAGGGCCAAAGGGGCTGGTAATGAACTGGGGGGAGGGGGGAAACCCATGCTTTTTTTCTTAATGATTTTCATCCATATTCCAGGGACCAGACATTACATTAAAGCCGCAAGCAGTTTTAAATTACTTTTTTTCCTATAGAAATTTCATTTTGTGCAGGAACAGCTCTAAACAAGTGCCACTTCACAGGCATACTATAGATACCCAGCAGGTACGATATTTAAAGGACTATTTCAATTTTTTTTACTTTAACCACTTAAGCCCCGGACCAATATACAGCTAAAGGCCCAAAGGTGTTTTTACAATTTGGCACTGCGCTGCTTTAACTGGTAATTGTGCGGTCATGCAATGTTGTACCGAAACAAAATTTGCGTCCTTTTCTTCCCACAAATAGAGCTTTCTTTTGATGGTATTTGATTGCCTCTGCGATTATTTTTTTTTGCGATATAAATGGAAAAAGAACGAAAATTTTGAAAAAAAATTATATTTTCTAATTTTTGTTGTAAGAAAAATCGAACAAACTAAATTTTAGTCAAACATTTAGGCCAAATTGTATTTAGCCACATGTATTTAGTAAAAAAAATCACAATAAGCGTATATTTATTGGTTTTCGCAAAAGGTATAGCGTCTACAAACTAGAGTACATTTTCTGGAATTTACACAGCTTTTAATTTATGACTGCCTATCTCATTTCTTGAGGTGCTAAAATGGCAGGGCAGTACAAAACCCCCCCAAATGACCCCATTTTGGAAAGTAGACACCCCAAGGAAATTGCTGAGAGGGATGTTTTTTTTTTTTTTATATATTTTTATTGGAGTTTGTACAGTAGAATAAGATGACGTGACGTGAACAAAAAAAACAAAAAAAAACAATGTATACAAAACCATGTACATGGGAAAGTATTATACATATCAGAACACAGAGAGATATAGAAAGGCTAATAAAAATTGAAATATAAAAATAACAATGCAAGTAGAAAATAAAAATAACAATAAAGAAAATATAAAAAATAAAATAAAACCAGAAGCAGGAATTGAAGGAAAAAACATATCAGATCTATAATACAACTATTACAGTACCTGTGTATCACAATTACACCTTCAGGGGGATGTGAATACACAACCCTGTGTTAGTATCAGCTTAAGTTACAATTGGTGTAATAGGACTATGAAAAAGAGCTAGCATAGCTGACCAAAGAACAACCTCAGACTTGAACTGGCAGGTGACGGATCATTGGGCGTAGAGTACTGTGGAGGATATGAAAAAGGTAGGAGCGATAAGGGGCTAGTAGCTATGGCTGCTTGGTTCATGGTGGCAGAAGGGTCAGATAGATTCGACATTTTGAGGTTACCCAAGGAGTTTGTGAGATCCCTGTGGAGATACCATTCAGTATATCTGAATGGATGCATGAGAGTTTGTAGTTCCGTTTGGTCAAACGTGTGTTCCATGAATTTGCGCCATCTCATGAAGAACCGCGGGGTAGAGCGAAAGTTCAAGACAATGGTATCCAGTCTCTCTAAATAGAAAAGTGACGAGAGGACCTTTCTCACCGCTGGTAGACTCGGCGGACTTGGGCTGATCCAATGAGACATGATAGTCCTACAGGCCACTAGGAGGCAGAGGTGAGACCATTGGGAGATGGAAAGCGAGCTCCCAGTTGTTGCGGGAGTAGGAGGAGGTGGTGGTTCGCATCCAAACAGGCATATTAGGTAGTGTCTTGGGATTAGCATGTTGGTAACTTTATTTACATGGCAGTACAGAGTCCCAGTATTTAACAATAGGTGTGCATTCCCATAGGTGGTGAAGCAGAGTTGGGCGGGAGGTAGAGCACCAAGGGCACTTTTCTTGGGTAGGGTCTGCCTTATTAAAAGGGTTAAAAAGGGTAATACGCCCTGTGGATGATTTTGAATTGCGTCTCCCGCCATGTTTCTGATACGGTTAATTTGTGTACCCGTCTGTAGCCCTCGAGGATTGTGTTTGAGAGAGTGTCATCTTCAAATATTTGTGCCCATTTCTGAAATGGTTTGAGACGGTATTTGGCAGACTGGTGCTCGATAAGATGAGAATAGAGGGTGGAGATGGAGTACTCGTTGTTGCGTAGAACTGCATCAATGAAGGATTTTTGCAGGGGGTTTGAGTCAGGGCCATAACAAGATTGTAAATAACTGACCATTTGGTGGTAGTAAAAGACATGTGACGCTGGCAAACAGTATTCCCTTGACAAGGTTTGAAAGGATTTGAGGTCGCATTGGGTGGCGAGGTATATTGAAGCAACATTGGTAAGTCCCTTGGCATTCCATTGTTCAAAGGCCTTGTGTAGAGTGGACGATGGAAACATTGGGTTGCCAAGTATCGGCAAGTGACAGGAAATACTTGAAGGCAACCCCAATAATCTACGGACCTCTCTCCATGCTAAAACTGTATCTCTGATTAGGATACTTGACTTCATGCACGTCGGCAATTTGTTGGGATTTAAATGTAGAATGGCAGGCAGAGTGTATGGAAGGGTCGAGGCTCCTTCCAGCATGGTATTGGAGTATTTAGATCTGCCTGACAGCCAGTCCAGACCCTGTCTTAGAAGGCAAGCAAGATTGTAGAAACGTATGTTGGGCAGGCCCGCCCCACCCTCAGACTTCGGGAGACATAGTTTTTGTAGCGCAATGCGAGATTTCTTGCGAGACCAGAGAAAGGCAGACAATGCCTTATGTATTTTATTTATATCAGAGTCTTTAAGTAGAAGAGGTATGGTCTGCATGGGATAGAGTAGGCGTGCGAACGACACCATTTTAAATAAGTGGCATCTCCCAAAGAGCGAGAGGGGGAGGGCCGCCCAAACATCAAGCTCCCTCACAATTTTAGAAATTAGCGGTGGGAAGTTAAGTGTGTACAGAGTGGAAGGGTCTCTGCCAATGTGTATGCCCAAATAAGTAATATGTTTCTTCGCTATGGCGAAAGGAGAGTGACCCACCCATTTGGCAGCCAACCTGAGGTGGAGCGATAAGATCTCGCTCTTGTCGAAATTAATTTGAAAACCTGAGCATAGTCGGAAGGTGTGAAATAGTTGTCGTAGTCTGTCAAAGTCTGCGAGGGGTCGTGTGGAGAATAACAATATGTCGTCTGCAAACAGGGCGGAGCGGAGAGAATGAGCACCTATTGAAATGCCACTAACTCCGTCGGGGGAATCGATTATTCGGGATAAAGGCTCGATAGCTATATTAAAAAGTAATGGGGAGAGTGGGCACCCTTGTCTAGTCCCCTTCATCAGAGGAATTGTGTCGGAGATAAAGTCGGGGGTCACCAGTCGCGCAGTCGGGGATTCATACATTTGTCGTAAAAACTGTATAATTGGGCCCGAGAAACCAAAGTCTGTCATCACCCGGAACAGCCAGGACCAACTAATGTTGTCAAAAGCCTTTTCGGCATCAAGCGACAGGATGGCAACGTCCTGGTCGGGGTGTAGTTTTGCATATTCTAGTGCCATTAGAACCTTGCGTATGTTTAGAGTGGCCGATCGCCCCTGAACAAATCCTGACTGTCCCGGGTGAAGCATAGAGGGTAACAGTTGGGCTAAACGAGACGCCACAATCTTGGATAATATTTTAACATCAACATTAATTAATGAGATTGGGCGGTAAGAGCCCGGAAGTGAGGGGTCCTTACCTTTTTTAGGAATTATTCTAATATGTGCCTGGGATCCTGTTGGTAGATAGGGGCCCCCATCCCACATATTTGCGTAGACATGTCGTAGGGTTTCAGGAATGAAGTCTTTAGTTAGTTTATAGAATTCGGCAGTGTATCCGTCCGGGCCCGGGGCTTTAGCAGAGGACAATGAGGTGATCGTCTGTTTGATATCTTCAATGGTTATGGGAGCGTTGAGAGTCTCTAAATGGTCCCTCTGAAGTTTGGGCAGGTGGACCCTAGCCAGGAAAGCGTCGGCCACAAGTTGATCTGTAGAACCCGCTGAATACAACTGCGTATAATAGTCGACTAAGACTTTACTAATCTCAGTAGGCGAAGTAACCAACGCGCCAGCTGAGGTTTTCAGGGCAGAGACATGGGTAGGGTGCCTGGGTCCCGCGCACAGCCTCGCTAGCGGCTTGCCCGCCTTGTTACCATATCTATGGAAGTGTAAATTAGCATACGAGTTCTTAGCCAATTCTTGTTGTTCTGCCCATAGGTCGAATTCCCGTTTGGCTTTTCTCCAATTACGTATATTGTCAGACGTGCGGATAAGTGTCAAGAGTTCATGAGCCGAGCGCAGAGCCTCACTCGCTCGCACATAGCTTTGTGTGGCATGTCTCTTAAATTGCGTGGTGTAAGAGATTATTTTACCTCTCAGGAAGGCCTTTCCTGCTTCCCAAAACAGGTTAGGGTCTGTGAGGTGTGGCTCATTGTTAGTGGTGTATTCCTCCCATGCCGCAGAGAGCATGTGTCGGAAGTCCCCACTGTCTGCCAGGTAAGAGGGGAACCGCCATACGCGAGGGGAAGAGGAAGGTTGGGCGTTTATTAGTTGTATGGCAATGGGACTATGGTCGGAGATTCTGGCGTCGGTAATTACTGAGTCACTTAGCAAGGGGAGAAGTGCAGGGGAGGCAAAAAAGTAATCGATGCGGGAGAACGAGTTATGGGGTGGGGAGTAGAAGGTATAGTCGCGGTCAGTCGGATGTTCTAACCACCATACGTCAAGGAAGTGTATGGAGTCTATGGCCAGTGTGAGCAACGACGGGGCTGAAGTCGGTGTGGTATGTCTGGGTGGAGTACGCGTCGTGTCACTTACCCGGTCGATAGTCGCTGACATAACTGAATTAAAGTCCCCACCCACCAAATGAAGGGATCCCGGAGCAGCTAGAATCCATGTCACCATGGCCTGGAAGAATGAGATGTCAGGTGAGTTGGGCGCGTATATGTTGGTGTTTGCTATGTCTTTGTCAGCTAGGGTTAGGTGAATAGTAATTTTACGGCCTATCGGGTCAGTCTGCACGTCTCTAAGGCCTCGTACACACGATCAAATCTGTCTGCTGGAAACGGTCTGCTAGACCGTTTCAGCAGACAGATTCGATCGTGTGTACGGGCAAACAGACAGATTTGGCCACCCGACAGATTTCAAAGCATGCTTTGAAATCTGTCGGCTGGGAACCCGTCCGCCTGACATGTCTGCTGGTTAGTATGCTAACCAGCAGACATGTCTTCTCGCACACGCGCCAAATGATTTTGACGCATGCGCGGAAGTGTTTTACTTCCTGGTGCGGTGACGTGGCGGCGTCAACGTCACCTCCGCGTCACCGACACGTCAGCACGCTGTCTGATGGCGGGGACACACGAGCAAACCAAAATCCCAGCAGACCGATCTGTTCATATCGGTCAGTCCGACCGATTTGAACAGACTCATTTAATCGTGTGTACGAGGCCTAAGAGTATGTCTCAGGTTTTTGTGTATAAGAATGGCCACCCCAGCTTTGTCCTATGGCTGGGGACCCATATACAGTTCCCACCCACAACTTGCGTAGATGAGTTAAGTCGTCTGTGGAGAGATGGGTCTCTTGAAGTAGTGCCACATCTGTCCGAAGACGCTTTAAGTGTCTAAGAACGGACATGCGCTTGTTTGGAGAGCGCAGCCCCTTAACGTTCCATGAAACAACCGTTAGGTGATTCCTAGCTGCTGAAGAGGCCATATCTGAGCTGGAGGTATGTACTGAGCTTGAGATGGGAAGCAGAGTCCCCCTCCAAGAGTCACGTCAGCAATCCGAGGGTCACCCAAACATTGCAAACTTTCTGAGGATAAAGTTAAAACACAGGTAATCATATATGATGCAAACATTAAATAACAACAAAGGAAAAAGAAAAAAACAGCATAGAAACAAAGGCCTAATTTCTAGGCACCTAACAAATAGGAGTAACTTTTTCCACATGAAAGTGAGACGCATATCAGGGCCCCCGCAATACGCCTGTTCCCTATTCCCAACAATGGAACAAGAGCTTCGGGGGGAAAGCAGAGGGGAGGGGGAGGGTGGGGGGGGAAGGACAGATAGGGAACAGCTGGCTGTGCGAGGAGTAAGTTTCAAGGGGATAGCAGTAGCAGCGAGTCATAGTCACGGGAGGGGGATAAAAAGAAAAGTGAGGTGATACTACCCGCTGTTCTTGGGTCTACTGTGATGGGAAGATTCTGAGATGCGTTATCAGCGGCTGTGCGAGCAATCCGCGTGGTATAGCGACTCCGCTTGTACGGTTGTTTGGTAGGGCTGCCGGGTTGCTTGTGGGATGTGGATGGAGTAGTCGGTTGAGAGGAGGAGCCGTCTCCAGAGTTGGTAAGGTCCATTCCTGCAGTAGCTGATTCCAAGTATCGATCCGCTTCATCTGGTGACGTAAAAGTAAGGTGTTCTCCGGTCCGGGTTTGAATGTGGAGGGTGGCTGGGTACTGCAGGGAGAATTTGACCTGGTCACGGTGCAGGATCGAGCAGATAGTCGAGAGCGCTTTACGCTGTTTCATCACCTCGATAGAGTAGTCTGCAAAAAGCAAAAGTTTGGCCCCATCCAACGAGAGGGATTGGCGTGCGACGGAATGCCTGCATAATGGCGGTTTTGTCTGCATAGTCCAGATACTTTACAATGACGTGCCTGGGCTTGGCGCGATTCTCCGCGTATTGACCAAGGCGATGGGCACGTTCGATGGTGCATGGTATGCGGAGCCCCAGTTGCTCAGGGATGATTTTAGCGCATACATTAGCGAGCTGGCTGTTAGTAACTGACTCTGGCAGACCAATAACGCGCAAATTGTTCCTCCTGGAATGGTTCTCGAGATCGTCCAATTTGCTCCAGAGTTCCCTATTTTCAGCAGTCAGTCGGGCAAGCAGTGCAGACTGAGCAGTGGAATCATCTTCCAGGGAATAAATTCTGTCCTCCGTTTGTGTAATCCTCTGGGCCTGAGACTGCAGTTCCAGGTGGAGCTGCTCAAGACCCCATTTGCACAGCAGCATCCACAGTGGCGGAGAGAGTGGGTCCCAGCAAGGCAACCACTTGATGGGCGATGTCCGCCGGGGATGCCGGGTCAACGGCCTGTGTGTCCGAGGCAGAGTGTAGATGAGAGGAATCCCCTGAGCATGGCGCGGCCGCCATCTTGGCTGCACCTGAAGCCGCGTCTTCTGCGGGAGGCGCCGAGGACAAGACTCGGGCTTAGGATCGCTCCACAAAGCGATCCATCTGTGTCCCAAGCGATTGAATGATGACACTAAATGATATATTGCTCACGCATGCCATGGTTATATGTGGAATTGCACCCCAAAATACATTCTGCTGCCAATCCTGAGTACGGGGATACCATATGTTTGGAACTTTTTGGGAGCCTATCACAGTTTCGAAGGCCATAAAATGCCAAAATAGTACAAACCCCCCCCCCCCCCAAATGACCCCATTTTGGAAAGTAGACACCCCAAGTTATTTGCTGAGAGGCATGTCGAGTCCATGGAATATTTTATATTTTGACACGGCGGGAATATGACAAACTGATTTTTTTTTGCACAAAGTTGTCACTAAATGATATATTGCTCACACATGCCATGGTTATATGTGGAATTGCACCTCAAAATACATTCTGCTGCTTCTCCTGAGTACGGGGATACCACATGTGTGAGACTTTTTGGGAGCCTAGCCGCGTATGGGACCCCAAAAACCAAGCACTGCCTTCAAGATTTCTAAGGGCATACATTTTTGATTTCACTTCTCACTACTTATCACAGTTTCGAAGGCCTTAAAATGCCAAAATAGCATAAAAACCCTCCAAATGACCCCATTTTGTAAAGTAGACACCCCAAGCTATTTTCTAAGAGGCATAGTGAGTATTTTACAGCTCACATTTGTTTTTGAAAATGAAGAAAGACATTTTTTTTTAATTTTCAAAACTTTGTGACAAAAAGCGAGATCTGCAACAATACTCACCATACCTCTCAGCAAATAGCTTGGGGTGTCTACCTTCCAAAATGGGGTCATTTGGGGGGGGGTGCCATCTAGGCATTCCATGGCCTTCCGAAACTTTGATAGGTAGTGAGGAGTGAAATCAAAAATCTACACCCTTAGAAAGCCTGAAGACGGTTATTGGTTATTGGGGTCCTGTACGTGGCTAGGCTCCCAAAAAGTCTCACACATGTGGTATCCCTGTGCTCAGGAGAAGCAGCAGAATGTATTTTGTGTAATTCCACATATGCCCATGGCATGTTTGAGCAATATAAAATTTAGTGACAACTTTGCGCAAAAAAAAAAAAAAAAATATTCCATGGACTCGACATGCCTCTCATCAAATAGCTTGGGGTGTCTACTTTCCAAAATGGGGTAATTTGGGGGGGTTTTGAATTGTCCTGGACTTTTTTATGCACAACATTTCGAAGCTTATGTCGCACATCACCCACTCTTCTAACCACTTGAAGACAAAGCCCTTTCTGACACTGTTTGTTTACATAAAAACATATTTTTTTTTTTTGCAAGAAAGTTAAGTTGAACCCCCAAACATTATATATATTTTTTAAAGCAAAGGCCCTACAGATTAAAATGGTGGGTGTTCCATTTTTTTTCCACGCAGTGGGGAAAAAATACACTTTTTTTTTTATTTTAGTTTAAATATTATATTGGTATTTCAAAAAAAATCATACAATAAAGCAATAAATATGTGTTGATACATCAAGGTAAGTACCAGAAGAAAGGACATTAAACAATAATATTCATAAAACAGTAAAAGTCATGAAAATACATTTCACTTACATAACGAGAGGTGTCGATTAGAGGGTGGTATCAGGATTAGATAAAAGAACATAATAAAAAAAAAAGGGGGGGGGGAATATACAGTAACCAAAGGTTGTGTAAGAAGTTAGACATTTTGTAAATAGGGACAGAACGACGAGACAGGTATTGAAACTCTGTAGATTCAGTAAAGCATGTCCAACAACTCCATTTATCATGAAATTTAGTGGAAAAATCTAATGATTGAAGAATCAGGTCCTCTATTTCCGCAATTCGTTCAATTCTTAGGAGCCATTCCCAAAATGCTAGGAGGAGAAGTGTCTTTCCAGTGTGTTGGGATGCAAAGTTTAGCTGCATTAATTAATTGCAAAATGATTGTATTTTTAGAAATGTGGTGAGGTAGTGAAGTGTGGTGTAGTAGGAATTGGGCAGCGGTGAAATCCGGAGAATAGGAGGTGATGAGAGGGATAATGCGGTGAACTTCCTTCCAAAAGGGTTGTATGAAGGGGCAGTCCCACCAAATATGCAGGAGAGTTCCCAAAGAAGGTGTGCAGCCCCAGCAGGTAGGTGAAGTGGTAGGGCTGAATTTATGAATGACATGAGGTGTCTTGTACCATTTGGAATAAAGTTTATAACCGTTCTCTTGAGTAAGGACATTTATGGACCCTTGTGAATGTAGGTGAAAATACGATGCCAATCATTGTTAGAGAGGTGTAAATCAAGATCTCTTTCCCAATGTAGAATTTTTTCTTCTTTCTTAAGGTCTACATCAGAAAATAATAGAGAGTATGTTTTCCAAATAAGATGTCTCTGGGGATCGTCACTAACACATATTTTTTTAAAGGAGGTTTTAGGCCTATTCCAAGTTACAGGAGGACCAGAGTTCAATATAGAATTTAGTATAATCTCATAGTCCATTTTAGAAATGTTGAAGTCTGGAAAGGTAAGACAAAAGGTATTGTAGGCTAGAAATTTACCATCATTGTAAAAGAGTTACGCTCTTAGTGAGTGAGATAGGGTAGGGTTAATAGGAGAGGAATTAGGAAAAAGGTTTGGAATTACAGGGAAAGGTGTCATTGGATCCGGTGATGACGAGATATCAAATTTAGTACAACGTGATCTAAATATTTGTAATGTGGGACCCAGAAGTGGGTGTGAGCTATTTTCACGGGGTATTTTATGTGGTTTAGTCCAAGGGAGGTGGTGTAAAGGAATTTTGGATGATAGTTCCTCCAGACCAATCCAATACTTTGTCTTTCTATGAATGTGCCAGTCAATAATATGGGATAAATGGCAAGATCAATAATATTTCTGTAAATTCGGCAATCCTGTCCCACCCAATAGGGTGGGACTTTACAAGTGACCATAAACAAAGTAACAACTGTATAAAAAGTAGCAAATTTTATTAATTATACATAGTATACCAATTATATCAAAAATATGTACATCATGAATACAAATCATTCAAATACGTAATTGAACAGGAAACATAAGGCTGCTTAGAGTCACACCCAACATCTGTTTCGGAAATTCTCCCTTCTTCAGGGGATTTATAGACAATAAGATCAAAGATATTTAAAAATAAAAGTATTCCATTTGTTCAAGAATGTGTGTGGCTCAAGATGTAATTGAGAAGCAACAAGAATATGGCTCGCTGTCACAGGGCCAGGTCAAAGGCAGAAATCCAAAGAGGGTCCAACTCAAGTGAAAGCAATCAAGCTGACAATCATATCCACTCCCATCAGAATCTGAAAGCCTGATACCAAAGGCAACAAGCCTTGGATTGTCCTGAATCCAAACAGTGCTAGATAAGGACTACAAGTCGAAATGACTTCATAGTAAGTAGCAAATCCTACAGGATATAAAGGGTGGAGAGTCCAGCAGTTGATATCCAGAGATGTCCTGTTGCCATCCACCACCAAGCACAGGAAATGTAATCGGGATGGTTTGTAATAGGTAAAGTAACCTCGGGAGGACATTCATTTTGATTATGGCTATTCTTCCAAACCAGGAAAAAAGGCCTTTATCCCATTTTAGGAGGTCATCTGTAATGGATTTAAGAATTGGTAGAAAATTGGAAGAATATAGGTTTTTAAGTTGTAGGGGTATGTGTATGCCTAAATAGGTTAGGGACTGTTCTTCCCATTTAAATGGAAAATTTCTTTTGCATATCATTTTGTAGAGTAATGTTTAATGCTCTGGATTTATTAAAATTAATTTGCAAGTTGGAAATCGAAGAGAAGGTTGAGAAGTCTTTTAATAGATTAGGTATAGTATTAATGGGATCTGTTAAAAAGAGTAAGATGTCGTCTGCATATGCGGCTATTTTGAATATTTTGTTATTTATATTAATACCTTTAATGTCAGAGTTAGTAAGAATTCTCCTAAGAATGGGTTCCAGGGTCAGGATGAATATGATTGGAGATAGGGGGCAACCCTGGCGGGTCCCGTTCGACACGGAGAATGTGTCTGACAGGTGACCGTTCATTTTTATTCTAGCAGTGGGAGAGGAGTAAAGAGCAAGAATGTATTGTAGCATGCGATTACCAAGTCCAATTGCTTTTAGGCATTCAGTCATATAGTCCCATGCAACCCTGTCTAACACCTTCTCCGCTTCGAGAGAGAGAAAGAATCCGGGTCTAGAGTGTTTTGTTAGCCGATGATGGATATTGATAGCTTTTTGAGTATTGTCTCTGGATTCGCGTCCAGGAACAAAACCAACCTGGTCTAAGGAAATCAGATTTGGGATCAGGGGTAATAATCTATTTGAGATGATTTTTGCATAAAGTTTCAAATCCACATTAAGGAGGGAGATGGTATAGTTGGCCAGCTAGAACCTGTCCTAGGTAGCTAAAATAACCTACATGTATATACAGCTAAACCTGCTAAGAACCTAATGTAGAGCACATATTTATATGTGAGAGACAAAAGCGGAGTTATTCACTGTGATTTTGTGTTTGTATGTTATATAACAGTTGTATGTTGTGTTCACAGAAGCAAAAGAAAAAATATGCCTTTAAGAGTCATTTGTTTGTATGGGGGCAGGAGGTAAGCAAAGTTATTCACAGTTCAATTAACACCAGCAAGCATAGAGTTAAGCTTTTGTGACTCATCAGAAGCCTTGGCCCAATCACAGCCAATCTCACATTGAGCAGAGTCTTGACCAGTCATAGCCAGCTTTACAATCACTCTGTCTGGGAGGTTCCTAATACTCCATGTGCTGCTAGATTATTCATTCCACCACAGAGGACAGAGCACAAAAGACACAAGGCCAGAGATCAGTTTTATGGAAGCAAAGGGCAAAATTAGGTAATTATACAGTTATATATATGTTCTTATTGTAAATAGTGTGATTAGAACTGTATACTGATTTAGCTGTGTGTTCACTTGCAGTTCCACCAAACCTGAATCACTCATCAAACCCAAACCTTCATACCGAACCACTCATCATACCATACCTTCAAACCAAACTAAGCTAACCCTGCAAACCCGAACCATTTTAAACCTTCATACCTTCAAACCACAGTTATAACTTTCAGAGAAATCAGAGAATGCTTTGATAACTTACAGAGAGAGAGATAGAGAGAGAGAGAAAGAGAGAGAGAGAGAGAGAGAGAGAGAGAGAGAGAGAGAGAGAGAGAGAGAGAGTAAATACTGAAGAAAGAAATATATCCACCATCTTATGTTAAATGTCAAGACTGAATATTTGAACCACCATTTTCTGTTATACTTTATTCATCACGTGTTTTTTGTACATGGACTTTCTGCTGCAAAGCAGCAGTATATTATATGAAGAAAAGTGAAGTTATTAAATAAGTTATTTTAAGCATTTGGTGTGCTCTTTAAACCTACTGTTTCCATAAAACGGCAATAGAGGAATTTCAGAGTAATAGACAGTCTTGTTGTACTGAAAAGTCAGAGATATCACAATTCTTCTAATGCCACAGTGCATGAGGCACTTCATAGTGCTGCGCCTGCAACAGTGGAACTAATTATTCCCTTTGAGGGAAAAGCGATAGCGCTCCTCAACTTGCACAGTAAATAGCGCATTTGAGCAGCGGAGCAGCGGAGCGCCAGCATATACCGCCACGCAGCAACCGATCCCTGAGTGAAAAAGTAAAGACACCTCAGCAGAGCTACCATAGAGGCCATAAAAGCGTGTTTACTCAAACTGCAGCCGACTCTTAAAGTGGCAGAATGGCAAAGGCAAGATAGTCACAGAAAAGCACCAACCCTCCTGCGACCCCTAGAGAGAGAAAAATACGCATGGTGGGAGACCAAAGTCCAGACCTAGAGTGCCTGCACCGCTACCCACAAAGAGGGCACGTACTGCAGCCAGCTAGTTTCCCGCCACCAGGCCCAAAGTCATCACAGAGCATCGCAGCTCATCGCAAAGCATCGCAAAGTCATCGCAGAGCATCGCAGCTCATCCCAAAGTCATCGCAGAGCATCGCAAAGTCATCGCAGAGCATCGCAGCTCATCGCAAAGTCATCGCAGAGCATCGCAGCTCATCGCAAAGCATCGCAAAGTCATCGCAGCTCATCACAAAGCATCGCGGAGCATCTCAGCTCATCGCAGAGCATTGTAAAGCCAGTGCAAGCTTCGCATCAAGAAAAGACAAGTCTCCTCTAAGACTGACATTTGTTTCAGCAACCTACAGATCACAGTATCCTCCTCTTCAGAAATAAGGTCAGAGCTTTCCTTTTATTACTTATCATTGCACATAGGCTTTGGCATAAAGAGACATGTTCGTGTTCAGGAATGAAAGACTGTAAAGTGAAACGAAAGGACAGTTTGTAGTATACAAACTCTAAAGTATTTCAAAGTGAAAGTCATTTATTGACTGCATCTTTTACTATTGCATTTAAAGTGAAAGTCATTTATTGCCTGCATATTGTTATAGCATTTATAGTAAAATGTCTAAGCCTAGTATTACCATGCCACTGTTAGAGGATACAAAGATAGATAGGATAGAGGGTGAAGAGCAAGTGAACCTGTCTGAGACACTCAGAACGTATCAGGAAACCGACCCCAAAAATGCAGGAAAATTTGGAGCAAGAAGCAGCATTAAAAG
Source organism: Rana kukunoris (assembly GCA_029574335.1). NCBI lineage: Eukaryota > Metazoa > Chordata > Amphibia > Anura > Ranidae > Rana > Rana kukunoris. Next base: position 413,660,587 of record CM056050.1, on the reverse strand, counting down.
GAAAAAGGTTCACCAGAACGTATGATAAATGGAAATTATACATTAAGGATGTTTGTAGAAAGCTAAAGCAAGATAGTATAAAAGAAAACTTAAGGGGTCTGGTAAAGACGATAGAAGGATCTGAATCAGAGCTTATGGCAGTGTATGTCAATCACCTACCCAGGATAGTATGAGGAACATGGACACATGTACTGCAGTCACTAAAGATTTAGTAAAGCTCATGACAGAATTATCATCTGAAGCCAACTATGATGAACTTAAGGCGAGAAAGAGAATGAACGAGTCCAAGGAATCTGCAATCAAATTAGTAAAGGAAAGCCAAGAATTATGCGCAAGAGGAAACCTGCGCCTTCACAAATTCATCTCAAACAACAGAGAGGTACTGGAATCCATCAGTGACTCTGAACGTGCATCAACAATGAAGAATGTAGATCTCAATTATGATGATCTTCCAGTTCAGAATGTACTTGGCTTGGGATGGAATGTAGAGAATGACAAGTTCTTCTTTGAAGTATCCTTTGAAGAGAAAATTGCAACCAGATGTACCATTCTCTCTGCAGTGGCTTCTATATATGATCCACTGGGATTCTTGGCCCCAGTAATCCTCAAAGCAAAATAACTACTACAAGAATTATGCAGACGGAAGTTGAGATGGGATGAACCCATACCTGAAGATTTGAGGCCAAGGTGGGAGACTTGGATAAGAGACTTGCAAAATTTGAAAGAAGTTCGAAAAACCCAGATGTTTTGTACCTCATGATTTCGGAGAGTACAAAAAAATAGAACTTCATCACTTTTCAGATGCCAGTAGTTATGGCTATGGTCAGTACTCCTACATCAGAGTGATAGGAAAATAAAAAATACATTGTGCCCTGGTTATGGGAAACACCAGAGTTGCACCTACCAGTATTCAGACAATACCAAGACTTGAACTGACAGCAGCTGTTGTTTCAGCATCAGTAAGCAAGTTTCTAAGAGAAGAATTCGAGTTAAAAATAGATGAAGAATATTTTTGGACAGACTCACAAGTTGTCCTAGGATACATAAACAACGAAGCTCGAAGATTCCATGTCTTTGTTGCCAACAGAGTTCAGAAAATTCGGGAAATGACAAATCCAGAACATTGGCACCACATTGATACAAAGCATAACCCGGCAGATCATGCTTCAAGAGGTCTGAATGTATCAGAATTGAAAAATTCTAATTGGTTCACCGGTCCAGAGTTCCTTTGGGAAAAGGAGATCATACCCAGTGAAGGTTACACAGAATTGTCTATGGGTGATTCAGAAGTAAAGGTTGTACAAACATTAAGCACTGCTGCCAAATGTCAAGATGACATACTTGAAAGACTAGCCAGATGTTCAAAATGGAATACGGTCTTAAACGTAGTAGCTCGAATTCAACGTTTGGCAAAGGGAATCAGAAAGAAGGAATCATTGAATGTAGAGGAAAAAATGAAAGCTGAAGAAACAGTCATAAGACTCATTCAACAGAGATTCTATAGTGAAGAGTTGAAGAGACTTAGTCAAAAACCTAAAAGGCTTCCTAACAACCACCCACTGTACAAGCTCAGTCTTGTTCTACAGGATGGTATACTGAAGGTGGGAGGGAGACTGGAAAATGCATCGTTACCCAGCAGAGTGAAGCATCCAGCAATTCTATCCAAAAATTCTACTTTCACAAGATTGATTATTGATCACTACCACAACAAATCACTGCATCAAGGAAGAAGCTTTACCCAGAACTGTTGGGGAGAAGGTGGTTACTGGATAGTGAAAGGAAGCAAAGTTATAGCAAAGTATATAAATAAATGCGTAACCTGTAGAAAGACACGTAGACCTACCGAAGAACAAAGAATGGCAGATTTACCAGTAGATCGTGTAAACCCATAATCACCATTTCTTTATAGTGAAATGGATTGCTTCGGCCCATTCATCACCAAGCAAAACCGCAAGGAGTTCAAGAGATATGGACTAATATTCACATGTCTGAGCTCCAGAGCAATTCACCTGGAAATGTTAGAAGATATGTCAACTGACGCATTCATCAACGCCTTGAGATGTTTCATAGCCATTAGAGGTACTGTCAGAGAGCTTAGATCTGATCAAGGATCTAATTTTGTCGGAGCAAAAAATGAGTTGAAGAAAGCTCTAAAGGAGATCGATAAAGAAAAGGTAACTGAGTACTTGTCACAGAATCAATGTGACTTTCATATGAATGCTCCACATGCAAGCCACACAGGAGGAGTTTGGGAAAGATAAATCAGAACTGTAAGAAATGTGCTAAGTTCAATGTTGAAAAAGAACTCCGGAAGAATGGATGATGCTTCACTTAGGACCCTATTCTATGAAGTAATGTCTATTGTTAACAGTCGTCCACTTACAGTTGACAACATCAATGGTCCAACAAGTTTGGAACCTTTAACTCCTAACCATCTACTTCACCTTAAGTCTGATTGCACACAACTACCGCCTGGCAAATTCACCAAAAAGGATATATATGCCAAAAAGAGATGGCGAAGAGTTCAATATCTATCAGAACAGTTTTGGAATAGATGGAGGAAAGAGTACTTAGCCAATCTTACGCTGAGAAGTAAATGGCAAACACCAAGGAGAAATGTCCAAGTTGGTGACATGGTATTAGTGAAAGAAGAAGATTTACCTAAAAGTTCAAAAGGATGAAGACAAACTAGTAAGAAGAGCGTTGTTACAAATAGGACACTCAAAACTTGACAAAAAGGGAAAACGTCTCACCACTCCGCTCAGGTTGGAACGTCCTATACAGAAGTTAGTTGTTCTACTTGAGAGTGATAAAAGACACTTGCAAAGTTGAGAACCTGATAGAAAATTCCCCAAATTCATGTTCACATCCTACTATAGGGAACACAAATTATAGGTAATTTTGGTGGGAGTGTAGCTGGCCAGCTAGAACCTGTTCTAGGTAGCTAAAATAACCTACATGTATATACAGCTAAATCTGCTAAGAACCTAATGTAGAGCACATGTTTATATGTGAGAGACAAAAGCAGAGTTATTCACTGTGATTTTGTGTTTGGATGTTATATAACAGTTGTATGTTGTGTTCACAGAAGCAAAAGAAAAACAGATGCCTTTAAGAGTCATTTGTTTGTATGGGGGCAGGAGGTAAGCACAGTTATTCACAGTTTAATTCATACCAGCAAGCATAGAGTTAAGCTTTTGTGACTCATCAGAAGCCTTGGCCCAATCACAGCCAATCTCACATTGAGCAGAGTCTTGACCAGTCATAGCCAGCTTTACAATCACTTTGTCTGGGAGGTTCCTAATACTCCATGTGCTACTAGAATATTCATTCCACCACAGAGGACAGAGCACAACAGACACAAGGCCAGAGATCAGTTTTATGGAAGCAAAGGGCAAAATTAGGTAATTATACAGTTATATATATGTTCTTATTGTAAATAGTGTGATTAGAACTGTATACTGATTTAGCTGTGTGTTCACTTGTAGTTCCACCAAACCTGAATCACTTATCACTCATCAAACCCAAACCTTCATACTGAACCACTCATCATACCATACCTTCAAACCAAACTAAGCTAACCCTGCAAACCCGAACCATTTTAAACCTTCATACCTTCAAACCACAGTTATAACTTTCAGAGAAATCAGAGAATGCTTTGATAACTTACAGAGAGAGAGAGAGAGAGAGAGAGAGTAAATACTGAAGAAAGAATATATATCCACCATCTTATGTTAAATGTCAAGACTGAATATTTGAACCACCATTTTCTGTTATACTTTATTCATCACATGTTTTTTGTACATGGACTGTCTGCTGCAAAGCAGCAGTATAATATATGAAGAAAAGTGAAGTTATTAACCACTTCAGTCCCCACTTATCGTCAATTGACGGCAGCTTAGGGGATCTGAATATCCAAGCTGCCGTCAATTGACGTCATCGTTTTCTGCGGCCACTGGGGGGCGCACGCGCGCACCCGGCGCGTCCCCGAGTTGCCGATGCGCATGCCTGGCGGTCGCGATGTCCGCCAGGTACCCGCTGATCGCCAGTTTTAGAGCAGGGACGTGGAGCTCTGTGTGTAAACACAGAGCTCCACGTCCTGTCAGTGAGAGGAGACAGATGCTGTTTCTCTAGTACATAGGGAGACAGCATCGGTCACCTCCCCCAGTCACCCCCCTCCCCCCACACAGTTAGAACACACCCAGGACTCACATTTAACCCCTTCCTCACCCCCTAGTGTTAACCCCTTCACTGCCAGTCACATTTATACAGTAATTAGTGTGTTTTTATAGCACTGATCGTTGTATAAATGTGAATGGTCCCAAAAATGTGTCAAAAGTGTCCGATGTGTCCGTCGCAATATCGCAGTCCTGACAAAATTCGCAGATCGCCATATTACTAGTAAAAAAAAAAAATTGTCAGAATTCTATCCCTTATTTCCTAGCCACTATAACCTTTGCGCAAACCAATAACTATACGCTTATTGCGATTGTTTTTTTTACCAAAAATATGTAGAATATCGGCCTAAACTGAGAAAAAAATATATTTTTTTTTTTTAAATTGGATTTTTATTATAGCAAAAAGTAAAAAATATTCTGTGTTTTTTTTTCAAAATTGTCACTCTTTTTTGTTTATAGCGCAAAAAATAAAAAACGCAGAGGTGATCAAATACCACCAAAAGAAAACTCTAATTGTGGGGAAAAAAAGGACGTCAATTTTGTTTGTAAGGCACGTCGCACGACCGCGCAATTTTAATTTAAAGCGACGCAGTGCTGAAAGCTGAAATTTCGCCTGGGCAGGAAGGGGGTATATGTGCCCAGTAAGCAAGTGGTTAAATAAGTTATTTTAAGCATTTGGTGTGCTCTTTAAACCTACTGTTTCCATAGAACGGCAATAGAGGAATTTCAGAGTAATAGACAGTCTTGTTGGACTGAAAAGTCAGAGATATCACAATTCTTCTAATGCCACAGCGCATGAGGCACTTCATAGTGCTGCGCCTGCCACAGATGGGCCTATAATTAGAGACTAAGGGCCAGATTCAGAAACAAATTACGCTGGCGTATCACTAGATGCGCAGCGTAAGTGTGAATATGCGCCGTCGTATCTATGCGCCATTCCCAGAAAACCACATGCGCTAGAAAAAAAGCTTATTTCGACCGACGCAACTTTTCAGCGCCGTCGTATCGCAGACGCATATTTATGCGTGGCGCATATGCGCGCACCCATAGATTAGTAGTCAAATATGCAAATGAGGGAGATACGGCGATTAAGAAACAAACGTTTGTACGGCGCTGGCTACGCGCGGTGCGCGTAAGCTGTACATCTGGCCTAAAGTTACCCCTCATAAAGCAGGGTAACTTTGCACCAGTCTTGCACATGTCAGCTGGAGAGCAGCTACAGCAGCACCATAACAGACGAGCTGAGCAACCACACTTTTAGGACCACACATCTGTATGCCAACATGCCGGGGTAGTTGATCCGGGGTAAATCCGATTGCCTTTCGGGGGATCAGGAAGGAATTTTTTCCCCTCCGGTAGCAAATTGGATTATCGCTCTGCTGGGGTTTTTTGCCTTCCTCTGGATCAACTGTGGGTATGGAGTTGGGTGTATGGGAGGATGTACTGTGTTTTACTTTGTTTTATTTTTATTTATTTTTATGGTTGAACTGGATGGACTTGTGTCTTTTTTCAACCTGACTAACTATGTAACTATGTAACTATGTAACTATGCCAGGGGCAGCCGTGGTCATAGCACTACTGCATCTACGGGCACGTAGGAGGTCACGGAGAGGATATTTCGAACGAGCATCAACGTATTTGGCATGGGTGAATCGGAGGTGTATCGCATCTTCAGATTCAGCCCTGATGCCATCCTTGAAATAGCCACAACCCTGCATGATGACATCACCAGCCAGACCCACAGCGTACAAGCAGTGCAGCCACTGGTCAAGGTGCTGGCAACACTCCATTTCCTTGCCAGTGGATCTTTTCAGTGTACAAGTGGAGTCGTGGCTGGGATGTCACAATTCTCCATGAGTAGATGTGTGCACCAGGTCGTCCCCGCAATCCTCACACGCATGTCCCACCACATCATCAGACCCACCCAGGAGCACCTGCGGCAGAAGGCAATGCTGGATTTCTACAGACTTGCAGGATTCCCACGCACCAGCGGGGCCATTGATTGCACACATGTGGCACTACAGCCCCCCGTGCCACAGAGCACATGTATCGCAATCAGAAGCACTGGCATTTCATCAACGTACAGGTGATAGTCGATGCCAAATACCTCATATGGCACGTCCGTGCCAAACACCCCGGGTCCAGCCACGACAACTACATATACCGTCAATGCACCATCCCAGCAGAATTCGTACAGAACGTGTACAAGGACAGCTGGCTGGTTGGTGAGTGACATGGGAGTCAGGCATGACTGTCCGACCCCATGATGCAGACATAATGAGGGGCAGATGCACGGCTAACATCCTCCTGTCTTTTCCCTTCTAGGTGACTCGGCATATGCACTTGTGCCCCATCTCATGACTCCATTCCGGAATCCCCAAACCAGAGGAGAGAGAAGATACAATGAAGCACACATACGTACCCGTGCAGTGGTGGAGCAAACATTTGGCCTCCTGAAGTCCCGTTTCTGATGCCTGGATAACTCTGGGGGTACCCTGTTGTATTCCCCAAACTTCGTGTGCCAGATCATCGGTGCATGTTGCATTCTGCACAACTACGCTGTCAGAAAGGGCCTGGAGATTGACCTATGTAATGACCTGACCCCCCAACCACACTGCCCACCCCCCCCTGCTCGAGGAGACCCAGTCTGCTGAAGGAACAGCAGTCAGGAGGGTCCTCGTGGAATGCATCTTTGCACGTTAAACTCACACATTCAGCATGGCACACTCCACTGTGGTCCCTATCTCACACACACCACATCCACATCACATTGGATTAGCCCAAGTCCACAAAGCAGGACTTGGGAGCAGCAACGCCACGCCAAGGCCCCAATGATGTTGCTGTCCATTCATACCACATGCACACGGTCGTGGGGATAAGTTCTTCCCAACGACCGAGGGTGACACCCCTTACTGGCAGGAGTGCCACCCCCCCACATTCACACACCAGTCACACACCATTCACACTGAAGCCTGCACTCCTCACCATGTGCGTAATCATAAACATAAATAAGCTCATACATTGAGCATAAACAAAACCAAATATAAGCTCATACATTGAGCATAAACAAAACCAAATATAAGCTCATACATTGAGCATAAAAAAAACCAAATATAAGCTCATACATTGAGCATAAACAAAACCAAATATAAACTCATACAATGAGCATAATCAAAAACAAAAATGGCACTTATTTGCCCTGTCTTGGGCTGTGCCAAGGCTCCTGGTCCTCAGTTGTCTGGGGGAGCCTCAGTTAGGGGGGTGGGTCATCTGGAGGAGGAACATCCCCAGGTCTCTCCCTGGCTGCCTGCCTGCCCTCCATTGCCAGTGCAATGCGGGTGAGGACCGCATTAGTCTGGCTCCCCACCATCTCAATGGCAGCTGTATTGGCCTGTATGACCACTGCCAGGCTCCGGACCTCTGCCACAAGGCCTGATGTGGTGGCCTGCAGCTCCCCCAGGCAGGTCACAATAGCTGAGCCGTTCGCACTGACATTCTGCAGGCTGTCAGTGATGTTGTTACTCTGACCAGCCTGCTGGGTCAGGGCCTGCTGGACTGCCAGTGTGAAGGCAGCATGTCAGCCGCTATAGAGCCCATATGGCGGGATCGCCGGGCCTGATCCCTCGCTAGATTTTGCTCTAAGGCAGCTTGATCACCCCTGGTCTTCCTCGTTGCCTTCCTTGGGCAGGAGAGGCTTGAGTCCGCATGTATGGGGAGACCCTTGAGGAACTTCCCCTGATGGAGGGGGAGGATGAGGGGATATCCCTGATGGGGGAGGAGGCCCTTGAGGGGATATCCCTGATGGGGGAGGAGGTTTGTGAGGGTCCTGGGATGTGGATCTCCTCCACAAGGTAGACACCTCCCTCCAGAGCACAGTGCTCCTCCTGAATGAATGAATGAATGAAAAACTTATATAGCGCGACACATGCGAACTGAATCGCCTCTGGGCGCTTGTTGTTTCTGTCTCTCTTGACATCAAAAGAGCAGAGTTTTAATCTGTCTTCTGAAGGTCAGGTGGTTTTTCTCCAACCGAATGCTGGTTGGTAAAGCGTTCCATAGTCTGGGACCCTGGAAAGCAAACCTTCTTTCTCCTTTGGACTTGTATCTGGCTTTGGGTACCTTGACCAAATTTTGGTCGGTGGATCGCAGAACACGATTGGGATTGTGGGCTTCTATTTTTTCGCAAAGATATTGCGGGGCATTCCCATGGATGCACTTATGCATCAGACAGAGTGCTTTAAAAGCAATTCTGTCTTTTACTGGCAACCAATGAAGGGCTCTTAGTGAAGGTGAGATGGATCCTCAGGGTTTTTTCCCAGTCACAAGTCTGGCGGCCGTATTTTAAACGGTTTGCAGACGAGTGATTTGGTACTTGGGGAGTCCGAGGTAAAGGGAATTTGCATAGTCCTGTCTAGAGTTCACAATTGTTCCCACCACGACTGCTACGTCTTCTTTGGGAATAAATGGAATAAGTCTGCGTAGTAGGCGCAGCAGATGGTGAGATCCACTGACTACTGACCCTATTTGTGCGTCCATTGTCATGTAGGAGTCAAAGATGACCCCGAGACTTTTGACTTTGGAGCTAGGGGTGATGATCTGGCCAAATATGGGCGGAGGTGTCCAGGTTGTTGCCAGTTGACTCTTGCGACTGGCATGAAACAGAAGAAGTTCTGTTTTGGAATTGTTGAGTTTGAGATAACTCTTAGTCATCCAGTTTTCTATCAAAGAGAGACAGTTCTCTAAACTGAGATGATGATCCTTTTTATTACAGATGCGAAAATATAGTTGTGTGTCATCTGCATATGAGTGATAGAGTAGTTGCTGACTACTGATGATTTCAAAAAGTGGGCGAAGATAGATGTTGAAGAGCACTGGTGACAGGGGTGATCCTTGAAAGACTCCACATGACACCATGCGTTTTCCAGAAGTGAACGATCCCAATTTCACTGTTTGTGATCGGTTTTCTAAAAAAGAGGAAAACCATGGTAAATCACCTTCTGTGACTCTGGCTACCTCAGCCAGCCGAGTCAGTAAAAGTTTGTGGTCTACCGCAGTGTTTTTCAACTCCAGTCCTCAAGGCACACCAACAGGTCATGTTTTCAGGCTTTCCATTATTTTGCACAGGTGATTTGATCAGTTTCACTGCCTTAGTAATTCCCACAGCCATTTCATCTGAGGGAAATCCTGAAAACTTGACCTGTTGGTGTGCCTTGAGGACTGGAGTTGAAAAACACTGGTCTACCGTGTCTAAGGCTGCGCTTAGGTCCAGCAGAACCAGAAGACAAGATTCCCCTTCGTCTGCGGCCTCTAGAGCGTCGTCCCATATTTTGAGCAATGCTGTTTCTGTACCGTGTCCGGGACGGAAGCCCGATTGGTATGGATCAAGTAGATTATGGGTATCTAGATGCTGTTGCAGCTGTTGTACCACTACTTTCTCCATTACCTTGGAGAAAACATTTAGCATTGTTATGGGCCGGCGGTGAGTTCGGTCCTTGGAGTCCAGGGTGGGTTTCTTCAAGATGGGCTGGATTGGGCCCTCTTTCACTATGCCTTCCTTAAATGACTGGTTTATAAGCTGCGTGATGGGAGGTGCCAGGATATCGGCACATTCCTTCAGCAGTTTAGTGGGGATATTATCATTAGGCGATGTGCTATTGCGCAACGCGATGATGATATTTTCTGTGGCATCGATGGAGATGGGTTCCAGAGTGAACTTTGTTTGTTGTAGAGAGTTTCTATGGATGTTGTGTGGTTGTACGGGGGGGGAGGGGGGGTTGAGGAGGGTCTTGTTCTGCTGAATGCTTTCCCAGATTCTCTCAATTTTATTGATGAAGAAATCTGACAATTCATTACAAAATTCTTGGGTATCTGAATTGGGGGCTTCAAGCCAGTGTTCATGGTCTGACTGACCAGCTGGAAGAGTTCCCGTGGGCGGTTTAGGGCGCTGTTGATAGCCTCGGAAAAATAATTTTTCTTGGCTTTGAAGATTTCTTTGTGGTATTTTTTTGTTGCTACTTTGTAGATGGAGAGATTCTCCTCAGAAGCGCTTCTTTTTCAGGTGGCTTCTGCCCTTCTACGCTCTTGCTTCAGTAGTGACAGCTGGTTGTTGAACCAGCCAGCCTTGTTTTTCCAGATAAGGGCTTTGCGTTTCGGCGCTACTAAGTCTGCTGACTGTAGTAGAGCTGCATTTATGGCATCCAATGTTTCTGAGGCTGTTCGAGATGGTTGAATTGTTTTAATTTTATTTCCCAAGGTAGATTTGAAGAGTTCCGAATGGAGCTTCTTCTGAGATCTAGTCCAGTGTATTGTCACTGGCTTGGGTGTTTTTATCAATGGGGGAGTTTTGGAAATTATGAATTTAATTGCATGTTGATCTGTCCATGGCAACGGTTAATTTTCCAAACTACTTATTTCCAGATTTTGTCTGAAAATTAGGTCAAGTGTGTGACCTGAAGCATGTGTGGGCCCACATACTAATTGCTGTAGCCCTAATCCTTCCAGGTGGTCAATACAGGCGTCGGCCATGGGATCCTGTGAGGAGTTGGCCCAGAGATTGAAGTCCCCGAGCAGCAAAAGGTGTTTGCTGTTTAGGGTATAAGAGGAGATGACTTCTGTCAATGATGGTAAAAACTGCGATTTTGGCCCAGGTAGCCTATAGCATAGAAGAATGTGGATGGTCTCCTGGGGATTTGTTTGCAGCTGTAGAGTAAGGGTTTCCATGAATGAGAGCGAGTACTGAAGGGCTGGTTTAGAGATCACAAGATGAATCTTGTGGATCACCGCCAGCCCTCCACCTCTTTGCCCTATTCTGTTTTCCGTGATAATACTGTAATTTTCTGGCACCAGTTCTCCTAGAATGGTGTTACAGTCGGCTGTGAGCTAGCTCTCTGTAATAAAGAGACAGTCTAAGGCCTCGTACACACGAGGGGATATGTCCGCTGAAAACGGTCCGATGGACCGTTTCAGCAGACATCTCCGCTCGTGTGTATGGGCTAGCGGACAGATTTGTCCACCCGACAGATTTCAAAGCATGCTTTGAAATCTATCCGGTGGGAATCTGTCCGCCCGACATGTCTGCTGGTTAGTACACTTACCAGCAGACATGTCGTCCCCCACCGCCGCCGCGCCGCCGCCGAATGGATTCGGCGCATGCGCGGAAGTGTTTTACTTCCTGGTGCGGTGACGTGGCGGTGACGTGGCGGCGTCAACGTCACCGCCGCGTCACCGACACGTCACCACGCCGTCCGCCGGCGGGGAATTTGATCCGATGGTGTGTACACGCCATCGGATCAAACTCCAGATCGGACATATCCGATGGAAATGGTCCGCGGACCGTTTTCATCGGATATGTCCGATCGTGTGTACGAGGCCTAAGTCGTGTTGTAGAATGAAATCATGGATTTCTAATCGGTGTCTTACTGCCGATCTAGTATTGATCAAAGCACATGATATGTGCTTGGGTTGAGGTGGGTGACTGATTTTTTTGAGAGTCGATCGTCGATCGATCCTTAAAAGTTGCTCCATTCTAAGAGCCTTTTTGGTGACGGCTGGTAGTATAGTGGCAAATTGCCTCAGGCCCCAAATGGTTTCTGCAGAGTACTGCCAATTAGCCATGGTGGTCTGTCACTGGGGGGGGGAGTTTATGGTCAGATGGCGGTGGGAAGAAGATTCCTTGAATCCTCTCTCCCAGATATTATTTTTGGTCCAGAGGAAGGCAAAAAAAAACCCTGGCCGAGCTAAGCCAATGTGCTAGGCAGGGAAAAAATTCCTTCCTGATCCCTAAGAGGCGATCGGTACAAACCCTGGATCAAATGCTGATAAGATTGTGAGGGGATGGGGTGACAGGTATTTCTGATGCTGGGGGGGGGGTGTACCAAGATGGCCGCCGACAGAGGGCCCAGGCCGGGGAGCTATCAACTGGCTGGAAACAACTAGAGACGGCTGGTTGGGTGAATTGGGGATGGATGGGGCCTTCCAGGGGTGAGGGGGGGTATGCTGGGCGAATCTGGGGGTGATCCAGAGCGCTGTTGCGGTGCGCGGGTAGGCCGCGGTTGAAGCCACGGACTTTCCTGAGCTGCGGCTGCCGCGGACCTAGCATAGGCCGGAGCGGACCGCTGAAAAAGACGGGAATTCGCTGCGGGGGAGGGGTGGCGAGGGGGATGCCTCGGTTGTGATCCGTGGTGAGGGTGGGCTGATTCCTGGCTTGAGACATCTGCGGCTTGTCCTGAAAAGGACGGCCGCCCTTGATCCCAGGGGGGGCAGGTTTTACCTGCCAGATGGTGCCCAAAGGGGGCGAAGTCTGCTGAAGAAAGGCTGGAGGAGATCCGGATCCTGATGCGGGTAGGAGATGCGGGTAGGAGCTGAGGCTGGGCTGGACTGGGAGAGACCCTGCCTGCCTGCTGCCTACACCTGCTTGGAGCTAAAGCAGCACGCTCCTACTCCTAGGAGCGAGTGCCGATGGGGGCTCCTGCTGCTAATCCGCTGCCTGACTGACTGTCTCACTGACTGATCCAGTACGTGATCCAGTCCTCTAGGTGGCAGTGATCCGCTGTGTCACCCAGAGAGGCTGAGAGAGAGGTGTGAGCATAGTCATCCATGGATGTCGTGGGTTGCCCATCAGCCGATGACGGCCCAGCTCACTCCTGCACATCTGTGGATGACACAAAAAATTCACATGTTGGTGGACCCACACACTTGTTACATGTTCCCTTCCACCCCCTCACATGCTACACCCCAGATAGGAGAGAAAACACACTTACCTGTACTCAAGGCCTGATCCAAGGATTCATAGCCCTCCACGACCTCCACCTGCTCCCTCTTCAGGGACTGGGCAACGACCTGCTCTTCAGGAGTTAGTGTGATTTTGCGGGCAGGTCCACCTCCTGTGCCTCTGGCATGCCTACTCATGGCGGCCAGCTTCTCTTTGACCAGGTGACGCAGATCATTTTTTTTTTTGGCAATGTCCTTTGGTGTCTTTACCTCATTGGAAAGGGAATTGACCTGGGCTGTTATTTCCTCCAGGATCTGTTTTTCGTTCCTCAGTTTGCTCGTCTGCCCACTCTGTGCCCCATGGAGGCATGCGCCATACTTAGAGATGCCCTCAACAACGATTGCCCTCTCCTCAGGACTGAAATTTAGCTTTCTCCGCTCCTTAGCAGGCATGGCTCCAAAAAGATGGGGCAAATTTGCAATCGGCGGGCGCATGTCTGGCCGCGTTTTTATACGCTGGGCCGGCGTGTCTTAGCGTAGTTGTGAGCATGCGCATATGGTTGCAGGGTATAGGTTCATGACACGGCACATGCGCTGTTTGTTTGGCCCTTCATTAGCATGGGGTCACGCTTCATTAACATGGATCACGCCCACTTCCTACTTTGAATTACACTGGATTACGCCTACGGTTTTACGTTACGCCGGCGCATCGTTGGCCGCATTTGCTTTCTGAATACCATTTAGCGTCTCCGCTCTGCACCGGCGTAGCGGAAAAAAATATACGCTACGCCCCCATAAATATGCGCCGATGTATCTGAATCTGGCCCTAAAAGCGTATCTTTGTCAGATTTTGGAATCATCGTGATATGTGCCTCTAAAAGATCTCTGTTGTTGACGAGAGGATGATTGGGGATTGAATTGAAAGCTTTAAAAAAAATAAGGGAGGACAGTGTCGGTAAAGAATTTATAGTAGCCCACAGTTAAGCCATCCGGACCAGGACAAGTTTTCAGTTGTTTAAGGGCAAATTTAGTTTCATCCCGTTCAAGTTGGACGATCCAAATCGTCGGCCTCTGTTTTAGAGATGGGTTTAGTGCTGTGAAGCGTTAGAAATTCAGTGATCAAATGTACGGTCGGAGTGGTCGAAACTTGGGTTAGTAGAAATATTATAAAGGTTGGAGTAAAAAAAATTAAATTGTGCAGCAATATCATTGGAAAAATTAAATTTTTTCCCTGATGGGTCTGATATGGAGTGGATAGTTGTGTTAGCTTTTTTGGTTCTCAGGGCTTTAGCAAGCAATTTTCCAGATTTGTTGCCAAACTCGTAAAAAAACTTACGGATAGCATAAATTTTCGTTTTGTTGTTTTGTCTAATTCGTCTAGTAGAAGTTCTCTGGCGCATAGAAGTTCATCATATGCCTTAACCGCCAGGGAGGCTATATAAGCCTGGCAAGCTTTTTTTACGTTTAGAAGCAATAGAAATAAGTATGCCTCTAATGACACATTTGTGAGACATCCAGAGGTTCAAAGGATGTGTGTCGGGTGAATCGTTTTCTTCAAAAAAATGTTTTAGGTGAGAAGTGATCGAGTTTATGTTATCAGGGTTGTTAAGGAGGGAGTTGTCTAGTCTCCATGTGAAAGAGTTGATTGGTCTAGAGGAAAAGTTAAGGGAAAATGTTATTGGGTGATGATCAGATAGAATCATAGGTTCAATGGATGTAAAGATTAATGAGTCAAGATCTGCCTGGTTTAAAAATAAATAGTCTATTCTAGAATATTTGTTATGAGGTTGGGAAAAGAAGGTGTAATCTTTGGCGTTAGGATGTAGAGTACGCCACGTGTCATGAAGATTTAGATCTGGTCACACAGACACTGGAGGAGATAGACACACACGCTGCCATAGTTGAGCATCTGTGATTAGAGGCAGCCTGAAAAACATGTGGAGTGAGTATGCTTACACTCTGCATTGAAGAGGAGCCTGCGATGGCATATAACAGCAGCACTCCCCCCCCCCTGCACTGCAGAGGCAGGACCCCCACACCTTACCGCAGAATGACAGCAGCCAGCTCTATATCGCAGGCTCCTCTTCAGTGCAGAGTGTAAGCAGACTCGCTCAAAATGTTTTTCATGCTGCCTCTATCACAGATGCTCAGCTATGGCTTCAGTGCAGAGTGTGAGCAGACTCGCTCGAGATGTTTTTCAACTGCGGCCGAAGTCCCGCGATACTTCAGCCCAGCCTCCTGGGATCGATGACAAACATCTCCCAGGAGGCATAGCAGCGCTGCTGCTGCGGCGGGAATAATAAGCTCACGGCAAGAACACAGTGAGTTTTCAAATAAAAAAAGAAAACAAGGGAAATATAATTAAGGGGGCAGTGTTAAATAGAATAGTATAAACTTGAAAAAAAAAGGTGGAGCTCCGCCTTAAGGAATCTTCAACTTGTAATGGGCAATGTTTAGAAATAAAAATAGAAAACCCTTTTGATCTAGATTCTGGATTAGTGCCGTGATATTCAATAGGGTATAAATTATTGTGAAAATTTGGTACATTGTCAGATTTAAAATGGGTTTCTTGTAAAAAAAATATATATTAGCTTTAGCTTTACGTAATAATAAAAATAGTTTTGATCTCTTCTCAGGGATATTAACCACTTGACCACTGGGCACTTAAACCCCCTTAATAACCAGACCAATTTTCAGCTTTCGGTGCTCTCACAGTTTGAATGACAATAACTCAGTCATACAACACTCTAACCAAATGAAATTTTTGTCCTTTTTTTCCCACAAATAGAGCTTTCTTTTGGTGGTATTTGATCACCTCTGCGGTTTTTATTTTTTTCGCTATAAATGAAAAAAGAACGTAAATTTTGTAAAAAAATGAATTTTTCTTCATTTCTATTATAAAATTTTGCAAAAAAGTAATTTTTCTTCATAAATTTGGCCTAAAATGTATACTGCTACATATCTTTGGTAACAAAAAAAAAAAAAAAATTGGATAATATTTAGTCTGGGTGAAAGTTATGGGGTCTACAAGCTATGGTACCAATTACTGAAAATTGATCAATTTGATCACATCTGATGTACTGACAGCCTCTCTCATTTCTTGAGACCCTAACATGCCAGAAAAGTACAAATACCCCCCAAATGACCCCTTTTTGGAAAGAAGACATTCCAACGTATTCAGAAAGAGGCATCGTGAGTTTTTTGAAGTTGTCATTTTTTCCCCACAATTCTTTGCAAAATCAAGATTTTTTTATTTTAATTTTTTTTCCACAAAATGTTCATATTATTAGGTTATTTCTCACACACAGCATATGCATACCACAAATTACACCCCAAAACACATTCTGCTATTCCTCCCGAGTATGGCGATACCCCATGTGTGAGACTTTTACACAGCGTGGCCACATACAGAGGCCCAACATGCAGGGAACGCCATCAGGCGTTTTGGAACACCCAGACCAATTCTGACATTTCTCTCCTACATGGAAAAATCATCATTTATTTGCTAGAAAATTACATAGAACCCCAAAACATTATATATGCTTTTTTAGCAAAGACCCTAGAGAATACAATGGCGGCCGTTACAACTTTTTATCTCGCATTGTATTTGCACAGCAATTTTTCGAACGCGTTTTTTTTTGGAAACAAAACAGTTTTGTGCTTAAAAAAAAAAAAAACAGTAAAGTTAGCCCAATGTTTTTGCATAATATGAAAGATGAAGTTATGCCGAGTAAATAGATACCCAACATGTCACCCTTCAATATTGCACACGCTTGTGGAATGGCGCCAAACTACGCGACTTAAAAATCCCCATAGGCGACGCTTTAAATGTTTTTCCTGGTTACATCTTTTTAGTTGGAGAAGAGGTCTAGGGCCAAAATTATTGCTCTCGCTCTAACGTTCGCAGCGATACCTCACATGTGTGGTTTGAACACCGTTTTCATATGTGGGCGGGACTTACGTGTGCGGTCGCGTCTGTATACGAGCACACGGGTACAGGGGCGCTGTAATTTATTTTTTATTTTTTTATTGTTCATTTTACTTTATTTATTTTAGTTTGACACCTTTTTCCCCAAAAATAAATGTTTTGGTTACTTTTATTCCTATTACAAGGAATGTAAACATCCCTTGTAATAGGAATATAGCATGACAGGTCCTCTTTACAGTGAGATATGGGGTCAATAAGACCCCACATCTCCCCTCTAGGCTGG
Source organism: Rana kukunoris (assembly GCA_029574335.1). Lineage (NCBI taxonomy): Eukaryota > Metazoa > Chordata > Amphibia > Anura > Ranidae > Rana > Rana kukunoris. Next base: position 413,643,489 of record CM056050.1, on the reverse strand, counting down.
GAAGCCTAAAAAAAAAATGATTGCAGAGTATTGCGCGGGGGAGTATTGCGCGGGGGAGTATTGCGCGGGGGAGTATTGTGCGGGAGTATTGTGCGGGAGTATTGTGCGGGAGTATTGTGCGGGAGTATTGTGCGGGGTACTGCGGGGTATTGCGGAGTATTGCGGGGTACTGCGGAGTATTGCGGGGTACTGCGGAGTATTGCGGAGTATTGCGGGGTACTGCGGAGTATTGCGGGGTACTGCGGAGTATTGCGGGGTACTGCGGAGTATTGCGGGGTATTGCAGAGTATTGCGGGGTACTGCGGAGTATTGCGGGGTACTGCGGAGTATTGCGGGGTACTGCGGAGTATTGCGGAGTATTGCGGGGTACTGCGGAGTATTGCGGGGTATTGCGGAGTATTGCGGGGTACTGCGGAGTATTGCGGGGTACTGCGGAGTATTGCGGGGTACTGCGGAGTATTGCGGGGTACTGCGGAGTATTGCGGAGTATTGCGGGGTATTGCAGAGTATTGAGGAGTATTGGGGGTATGCAGAGTATTGAGGAGTATTGGGGGTATGCAGAGTATTGGGGGGGGTATGCAGAGTATTGGGGGGGGTATGCAGAGTATTGGGGGGGGTTATGCAGAGTATTGGGGGGGGTATGCAGAGTATTGGGGGGGGTATGCAGAGTATTGGGGGGGGTATGCAGAGTTTTGCGCAGGGAAGGAAGGAGTTAATGCAGGGATGGCTGAGCAGGGATGGATGGATCTGTGACTGCAATAGTCACAGATCCATCCCACACTGCTGCAGCCATCCGCGCTCTCCTCTCACGCTGTACCGATCGGTACAGCGAGAGGAGGGAAGAACCGGCGTCAGCAAGTGACGCGGTTTGTTTACATGTGATCACGCCGTCATTGGACGGCGCGATCACGTGGTAAGGAGCCGCCACCATTGGCTCCTTACCGAGATCACTGACGCTGCGGGTCCCGTGGACCCGCCGAGCGCCGTGACCGCGTGTGCGCGCCCGCTCGGGCGCGCGGATCTGACGCACGTCAGATTTGTTTACACACGTGGTCGCGCCGTCATTGGACGGCGCGATCACGTGGTAAGGAGCCGCCGCCATTGGCTCCTTACCGCGATCATCGGTGCTGCGGGTCCCGTGGACCCGGTGAGCACCGGTGATCGCGTGTGCGCGCCCGGTTGGGCGCGCACACCTGACTCTAACGGAGGACGTCCATGGACGTCCTGTTAGAGTACAGGAACCGCCCTATAGCCGTATTTCGGCTATAGGGCGGTGATTAAGTGGTTAAGGCCCTTAACATTCAAAGAGTACAGGTTGACATTTCGAGGATAATTCGAATTAGTATTTGAATGAGACATTAGATTTCAACAGTAAAAAGCAAAAAAAAATCACAAATTTGTTTTCTTAACCGTAAGTAATTAAAAAGGTCTGGTTCAGAATAGAGCAATGGGTATGTAATCGAAGAGATCAAGGCCCAGTATTCTATTACTGAGAGGGGGTTGGAAAGTCCGGGTCGGAAAGAGACTGAATAATAGAATCCATATCCCGACGTCACGGCATGGTAAGAAACTAATAGATATGACAAGGGAGAGATTTCATAAGGTCATTGAAGTACTTAGTGGGTTAAAATATAATAATAGGAGAGATCTGAAGATAAGTGTTATTATTGGTGATCTAATTTATCCTTAAGATCCTACCCAAATATTTTATATGAATAAAGACTAAACAAATAAGAACGAAAAGATTAGTTGTTGTACATATTTGAAGTTAAATAACATGGAAGATATGAATTATCTCTGTAGGGGAGTTTTAAAATGTAGTGTCTAGAAATTAACTGATAAACTTCAAAAGGGTTCATTCTTAAGTGTATTAAAACATTAAATGGTTCTAAGTGATGAAATTAGAATAAAAGATCCGAGTGTTAAATATGTCTATATTTCTGTATATGCAAAAACTTCCAGAAGGGAAGAGGAATGTTACTAATATTTAAAGGAACTTGAAAAGGAAACATTGTTGTTTATGATACCTTTTGAGAACAAAACATAACAGTGTATCCATTCTCTAAGACTAAAGAATACCTATGGAAATAAATATAAGAATTCCAAAGAGAAATGAATGACGGTCTATAGATTACTCTCAAGAAATAAAAATGTGTCATCAATGTGCGTATATTATCATTAGTTATGGAATCAGTTCAATTAAATAAAGTCAGATATCAGACAGAACATCAGTATTCTTAAAAAGGGGAGGAGGAGTTTTAAACATTAAGAATGACAAAATTGTAAAATATAGCCATCTAGTAATTCATTCGTACAGGATTCAAGCACAGCAATCAGCGTTATCCTCAATATTTGTGACGCGACTTCCGCACACGGGGAGAGTTGGTCGGGTCAACGTGTGGTCCATGTGATGTAGGGTAGTTCTTGTCAGTTGAGGGAGAGCGTCTCCTACGGAAACTTGAAGCTTGTGTTTCCATGGTTTCGGATGCTCCAAGGTTCTTCTTCTTGAGTGCGTGGCGATACTCCACGTACCAGTCAGGGACTTCAATCAGTGGTATTTAAGTGTGTCACAGAAGGGTCCTAGGTCTTCAGGCACTCTTAGTAAAGCCGTGCGGCCCTGGTGCGTGGCGGAAAGTGGAAATGGAAATTTCCACCTATAGACAATGCCTTTGTTCCGAAGCACCTCAAGCAGTGGTTTAAGATCCCTTCTGTTTTTTAAAGTAATGCTAGAAAGATCTTGGAAAATCTGTATGTGTGAACCATTATAGGAGACGTTGGATTTGTTTCTGGCATTTCTGAGGATTTCTTCCTTTAATCTATAGTCAATTATGCAACAGATTACATCCCTAGGGGGGTTGGTGACTTTACCCCTAGGTTTAAGGGCCCTATGGCAGCGTTCCATTTCTATAATGGTGTGTGGAGGTTTATCCAGAATTCCATTAAATAGTTCAGTCGGGCAGCGTACACACGACCGAGGAACTCGACGGGCGAAACACATCGTTTCCTCATCGAGTTCCTTGTTAGGCTTGTCGAGGAACTCGACAAGCTTGCTTTGCATACACACGTTAAAGACCAAACCTCCTCGTTCTCAAACGCGGTGACTTCAACACATACAATAACAGGGGAAGTTTGATTCCATTGGCACAACCCTTGGGGCTGCTTTTGCTAATCTCATGTTACTGAAAAGTTTGGTAAGAGACATTTTCACTTTTCAGTCTGTTACAGCGTGACAAATGTGATATTTCCATTACAAACGCTACTTTTACAGAAGGTGCGCGGGTTTCTTAGCATACACACGCTCGACGAGCCAAATTCGAGAAAAATTTATTGTCAAATACTTACCGTCATTTTCCTTTCCTGATGGACTCCATGGCAGCCTACGTGTGGGTTAATCCCACCTCCTCTCCAATGCTATAGGACCCCATACCCATAAATCTTTGCTCACCGTTAGTACTGGTGTTCCGTAACTAGCCGACTCCATGCTAATTGGGTGGGTACTCCGTCTGCCATGGAGTCCATCAGGAAAGGAAAATTACGGTAAGTATTTGACAATAAATTTTCCTTTTTCCTGACAGACTCCATGGCAGCCTACATGTGGGAAATAACTAGCCAAAACACACGGGCGGATATGCTGAACAAAAAATAGTTTAATTTGACCCGTCGGCCGACAAGATTGAAAGGCCAAAGTTCACAGAGGAAAGAGATGCAGGCTCAACACAATAATGGGACATAAAGGTATTTATAGAGGACCAGGAGGCCGCTTTGCAAATGACATCTGGAGCCACATGATTAGTTGCCGCCCAGGAGGCCGCCATCCCTCTCGTAGAATGCGCAGTCACCGCCTGCGGGGGAGCCAAGCCCTTAGCCTTGTACGCCTGCTGAATTGTGTGGATGATCCATGCCGCGATCGTCCTTGACGAGGCCTTCCTTCCTCTGTTGATACCTGAGTGCAGAACAAATAAATGATCAGTCTGTCTGAAAGTAGAAGTCACTTGGAGGTATTCAGTAAGGATTTTCCCTAGATCCAATGGGTGAATTTCCTCAGATCCCAAGGTTTTGAAGGTAGGGAGGACAATTTCTTGGTTGACATGGAAGACCGACGTCACCTTCGGGTTGGTGCCCAGCATGGGTACCAAAACCACTCTATCCGGAAAAAACTTTAGATACGGCTCTTTATAACCATAGGACCCGATCTCCGAGACTCTTTTAGCCGAGGTGATGGCAACTAAAAAGGCGACTTTAGCCGAGAACTCCTTCAGGGAAGATTGAGAAGACACTGAAGATTTAGATCCACTCAGAAAGTCAAGAACTAGGGGAAGATTCCACTTGGGGAATCTTGGCTTCCTTTGAGGCCTTAGCTTTGAAGCTCCTCAGAAGAACTGCTTCACTAGTGGGTGTGTAGCCAAAGAGATTCCAGAGAAGGCAGATAGAGCTGATGTTTGAACTTTTAAAGAGCTAACAGATAGGGGAAGGTCTAACCCCGTTTGAAGGAACTTTAGAATGTCCTGTACCTCTGGGTTCATGAATGACGTGCCTGAGGACGCAGAGGATTCTACGAACTTTGCCCAAATTCTTCCATATACTTTATTCGTACTTGTTTTTCTCGAACTCATCAGCGTTGAAATCACCTTAGGGGCGCAACCTAAGGCTTCTAACCTCTTCCTCTCAAGAACCAGACCGTTAGATTCAACATCGCCAGAGCCGGGTGGATGAATGCCCACTGGGGGAGAAGGTCCGATCTGACTGGTAAAGATACCGGGTCCTGGTAACTCAACTGAACCAGGAGAGGGAACCACGGCCTGTTTGGCCAGTAAGGAGCCACCAATGTTACTTCTACTGCCTCCGATTGGAGTCTCCGTAGGAACTTGAGGATCACTGGAAACGGTGGGAATGCGTATGCCCTCGTGAATCTCCACTTGTCCGTTAAGGCATCCGTCCCAGTTGCCCGGTTGCAATGGCCTCTCGTGTAAAACGTCCTCAATTTGTGGTTGTAAAGCGAGGCAAAGAGATCTACTTGGGGATTGGTCCCCAGGGACAAGATCCATTGAAACGATTCCTCGTGGAGAGACCATTCGTTGATGTCTACCTGGGTGCGGGACAGGAAATCCGCCTGGGAGTTCTGGATCCCTGGGATAAAGACCGCTGACAAGTTGGCCAGATTCTTCTGGGCCCACTCCAGAATAGGTTTGGTCTCTCGTAGGAGAGATACACTGCGTGTCCCTCCTTGCCTCTTGACATAGGACACTGCCGTGGTGTTGTCCATCCTCAACAACACTGACTCCCCTTTCAGGCGCTGGGAGAAAGATTGTAGAGCGCACCAGGCCTCCCGAATCTCCAGGATATTCAAGCCGGGGTTGTGAAGGCGGGCATCCCACCTGCCCTGTGCCATTTCCGAACCGCAGAGGGCTCCCCCTCCGGAGCCGCTGGCATCTGTCATCACTGTGACCCAAGACAATGGGGCAAAGGAATGACAATTCTATAGGTTTTTTCGTTGAAGCCACCAGAAGAGGCTGTTTCTCATGGATGAAGATATGAGGATCCACTGATTCTTGTCTCCGGATTTCCATTGTTTGAGGAATCCGAACTGGAAGGGCGTAGCCTCCACAATGCCCACTTCACCATGGGAGATGTTGAGACCATTGTGCCGATAATATTCAGGCATTGAGAAGCCCTCAGATGACGAGTGTCCAGGGCTTGTGAAATCCTCTCTCGAACCACAGGGATCTTCTCCGATGGGAGAGAGATCGTTTTCTCCACTGTGTCGAACTGTGCTCCCAGGTATATCAGCCGTTGTGATGGCTCCAGGTGGCTCTTCTCCAGATTTAGTAGCCAGCCGAACTCGGACAGGATCGAGATTACCTGATCCCTCTGTGCCAGGAGATGAGCTCTGTCCTGGGATAAGACAAGAAGATCATCCAGATAATGATAGAGACGTACCTTCTTCTGCCTGATCATGGCCACCACTGCCAGCAGAGTTTTGGTAAAGACTCGCGGGGAAGTTGTTAACCCGAAAGGTAGGCAGACAAACTGAAGGTGTTCTTGCCCCACGCGGAACCTTAAGTACTTCTGAAGCTTTGCTGCCACTGGCACGTGGAAATAAGCATCCTTTAGATCTTTAGAGATCATCCAGTCGCCTGGTTGTACGGCTAATTGGATCGTGGATAGGGTTTCCATCTTGAACCTTCCATGCTTTATGAACCTGTTCAGGTATGTTAAGTCTATCACTGGCCGCCAGGATTTGTTCTTCTTTTGAACCAAGAAGAGGGGAGAGTATACCCCATGAAACAGATCATTGTCTGGGACACATTTTACTGCTCCTTGAGCCTTTAGCAGGTCCACGTAGGACAGAATGATTTGCCTTTGTTCCGCTGACTTTGGGAGCAGGGTAGAGACAAACCTGGGAGGGGGAGTGCTGGAGAAGGTCCAGGTATGGCCGGACGACACTGTCTTGATGACCCAAGGGTCTGTGATCGAGGCCGCCCAGACGTGCTGAAAAGCGAGAAGTCGTGCCCCTACTGGAACCGCCTGGATGGGCTTGATGTCAAAAAGACTTCCCCTGTTCGCGTCCGCTGGGCGCCTGACTGGTAGATGTTGTTCTACAAGAGGACATCTGGCCTCTGCTCCAATTTCTTTTGAAGTTTCCGCCAGGTCTATAGGCGCAAGCTTCTCTTGGGCGGTCTGGGCTACGTTTCCTGAATTGGGGTCTCCTCTTCCCGGTTTGACGTCTGTCCTGGGGAAGGAATCCTGATTAAGGTTCCCTGTAGCCTTAGAAATGGCGTCATCCAACTTATTGCCGAACAGGGATGGGCCCTCAAAAGGGATTTTACACCAGTTCTGCTTTGATGATGGGTCAGCAACCCAGGGGCGCAGCCATAGAGCCCTTTTGGCTGTTACAGAGGATAGCATGATTCTTGCTAATAACCGTATCAGATCGATGGATGCCTCTCCCAGGAAGGCCACCGTCAGCCTCAACTCCGCCGTTGCCGAACTCCCGGACAGTTCTTCGGAGACGCCCAACAAGAAGGAGTCCACGTTCTCCGTCCAAACTTCCATCGCTTTGGATAAGGCTGCCAAAGCTAGAGCAGGTTTGCAGGCCATACCGGCCAACGCATAGATCCTCTTCAAATCTTGGTCCATTCTCCTGTCAAGACCATCCTTGAAGGATACTGAGTCGGCCAGGGTTAGCGTGACATGTTTGGCCAACCGCATCACTGCCGCGTCTACTGCAGGAATGTTTTCCAAGTATTTGACATCATCCGCTTTAAACGGGTATAAGCGGGAAGCCTTGTTGGCCATGGAGGACTTCTTGTCCACCCTACTCCATTCCTATTCAAATTTCCCCCTTCAATTCCGATAGTAATGGAAAGTTTGGGCGTTCTTTTCCCAGTCGCTTAAAGTACTTGGTTTGCTTAGCCGGGGAAGAGGACAGGTCTTCCCACAGAAGTGCCTCTTTGACGGCCTTGATAAGTGGGGTTACTTGGGCAAAGTCAAACTCCAGATTCTCCTCCTCGCTTTCTGGGTCGCCCTCCAGGGCTGCTAATGGAGAAGCGCGAGGCTGGGAAGGGCCTGGATCCTCTGGACCTCGTCGGCCGTGGAGCCAGAACCAATGACACTGGCTTGCCCGTGAGACGTTTCCTTCTCTCTTAAGGACCTTTGCAGCACACGTTCAACCAGAGACTCAATCTGCTGATCTTCTGTTTTTTTTTTCACCAACCGCCTGGGCATATCATGTGTTGCACAACGATTTGCCCTCTGGTACTTGAGTATCACATCCCCAACAGGCTCTACGTCTAGAGCGGCTATCATGGCGGTGGGAGCGGTGTCTTGAGGAGGAATGTGAACTTCTCCTCTGATGATGAGATGTAGACGAAGAGCTACGTTTCTTCGATTTGGAAGAAGAACGCGGTTGCGGCCTGGCAAGGTCTGAGGTTGTCCGAACATCTCTGGGGGCGGGCTAAACCTGTCCAGAAGGGCTATAAAAGAAAACATGCATGGGAGGGAACCTGTTAGACCTGAGGGAAAAACTCATTCGAGATTCCACACTCCCACTACTGTAATTCCCCCCACCCGCACATACCTTGTGCGTGAGGGCTGGCCGCATACGGGCGGTGACTGGTCCATGACCTCTGGACCGACGAGCTGCTGCACAAACTCCGCCAGAGAGGGTGAAGAGAAAGATAAAACTTCTACCGTACCAAATACACTATATTAATAATATTTCCCCCAAACAGAACCACTATGCAGAGAATAAGAAAGAAAGCTCTCATGACCTGCATCATGGAGCGTCTCACTGACCTGTGCAGCCAAGTATCACTCTGACAGCTGAACGCCTGTGTGTAAACACAAACTAGCCGTGGCGTTCAGCTGTTTTTAAAACGCCCGCTCGTGACGTCATAGTCACCTCACACACGCACTTGCGCAGTGAGGGCATCCCAACGGCGCCTGCGCTGCCGCCGCAAGAATCGCCGCACTGCGCATGAGCGAGCCAAGCCTCGTTCTGGAGGAGGCTTTGCGCATGCGCGAGCGGCACCAGCCCCGCGACCCGGAAGTGACCAGGCGAGCTGGAACGCAGAAGCGCTCCAGCCGCCATAGGCCCAGAAATAAACAACAAAACGAGCACACAGCACGGGGAAGACACGGACAATGGGTATAAAAATAACACAGAAGCGGCTGCCATGGAGAGCACAGACCTTGCCAGCCGGGATGTCCAGATCTTCAGCACACAAAGCCAAACAATACGGATGTATTTGCTGCCAAAAGCTCTCCACCCGCCCATGGCTGGGATCCGAGCTGCACCGCTTAAGGTGTGCCAACCGACTTGCTTGTTGGACATCCTGACATAAATCCTAAATCCATAGAGGAGGACAAGAAAGGAACACCAGTACTAACGGTGAGCAAAGCTTTATGGGTATGGGGTCCTATAGCATTGGAGAGGAGGCGGGATTAACCTACACATAGGCTGCCATGGAGTCTGTCAGGAAAATAGAGAACCTGCTCTCTTTTTGGCTTGACGAGTTTCTCGACGGTTTTCTCGGCGAAAAGTGTACACACGACCGGTTTTCTTGGCAGAATACGTCTCCCATCAAGTTTCTTGATGGATTCTGCCGAGAAAACCGGTCATGTGTATGGGGCCTGACACTTTCAAGGTGTTCATTATCAATTTCCTCAGGGAGTACACACGATCACTTTTTGTGATGAATAAAACAACGTTTTCAAAAACGTCACTTAAAATGATCATTCTGATCATTCTGATAAGTCACATTGGAGAACGCACCTTTCAAAACATTGTGCAAAGTTGGTCGCCCTCAAATAGGAGCACATAGGGCAACCAAGTGAATGGGCCGCACCCATGCGATTTGCAACATTGTGTACAAATCGCTCTTTGAAAATCGCATTGCATATACATTGGTCTACTCTAAGTGACAAATTCAAATACCTCTGAAAGGTGACCTAAGCACAGATTGCCTTTTAGGGCAATGGCAGATCATGCTGCAAGTGTGAGCAAGCCTTTAGGTTCCATAGGAGGAATCTAAAGAAGCAGGTAAGCTACCTTTTTTTTCTCTAATGACAGAAATAGGAAGCCTGTTTTCAGGAGGAATGAGAAAGGGAGAGAGAAAATCCTCCTCAAACAATAGGTTGCAGAAGTTGTTTCCACTAATGGGGAAGGATGCAACTCCTTTATCTACCCTCCAACGGTGGATGTGGCAGTCGCCAGACTGACCAAGAATGTGACACTTCCGATGGAAGGCCCTTCCTCCTTTCACAAGATCCTTGCATTGCTTTAACATCCATAGCAAGTGCTATGTGAGTATGTGGGCGCAGAACTTGGAGTATGCGATTAAAACCCAGCTGCCAAAGAGAAGAGTCATCAAGGCTCTTGACGAGATAACTTTCAGCGGACTCTACAGGTGAGGCAGCTATAGACATCATTCGATGGTCATCCAGAGCCATCCTTGGCTCAGTCGCAGCCAAAGGTGCACTGGGGCAAAATCCTGGGCGGCTAGCTCATCCTCAAAGCTGAATTGCTGTAAGCTGCCTTTTGATGGGAAGGCGCTGTTTTGTCAAAATACTGGAAACTATCTTCTCCAGGGTTATAGGAGGAAGATCAGATCTTCTGCCCCAGGATCGAAGAGCCAGAGGGGGCAACCATTCAAAGGAGTACCAAACAGGTACTGCGATTTTGGAGGCTTTCGCCCATCCAAGGGCGTCAGAAGGCGTTAAAGGGGTACACATTCAACCTTCATAAGATCGCAGGAGGCCAAGACCCATGCGGCTCCCCAAGATACTCAGAAGCCCTTTTAACGCCAGGCCTGCCCAGGGGGCAGTTGGAGCCAAGTGGCTTAAAGTGACCCAGTTCCGGTATGACCACTACCGAAGAATGGCGGTTTCAGCCCTCAGTGGTGCAAGGCCATGTAAGAGAAGAAATGGCTGCGCATCCAGGAATTTCGATATTCCTTTTATTGTTCAAAGTGATGACACCAACATGAGGTCACATAGACGCTTTTCACACATTCATTTTGTGCTTCATCATTTCCAATGGCAAGGCCGTTATTGGTTATTTAATCGGCAGCCTCCAGAACTACCTCAAGAGGCTGAATCAATTTATACGGATAGACTCAAGATGGAGTCACTCTATACCATAAATCCAGGTCATTCAACAAGGTTGCTGGAGGATTTCAGTGGACCTGCAGTATTCCTATCAGCATATCCTGGTCCTTCAGTCATACCAACCGTTTTGAGTCGGGGGGCAAGCATTGCCAAAACTAGTTGGCGCCTATGCGGAATATGCTCTACCTAGGGGCCTGGTTTAGTACTCAGGCAGCCTCAGTTTATTTGCCACCTCAAACCCCCCAAAGTCAGGGAGATGTTCCAACAGGCGTTGGCTGCACCAGTGATGTCAGCATCCCAGTGCATGAGTCCTGTCCTTTTCAGTTTTCCAACAAGGCTTCCTGACTCAATGGAAGCGTTTTGTCTAGCCAGAGGCACCAGAGTTCAGGTGATTAAAAAAACAAAACTGCTAAATGGCTTAGTCTCTTAGGGCTGCAGCCATGGATCATTATTGCTACAGATACCAGCACAGCAGGGTGGGACACCACCTGCAAGCATCTCAGGATTCAGGGCAGGTGGAAATTTCCCACTCAGGGCCTAGTTTCCATATTCTGGAACTCCTACCAGCATTGACATTGAACACTTTACTGCCACACACATAGGGTCTGCCAGTCCTACTCTGTCTGGACCACATGGCAGCAGTCCCATATACAGCGACAAGGTGACATGCACAGCCAGTCCCTCCTGGGAGAGGTGGTACCAATCCTGGCTTTGGCCCAGCAATATCTCCCAGATTTGAGGGCCATATCTTTCAGCCTATCAGAATTTGGAAGCGGATTGTCTATCCGGGCAATTCAAGGATCCCAGCGAATGGTCCCTTCACCCTAAAGTGTTCCAAGGGATCATCCACGAGTGGAGGTTCGCACAGCTGGATCTGTTTTGCCTAATCGGCCTGCTACAAGGGGAACCGGTTCCTATCACGCTACCCTCATCCATTAGTGGAGGGGACAGATGCCTTTACCAAGCCTTGGGTTGGGCAACTGACCTATACCTTCCCTCCAGGAATTTTAGGATTAAAGAAATTGTTGAGCTTGACAGTCATCACAGGTTTTTCTTACTGGCCTCACAGACCATGGGTCTCTCTGGCAATGGGTATCAGCGTGTGCACACCGATAATTCTGCCTGTGACTCCTCATCTCCTCTTATCTGAGGGAGATGCACTACATTGGCAACCATCACGTCTAAATTTAACAGCCTGGAAATTGTAAGGCAGAGGTTACAAGAGTTTTCCAGATGTTTTCCAGAGGGGATTAGAACTCTGCAGAGTTCTTTGAAGGGATCAATCGATGCTATCTACTCCAGAGTATGGATTAGGCCCACAAGCTTTGCAGCTGGGCATCAGTTTGACTCTTGTGACCCAAATTTATCTCAAATCCTGTCTTTTCAACAATCTGAATTGGATTTGGAGCTCAGTTTGCTTAAGGTGAAAATTTCTGCCATCTTGGCTTTTTTCCCCCAAAAAAAAAAAATGGGCAGCAAACCTGCTGATGTATCACTTCATGAGAGGTACTTGGACTATGCCTTCCCAAGAGAAATAGGTTTCCTTTAATGGAACCTGGCAGTGGTCCTCAATTTTCTAGCAAACCCTCATTTTACTCTTGACAGAAGACTGCTCTTTATGGGAGATCTCCTTTAAAATTGGCTTTTTATTAGCCTTGATTTCGGTAGAGTGCATCGACTCCAAAATTTGGGGCGACAGAGCCTCATTTCATGTTCTTCCGAGACAGGGTTGGGGCTGAGATCTTTTTGTTCCAAAGCGTGACATCCATGTTTTGTCTTTTCAGTGAATGGGTGCTTCCAGCCTTCCCAGTGCAATCAGAGGCCGATCTGCTCAAGTTAGGCTTTGAGGACTTTTGAATGTCCATCTCAGGCTACTTCTACATTCAGAATGTTTAAGATTTAAAGAGTAAGTGGCTTCGGCCCGAACCATCTCGGCCTGAATCATGAGAATACTCACTGGGCATGCGGAGGCGGTAAGGATCCTCCAGAGATGGTTAGAGCTCGTCGCTCAACCAGGGTGATGTCATCTTCTTGGATAGAACAGGCAGGGTTGTCTCTGTAGACAGTCTGCAAAGGGGCTAGCTGGTCATCACATTATATGTTCTTAATACACCACAGGGTGGATCTAGCAGCTCTTACTACGGTAGAGTTTGGGAGGAAGTTTATCCAAGCTTCTTTGTCTTTTTTAAGTTACAGCATTAAACCCTCCCTCTAGAAAGCTCTTCATGTATCATAGGTATGCTGCCATGTCTGGCGTCAGGAAAATGGAAAATTGTATCAAATACTTACCGTAATTTTCCTTTCCTGATGCCAAGACATGGCAGCATACGAACCCTCCCTCTGATCTTTTGTACTTTATACGGAGAATGGGGAAGGTAGCTCTCATTCAGAGTTTTATAGAGAGTTATCACGTGTCCTGTGGGCGGATATAGGGGCGGGGCTATATCATAGGTATGCTGCTATGTCTTGGCATCAGGAAAGGAAAATTACGGTAAGTATTTGATACAATTTTCCATTTTTTTAAAATGTCATTTTTTGTGTCCTAAAAAGTGATGGTGTGTGGGCAAAACAATGTTGAAAACGACGTTTTTAAACCCACGCATGCTCAGAAGCAAGTTATGAGACGGAGCTTCAATGGAACAGAGTGCCGTCGAACGTGGTGTACGTCACCACGCTTTGCTAGAGCATTTTGGAAAAACGATGGTGTGTATGCAACGTCGTTTTGGAAAATGAAGTTTGAAAAACATCGTTTTGTTTCGTCACATAAAACGTTGTTTTTTTTTTCATCACAAAAAGTGATCGTGTGTACGCGGCATAATACGTATATTGTCTCTTCTTCCCCTGTTTTCCAAGTCTTAAGTATGACTTTGGAGGTCTCTCAATTGTAGTGTATGAGCATCCATTTTACAAGCCATATGGCAGAGTATTGTGTCATGTTGAGCGGTAGATACCTCAACCTCTTGCACGCGATTAGCAATGTCGCGTATGTCAATACGCAGTTCAGCTATGGCTGCGGAGAGCGTTTCTTTGATGTCTGCCGCTACAGATCTAAGATCCATCAGCCTGGGTTGTATGGATCCAGTGTTTAATAGATCTTTTGTATTATCAGCTGCCATTCCGGGATGGATGTTGGTCAAAACAAGGGGTGATATCTGTGGCCAATTTTAAATCTATAACCTCAGTCACTGACAATGAGGTGGCATTAAATCGATCATTCTCACTTCAAAATCAATTAGAGACCTCTTCAAAAGTGAGAAATATGATCAGCAGTGTTCTGGGAACCCAAAGGTATAATCAATGTGTATCAATCGTGGCTATTTACCCTCCTATAATCGATAGAGGAGCCGTGGAAGCAGGAGCTAAGGAGTTAGGCAGCCATCTTCAAGCGAGGTCAAGCCACGCCCCCACTTTTTTTTATTTTAAAGCACTAAAACGCACTATATTGCCCAAATTATTGATGAAATAAAAAAGATGATCTTAGGACGAGTACATGGATACCAAACATGACATACTTTTAAATTGCGCACAAACGTGCAGTGGCGACAAACTACAAACATATTTAAAAGCCTTTACAGGTTACCACATTAGATTTACAGAGGAGGTTTACTTCTAAAATTACTGCCCTCGATCTGCCCTTCGCGGTGATACCTCACATGCATGGTATAATTGCTGTTTATGTAAACTCCGACCGACGCTTGCGTTCGCCTTTGCGCAAGAGCAGGGGGGGACAGGGGTGCTTTTTTTATTTTATTTTATTTATTTAGCTTTTTTTATTTTATTTGTAAACTGTTCCTTCCATTTTATTAAATTTTTTACCATTTTTATTGTTATCTCAGGGAATGTAAATATCCCTTATGATAGCAATAGTTAGTGACAGGTACTCTTTTTTTTTTTAAATGGGGTCTATTATGCTGCATACACACGATCACTTTTTGTGATGAAAAAAAATGATATTTTTAAAAATGTCAATTAAAATGATCGTGTGTGGGCAAAATGTCATTTTATGTCTTCTGAAAAACGAGCAAAAAAAAAATTCGAACATGCTCGAATTTTTTATGTCATTTTTCAAAATGTCATTTTTTGTGTCATAAAAAATTATCGTGTGTGGGCAAAACTACGTAAATAATGACGTTTTAAACCCGCACATTCCCAGAAGCAAGTTAGGAGACGGGAGGTAAAACTACCATTCATAATGGAGTAAGCACATTCATCACGCTGTAACAGACAAAAAAGCAGGAATCGTCTTTTACTAACAAGTAACCAGCTAAAAGCAGCCTCAAGGCAAATAGAACTTCCCCTTTAGAGTGCCGTCGTTTTGTTCATCATTTTCCAAAAATGATGGTGTGTACGCAACGTCATTTTTGAAAATGAAGTTTAAAAAATGTTGTTTTTTTTCATGATGAAAAATTACATTTTTTTTCATCACAAAAAGTGATCGTGTGTACGAGGCATCAGACCCTAGATCTTTCCTCTGCCCTCAAAGCATCTGACCACTCCAATATCGGTGTGATAAAATGCTTTCCCAATTTCCCAATGGTGCTGTTTATATTACATCCCACTGAATGTAAAAGCAGTCTAGAGGCTAATTACCTGATAGAACTGCTTTTACATGAAAGCCGACCGCTGGCTGAAAAGAATGATACCAAGATGATACCTAAACCCGCAGGCATCATTCTGGTATAACCATTCAAAGTCCAGCAACATACCAGCACATTGATGGTTCTTGTTGGACATGTATTGTAATCTTTTTTTTTCATGCAGCCTGTTGGCTGAATGAAAAAAAGATTGATAGTTGGGTATGCCCAGCATTAGAATACCTCCCTTCATCCACCCACTTCTAATGATGGGCATACATGCACCATTTATATATGCCGAAGCATGGGGGCATCCTCCTGGAAAAAAATTATGCCGCGTACACACGGTCGGACTTTTCCACGGGCAAGCCTCTGTTGGAATTTCATCCGTATGTACGCGGCATAAAATGTTATGCCGCATACACACGGTCAGACTTTTCCACGGGAAAGCCTCCGTAGGAATGTCAACCGTATGTACACTGCATTAAAAGCAAAATCGCTCCTCCGCCCCTAATGCCCCCATGCTTCGGCATATATGCTCCTACAGCGCTGGAGTCGCGGCTTTATATATCATGGGAGCAAACGCTGTTGCTGTCAAGATAAATAAACTGCAACTGAATGGCGTACCTGAAAACAGTAAAGTAAATTACATACCTGAAAAGCAAGCATGAAAAAACCTAATAACAATAAAACTTTGCAGAATAGAATACAGTAATAAAAAGAGCAGAACAATAGAAAGAGAATAGACAGGGAGAGAACAATAAAACGACAACTATTTTTGTTTATTTTATTTTATATTTTTTTGGTGTTTTTATTTTTTACTTAGAAAACGCTTAAAAAAAAAACTGTTAGGGATCAGACCTGTCTCTGCAAATGCTGCAGTTATGTGTGTTGTGTTTTGTAAGTGACAGTGATCGATCGATACTGCACTTGAGTGGGTTGGGCTGGGCTGGAGGGAGGGGCAAAACGCAGGTGCTAGCGGGTATCTGGGCTGATTCCACTAACAATGCATTTTTGTGTACTCTAAACTGCTGGGTACGCTAGTATAGATCTGATCAGATCAGGTATTGATCCGTTCTGATACTATACCACTAAGGGGCGTGTATGCCTTGCGCGTGGGTGTAAGCGTTACTGGCACTAACCTGGGGCGACACAGACCCTAACTGACGCTAAAATGTAATTGATATCACCCGCCGAGTGATCAGGGGGTTAAACCTTTATTGGGTTATATACGGCGGGTGCCCTGATGCTATAAACAGCAAACTAACTAACCAGCGTCAACCGTAACACTTATACGGTGATCACTGGTGAAAGGGTTAACTCTAGGGGCAATCAGGAGTTAAAAACTTTATTTAAAAAATGTATGGGGGTACCTAACGCTATAAAAACCTGGCAGGCGAACCTCAAAAAATAACTAGCTACCTAGCGGCACCAGCGACACCAATACAGTGATCAGAAAAACGATCGCTTAGTGACGCTGGCAATAGGGAGTGAAAGGGTTAACTCTAGGGGCAATCAGGGGTTAAAAACTTTATTTAAAACATAAATGGGAGTAACTGACGCTATAAAAACCTGGCGGGCGAACCTCAAAAAATAACTAGCTACCTAGCGACACCAGCGACACTAATACAGCGATCAGAAAAACGATCGCTTAGTGACGCTGGCAATAAGGGGTAAAGGGTTAACTAGGGTGGTGATCAAGGGGTTAAATTTTATTAGGGGGGGTAGGGGGCTACCCTGGACCTAACACTAACTGCCTGTCACACTAACTGTCACACTGACACTAAATACAGTGATCAGTAAATAAATGATCACTGCTATTAGTGACACTGTGACAGGGGGCTGGGGGGGTGATCGGGGGGTGACTGGGGTAGGATCTATGTGCCTGCGTGTAGTGTGTCAGTGTAGTGTTGTGCAACTTACTGTGTGATTTCTCCACTCCTCTCGCCGGAAGAAAATACCGCCGAGAGGAGAGATGACATCACTTCCTCTGCCTGTGTTTACATTACACAGGCAGAGGAAGTGCACAGGCGGAAGGGGATTGGCTGGGAGCGATCGCAAGGGGGTGGCTAGAAACTAATAGCTGCCCCCTCATCCCAGATCGATCCCAGAGGCTTACCGAGTCTAGACAGGGACGTACCGGTATGTCCATCTGCCTGTACGTGCCATTCTCCCGACGTATAGTTACATGCGGCGGTCGTTAAGTGGTTAAGCATCATTAGGATCACTGCTCCCTAAAAAATGTCTGTTTTTAAAACTTTTCTTGCATTGATACATGTTCCCTGGGGCAAGACCCTGGTCCCCAATCCCGTTTTAGGACAATAACTTGCATATTAGCCTTTAAAATTGGCACTTTTGATTTCGAACATTCAGGCTGGGTTCACACTAGTGCGTTCAGTTTTTGTGCTCCATTGTCGTTGCGAATTTCTCCATAAGGTGTTTTGCAGATCAACTGCAATTAAGCTGCGGATCAGGTGCGAATTTGACGAAATTCACTTCAGAGCTGCGTTTTTGGTGAGGGCCAATCATTGTTAGCTGTGTGATGATGTAGCTAATAAAAGGGAATGACCTTTCTTGCCTTCTTCCTTTTTCTCCTGCATTCAGTATTGTGTGGATTAGGATTTGGATTAGTAAAGAAATGTGTGCTGCCCTGCCCATGTTCATGCCTACAGTTGTTGCTGCAACAGCAACAATCTTGCTTGAAGATGAGAGGAGGAGAAGGAGGAGGAGAAGAAGATACTGGGTTCATCCCATCATTGCAAATAGGGATGAAAGAGGGCAGTTCATGCTATTGTATGAAGATCTCCGTGGGCATGCAGACAAGTTTTTTAATTATACACGCATGTCAATAACCAGGTATATATTTTTTTGACTTGCTAAACCTTTTATTTATCTTTGGTTGCATAGTAGATCTTTGATGTTATTTGTTTTTATTATAGTTTTGATGAATTATTACGACTAACATACCCTAGGTTGGAGCGTCAAAACACATGCTACAGAGCAAGCATCCAGCCTGCCCAACGATTACTAATCACATTAAGGTACTTTTCGCCACCTATGTGCATTTTTTTTGTTTCTTGGTGAGCATGTTCTATTTTGTGTATTGAAATATCCAACATCTGTAATTAGAAATGATTAACCAGACAGAAGATGAGCAAAAATCTCTTTATGTATTTTTTTCTTAGAAAAAACATAGCACAAGTAGCCAACATATATTTTTAAATAATAATATAAAATATATAAACTTTGCATTCAAGTATATCTCAGGAAATTACATTTATCCCAAAAATCCACACATGCTCATTAACTGTGGTCATAATTTACACATTATAGATTCTGATATATTTTTGGCAAAAATGCTGCCTCAGTGGAGTAATGACTTGATGAAGTATTTTCACCAGTGGCAGTGCTGGAAACATGGCTAGACTCGCCATGTTGCTGTGGCACATGTTGCTGTGGCACATGTTGATGTGGCACATGTTGCTGTGGCACATGTTGATGTGGCACATTTTGCTGTGGCAAATACATCCCCTGAATTTTAGTGTGTTCCCTAATTGAAGGTATTGGGGGTGGGATGGGATAGGGAACTCCTCTGTGTGTGAAATCATATATCAAAGTAGCCTCTTCAAAACTGGAAGGATAGGGTGGAGGAACATAGGGGTAACGTTGGTGTCCTGACTCGGGTATTGGCCTGACCTTGGTAAGTGTATGTGAGTTGTTGCATGTGGCACATATGGCCTTTCAGATCTTGTGTCCTCACTGGGTACTGTAAATGACTGGAGAACGTGTTCTACATTGCTTCACATTTCTAAATATCGCTCAGGTCGTACTTTTTTAATAAAAGGTACAAAATTGAGTGCCAGTATTGTAGCCGGACATAAGAAAGCATCCACCTTATCAGACATTTTTAATAACATCGTCTGCGATACTGCCGCTCACTTACGTGCAACTTTTGCAGGGCGATCAATGGTTACAGGAGCAGAGGAGGGCCCAGGGATTGGCTCAGCCAATACAGATTCCTCTTCTGGATTTTCTAGCCATAGATTTGACCCTATTTGCATTTCTGTGACATCCTCATTGGGTTCGTTCAAATCAGGTGCCTCTGATTGTGCCTCAGAATGCCTCTCTGGTTGATCCTTCAACACATCCTGTTCATCCCAACTTGCTTCTGTCCTATTTATGTAAGAAAAAAAGACATTAATAATGAAAAATCTGTAGGCACGATACATTGATGATGTAGATGTTAACTTACTCTCCCATCTCTATGATTGGTTTCAGAAAATCTACGTCATCCGCATACATGTAGGGTACTCTAGCTGTTGCTCCCGAGCCACTCCTCACTTCTCTGAGGTGACGATTGTATTTTTTAAAGGCATCCCTCATGCTTCGCCACCTTTTCTTTATGTATTCCACTGAAAAACAGAGAAGAGAATAATAAAAAAAAAATATTTTTTGAAGGTACCTAGCTACAGGGAATTCATTTGGAAGTCTCCACTATGAGTTCAAGGTTGGAAAATCAACAATATCTGTGATTGTTCATGAAACATGCATTGTTTTATGGGAAGAACTAAACCCTTTGGTCTTCAAAAAGCCAACAAAAGAAGAATGGATGAAGGTATCTCAGGAATTCTGGGAGCGTCCTGAGGCCTTTTGCTAATGGGAGTAAGTTTTTTAATTATAATTTTTTTTTTCAATTGTATTAATGGCAGTGGCAGATGCAAATTCTAAATTCATTTACATTGATGTAGGTTCTTATGGCAGCAGTTCTGATTTAGGTGTATTTGGCCATTCAACATTTGGGAGAATGCTCAGGGAGAATAGGCTGGAGTTACCAAACGATTCTTCCTTGCCTGGAACAAATGAGCCAGCCCTCCAATTTTCTTTTTGTAGGGGACGAAGCATTTGCCCTTTGGAAAAAATCTGCTTAGACCTTTTTCAAGTAGAGCGCTGACCAATGAAAAAAGAATATTTAATTATCGCCTCACTAGGGCACGCAGAGTAGTAGAGTGTGCATTTGGGAATCTTTCCAATAAATGGAGATTCTTGCACACTGCCATCAACCTCAGTCTGGAGCATGCTGTCTCTGCTGTTAAAACTGCCTGTGCACTGCACAACTATGTGTGAGAACGTGATGGTTTTGTTTTTGATGATTCCCTGATGCATAACATGGAGGCTGCACAGTGGAATTTGACTAGGGGCACTACCAGTGGTAAATTGATTAGAGAGAAATTCGTAAATTACTTTATGTCACCAGCTGGAGAGTTACCTTGGCAGATGCAGTCAATTTAATGTACACAATTACTTTTTGGTGTAATTTAAAAAAAAATCTGGCCCTTTAAATATTAGAAAATAACATACTGTGTTAAAAATGTCACTATGTTTAATTTGAATGGAGATTAAAAAATGAATAAAATAATGTGTCTGGACAATTTAGTGACTCTTAAGTTAATCTCTAGCTTAAAATCATAAAAAAATTATGACCTCGTCCGTCCGTTGCAGACTGACAATATTATGTGTGGTCTGCTGGGTGTCATTGTACACAACATCAGAACAGCAAACATAATTGCTAAATTAAGTTTACATATTCTTACAATAGACACGCACACAGACTCATATAAACAATGATGTGGGAATGAGTCCCTTGTCACCATCAACATGGGAACAGGGTGCATTTGGTATTTAGCTAAAACACCCTGCTAACTTATAAAAAATTTGGCATGGTATGGGTTAGCACACTTAACATGCCCTCACAGAATGCATGCTAGGATAAGGGCCTGGTCTGGATTTGTGGGGGTCCACACACGGGTTATTGGGGATTAAAAATAAGGAGACATTAGGGAATGAATAGACAAACATCTCCAGGCATAACAAAATAAAATAAAACTTACCTTTGTCAGCTTTAACTTGGGATGAGCACATGCTCCACTCTGGCAAAAGACTTCTAACAATTTCAACCCAGGTTTGTTTTTTGAAAACATTGTCCTTATATTTGGGATGCCGGGTGTCATAGAGTTGTGGATTCTCCCTGACAAGGCAGATTAGCTCCTCACAATCCACACACTCCTTCACCTTTTCAGTAACTTTGCTGCTTCGTCTTTTGGACATGGCTACTTACCTCAGCAGCATTAACCAGACAGAGGAGGAACTAGGAAAAGGGGAGGTGGAGGAGGAGGAGAGAAAACTTCTGTTCAAACCGCAACACATGTGCATATTAGATGTGTACCCATTGTGAGGGATTAACTCGGTAGCGGGTGTGTGTGACCCCCTGGATGGGTTCACTACACGCTGAACTGTACAAAAAGGCAGTAGAGGATGGTTGAAAACAAATGATATGGTTTATTTTTCCATATTGCTGGATACACGTGCAAGCATCAAAACAGCATAAACAAAACAAAACATAAAATAAACCTTTGCCACTTGGGGCGTCTACCTTCCCAACACAGGAACCTACCTATGGAGTCTGGCACAGCCTACTGCTGGGCAGACACTGCTGGTCCTACAGCAGAAAACAACAAAAAAGTATCTTTGATATTTCTCACACAGAAATATCCATCAGCACCTCACCTCTTCAGTAGAGTTTGTGACTGCTCCTTCACTCACAAAGCCTCAGGATGCAGCAATCAGTTGTCATCCTTAGGCTATCTTTATAGGGGCTTTAATTGCTTCATTTTGAACAGCTGAAGGCTTCTAATGCCCCTAACCTCTCTGGCCATCTCTGCAGTCGACGCCTAATAGTAATTGGTGTATTGTCTAAACAAGGCAGAAATATATCTCCCGTTTGTGACAACATACACACACAGATCTACCTGACTTACTGTCAAATACCCCAACCTCTTGTTTCAACCCTAGGGTTGGGACACAGGTTGCCAGGCACACATGCACTCGGGACAAACCATCTGCATTCCCCATTTTAACACTGAGGCGATGCGTTACGACAAAACTAAATTCCTGAAGGGCCAGGAACCACCTATTTATTCTCCTATTGGTCTCCTTTTTCTGTGCCATCCACGTCAATGGGGCATGATCTGTCAGCAGTTCAAACTGTCTACCCAGGAGGTAGTACCGGAAAAAAACTCCAAAGCCCATTTCACTGCCAAACACTCCTTTTCAATGGTGGCATAATTCTCTTCATGGGCCTTCAACTTTCGGCTAAGGTACCTAACAGGGTGTTCCTCCCCGTTGATAACCTGGGACAGTACAGCTCCTAACCCCACATTTGACGCATCTGTCTGAACCACAAAGTCCCGTGAAAAATCAGGCGAATTTAAAACTGGCTGACTACATAAGGCCTGTTTTAAAGCCTGAAAAGCTGCTTCTGTTTCGGGAGTCCATTTGGTCATGACAGACTCCTTCCCTTTGGTCAAATTTGTCAGGGGAGCAGCCTGTGAGGCAAAATGGGGAATAAAACGGCGATAATATCCCGCAATTCCCAAAAATGCACGAACCTGTTTCTTGTTGGTGGGACGTGGCCAATCCTGAATAACCTCAACTTTGTTTGTTTGGGGCTTGATTAGACCTCTCCCAATGGTATACCCTAGATACTTCGCCTCTTCTAGCCCAAGGGTACATTTTTTCGGATTGGCTGTAAACCCGGCTTTCCAGATGGAATCCAACACAGCCTGAACTTTTGGAAAGTGTGATTCCGAATCCTCACTGTGGATGACCACGTCATCGAGGTATGCAGCAGCATAGGCTCGATGAGGCCGAAGGGTCTTATCCATGGTGCGTTGAAATGTGGCGGGGGCGTTCTGTAACCCAAAAGGCATCCTCCGATATTGGAAAGATCCGTCTGGAGTTACAAAGGCTGCTCTTTCCCTGGCTGACTCCGAGAGAGGAATTTGCCAATAACTCTTGGTCAGGTCTAACGTCGTCATGTACCGGGCTGTGCCTAGGCAATCAATCAGTTCATCTATGCGGGGCATAGGATAGGTGTCAAACTTAGTGATTTTATTCAGGCAGCGAAAGTCATTACAAAACCGCCAACTTCCATCTGGTTTGGGCACTAAGACAATGAGACTGGACCAATCACTATTTGACTCTTCTCTCACCCCCAGCTCAAGCATTTTTTTTACTTCCTGGCGAATTGCCTCTCGCCGGGCTTCTGGAATTCTATAAGGCTTCAACTTGACCTTCTCCCCTGGTGTGGTGATAATATCATGTTCAACCCCGGAGCCCCAACCTGGCAAATCTGAAAACGTCTCCCTATTACGGAGCACAAATTCTTTAGCCTCCTGTCGCTGAGTTTTGGACAGAGTCTCCGCTATCCCAACTTCAGGGACAGCCAGGTTAAATGGAGCAGAAAATCAGGTAGTCTCAGCGACCAAGGACTCTCTATCCTTCCATGGTTTCAACAAGTTCACGTGATATATCTGCTCAGGTTTTCGTCTTCCCAGTTGGCTAATTTTATAATTTACCACCCCCATTTTCTCCAACACTTCATAAGGACCCTGCCATTTGGCTAGGAATTTACTTTTGTCCATGGGGACCAGCACCTCCACCCTATCACCAGGTGCAAAGGAACGAACCTGGGCCCCACGATTGTAAATCCTCTGTTGAGCCAACTGGGCTTGGGCTAAATGTGCCTTCACAATCTCCATCACTTGGGCAATTCTATCTTGCATTTGTGCCACATGTTCAATCACACTTCGATGAGGTGAACTCTCACTTTCCCATGTTTCCCGGGCAATGTCCAGCAGGCCCCGGGGGTGCCTCCCATACAGTAGCTTAAACGGAGAGAACCCTGTGGACGACTGGGGAACCTCTCTTATTGCAAACATCAGATAAGGGAGCAGATAATCCCAGTTCTTTCCGTCTTTATCCACCACCTTCCTCAACATTTGTTTTAGGCCGCGTACACACAGGATCAAATCTGTCTGCTGGAAACGGTCTGCCAGACCGTTTCAGCAGACAGATTCGATCGTGTGTACGGGCAAACAGACAGATTTGGCCAGCCGACAGATTTGAAAGCATGCTTTCAAATCTGTCGGCTGGGAACTCGTCCGCCCGACATGTCTGCTGGTTAGTATGCTAACCAGCAGACATATCTGCTCGCACACGCATCGAATGGTTTCGACGCATGCGCGGAAGTGTTTTACTTCCTGGTGCGGTAACGTGGCGGCGTCAACGTCACTGCCACGTCACCGACACGTCAGCACGCTGTCTGCCGGCGGGGATTTTGGTTTGATCGTGTGTACACGATCAAACCAATACATCCCAGCAGACAGAAATGTTCAAATCGGTCTGTCCGACCGATTTGAACAAATCTATTTGCTTGTGTGTACGGGGCCATAAAGTTTTATTAAATCTTTCCACTAACCTGTCTGTTTGAGGGTGATATACTGATGTACGTAATTGGGTCACTTTTAGGAGTTTACAAAGTTCTCGGGTCACCCTAGACATAAACGGGGTGCCCCGGTCAGTTAGGACTTCCTTAGAAAGACCCACATGGCTGAAAACCTGAAATAACTCTTTGCCAATGGTTTTAGCAGAGGTGTTTCGGAGAGGAATCGCTTCTGGGTAACAGGTGGCATAGTCCATTATTACCAAGATGTGCTGGTGCCCTCTAGTGAACTTCAGTAAGGGGCCCACCAAGTCCATGGCGATCCTCTCAAAAGGGACCTAGATAATGGGCAGGGGTACCAACGGACTGCGGAAATGTGGCATGGGTGCAGTAATCTGACAAACTGGACAGGAAGAGCAGTACATTTCCACTTTCTTAGTGATCCCAGGCCAATAAAACCTCTGCGTTATTCTCTCCCAGATTTTTTATGCTCCCAAATGTCCCCCAAGAATGTGCCCTTGGGCTAGTTCCGAAACCATCTTGTGGTACGGTTTAGGCACTACCAGTTGTTCAATGGTGTCCTCTATCCTCTGTGACACTCGATATAACAGGTCCCTTTCAATAATGAAGTAAGGGAGGACAACCCTTTCATCAGGGTTAACTAACTCCCCATCTATCTTTACTACATTCTCCCGGGCTCTTAGCAATGTGGGGTCCCTTAATTGCTCAGTGATGAAATTTTCTCTGTGCACCTCAAGGTCATCAAACCCTACCGGACGCTGTTCCTCTTCTGAGGTAGCAGGCTCCTCCCTAGGGACTGGTGTTTCCCCTGCTAAGACTGAGAACGGAAACTCAAGAGAATCCTCACAGTTAGAGGTTTCTGGAGTAGCGGTTTCAGGCTCAGAAGAACCACTTACTGGGGAATCAGGGCAATCCCAGAGCTCCCAGAACTTTTGGAAATCCCTTCCCACAATGGCGTCATGTGGCAGTTGGGGAACTAAACCCACTTGGTGACACAAGTTACCGAGGGACGTTTCAAAGGAAACCGTAGTCACCGGATATTCTCGAGTGTCCCCCATGTACACAAACTACAGCCATTTTCCTAGGATGTAAGGTTTTTCCCACCACTAGATCACTTTTTACTAAGGTGACCAGGCTACCTGAATCCAACAATACCACAACATCTTTACCATCTAAGCACATTCTACATAAAGGTTTCTCATTTCCCTTTACTGCAGTGCATGTGGTTGTAAAGAAGGACTGTCGTCTCTCTGTCAGAAAGTCACACTGCATGGGTTCATCAACCGCTGGGCAAACGGCTGCTACATGTCCCTCTCCCTGGCAGCGGAAACAAATCAATCTTCTGGTCCTCTCCTGTGGGATGGGTCTTCTAGGCCACTCTCGCCAATCATTAGCAGTAGTCCCGATAACACCTCTAGTTGCTCTTTGGTCTTTCTCTCTACCCCCATCCCTTGATGCCGTCTTACCTACAGGTGGGGATGGTCTGGTCTTGGGGTGAAAATTCTGTGCGTCTCTGGGTGAAGAGGACAAATTCTCAGTTGCTAGGTACCTTTCAACCAGGTATACTAGTTTGTCTGCGGTTTCCAGACCACCAAGGCTCACCCACTTCTGCAGGGTGTTAGGAAGAGACCTAATAAATTTGTCCATGACTACTCGCTCTAAAATTTTTGGTCCGGGCAGAGTTTCTGGCTGCAGCCATTTCCTAGCCAAATGGATGAGGTCATACATCTGCGACCGAGGTGGTTTCCTCAGCTGATAACTCCAATTATGGACCCGCTGAGCACGGACATCCAGGGTTACACCAAAACGTGCCAATATTTCCTCTTTTAACCGATCATAGTTTTTTGCATCTGCAAACTCCAAATCAAAATATGCCTTTTGGGCTTCTACAGATAATAGGGGGGCCACTAATCCAGCCCACTGTTCTTTAGGCCAACTCTCTTTTTCGGCTGTTCTCTCAAACGTGGTCAGAAACATCTCAGGGTCATCATCTGCAGTCATCTTTGGCAATAAGTGGCTTACCCGAAAAGTCGATATGTTACTGGCCTGACTCCCAGCCTCGGTCTGCTGTCTCTGAAGCTGTTTCACGATGGCCTCCATTTGCTGCTGGTGTCTCTGTTCCAAGCCTGCAATTCTCTCTTGGTGAACCTGTTGTTGAGCTGCAATTCTCTCTTGGTGAGCCTGTTGTTGAGCTGCAATGCTATGTTGGTGAACTGCAAGGCTCTCTTGGTGAACCTGTTGTTGAGCTGCAAGGCTCCGCTGCAAATCTGCATTCATCTGCTGTTGATTTGCATTTGCTATAACCAGCTGTTTTAGCATCTCCTCCATTTTGGGTTTACTTTAACTGCCCGCATTCTCCACCATGTGTGAGGGATTAACTCGGTAGCGGGTGTGTGTGACCCCCTGGATGGGTTCACTACACGCTGAACTGTACAAAAAGGCAGTAGAGGATGGTTGAAAACAAATGATATGGTTTATTTTTCCATATTGCTGAATACACGTGCAAGCATCAAAACCGCATAAACAAAACAAAACATAAAATAAACCCTTGCCACTTGGGGCGTCTACCTTCCCAACACAGGAACCTACCTATGGAGTCTGGTACAGCCTAATGCTGGGCAGACACTGCTGGTCCTACAGCAGAAAACAACAAAAAAGTCTCTTTGATATCTCTCACACAGAAATATCCATCAGCACCTCACCTCTTCATTAGAGTTTGTGACTGCTCCTTCACTCACAAAGCCTCAGGATGCAGCAATCAGTTGTCATCCTTAGGCTATCTTTATAGGGGCTTTAATTGCTTCATTTTGAACAGCTGAAGGCTTCTAACGCCCCAAACCTCTCTGGCCATCTCTGCAGCCGACGCCAAATAGTAATTAATGTATTGTCTAAACAAGGCAGAAATATATCTCCCGTTTGTGACAACACACACAGATTTACCTGACTTCCTGTCACACCATAGAAGATAATGGGCCTGAATTCGCACCTGAGCCGCACCGCAAGGCCTCCAAAACGCATACGGTTTTCCGGCAATGCGCAGTGCAAATGCATCACACATATGTGAACCAGCCTCATTGAAAACAATGTATTTAGAAATGTTCTGCATATTGGATGCGGTTTAAGCCGCAACCAATTTGCATAGGTGTGAACCCAGCCTCAAGTCCCATAGACTTCAATAGGGTATTAAAGTTTGCACGAACGTTCGGTCTATTTGAAGGTTCTGATGCGAATTGAACCGGGGGGTGTTCGGCTCATCCCTAGTAAACAACATCTTGAAAAAGAATTTGCAAAATAAGTGAAAAACCTAAAAACGACAAACATCACCAACATCAATAACATGTGAAAAGATCCCCCAACAAAATTTAAAACAAAAAATAAAGTAAAATAAAACTTGCTCTAAAACATATCTGTTTTGCAAAGACATAAATAAAAAAAAGCAAATAAAAAAAAAGCAAAACTAAATTTTCCAAACTCAATAAGGCCGGCCCCACACACAAATCAAAGTTTGTGTGCTAATGAGGCAATTGAAAAGACATGCACAATCCATGAAACACACAAAAACGCAAGTTCACCCAATGTAGAGAATGAACTTCAAAGTGTGTACACCTGTTGAAGATTTCCTTCAATTACTAACCCAAGAAACACGCTCTATGAGCTTGCCCAGAAACATCCAAGTGCTGTACACACACAAAAAACAAACATCAATAAACTAAGTCTCTAAGCATGCTCAGACCACACCAAAAGAATTTCACTCACCAAAAGGCACAGGAACATATCTAAGTCCCTGAGCATGCCCAGACAAAAACAATTGCAGCTAGCAGAAATAAGGCACACCCCTGTACAAAATGAATCACATCATCCAGCATGCTACAAAATTAGAAATGGGAAAAACACCCCCTCGTCCGGGTGGGCAAACAAAGATGCTAACATGTGCAAAAGTTATAAAACAAATACCATTGAAGTCTATGGAAAAGGACTTGTTAATTTTGCGAGTCACCACTTGACTGGCTTATCCTCTAGTTATTGTTCTTAAAATTAGTATGGAGGCCCAGGTCCCACCCTAAGTGACATATATCAATGTCACCAATGGACAACACCAAAAAGGAAACAAGGAGAAGTGTCTTTAAATATGCCAAATTGCTTAAGGGCCAGTTCACACCACATGCAATTCATGTCTTTTTGAAAATCGCATGGAAAGTAGGTAATATGATTTAGAATGGCATAGTTCACACCAGTGCTTGCAGTTCCAGTGTGTTCCAGCTCCAGAAAAAAATAACATGCTGCATTTTCCCTGCACTGGACTACAAATGTAAAATGCTGTAAAACGCAGCAAAAATGCATCATAAACGCACATGCAGAAAAGCATCTGGAACGCATCTGGACTGCGCTTCTATGGAGTGAACTAGCCCTGAGCCCTGCTTCACACTGGTGCAATTTGACATGTCAAATCACATGTCAAAATAGGCAGCATTAGCCAGCAATTCCAGTCAATGGCACCGTCCTAATCATTGCATGGCACTGCACCGATTTCAAAAAGTATTTTCTGTACTACTTTTTGTGATTTTTGCCCACCAAAACCTGCACAAATGTCTCTAATCGCAGCCAAAATCAGGACTGACAAGCATAAGTAAAATTGTGTGAGTTCAGCTGAACTCGCACAGGTTCACTCTCACAGTGTGTACCTGAGCTCAAGCTAGTAACTTGGGGAGAGGGGGGGTTACTCTGCCTGTAAAGTGGTGCATCTTGTAGCATGTATCCAAAATGATGCTTCAAAGATGTACAGCTTTATAGAAAACTGACAATTCTACATTGCAACTGCAAGGTTTAAAACACAAAAAACAAACAATTCCCTGCCCCCCCCCCCCCCAATACATACAAGGCTATTTGGGTCTGGAAAGGCATTAGGGTAAAAAAGAGCATTGGAGTGTGGCGTTCCCCTTTAAGCAAAAAGTAGTCCAAAACAAACATATGCATTAGAGGGGAAAGGTTAACCACTTAAGTCGTGAGACGTGGCTCCCAAACAAAAATGGCTTCCTTTTTTTCCCCACAAATAGAGCTTTCATTTGGTGGTATTTGATTACCTCTGCGGTTTTTATTTGTTGCGCTATAAACAAAAATAGAGCGACAGTTTTGAAACAAATTCTATATTTTTTACATTTTGCTATAATAAATATCCCCCAAAAATATATATAAAAAAAGTTTTTTCCTCAGTTTAGGCCTATACGTATTCTACTTATTTTTGGAAAAAAAAAAAAAAAAAAAAGAATCGCAATAAATGTTTATTGATAGCGTCTACAAAATAGGGGATATTTTTATGCCATTTTTGTTAATATTTTTTTTACTGACTTTTTTTCATGACTGCGACATTATGGCAGACACGTCGGACACTTTTGACACATTTTTGGGAGCATTGTCATTTTCACAGGGAAACGTGCTATAAAAATGCACTGTTTACTGTGAAAATGACAATGGCAGTGAAGGGGTTAACCACTAGGGGGCGCTATGGGGTTATGGGGTTAAGTGTGCCCTAAGGGAGTGGTTCTTACTGTAGGGGGGCGTGGCTGGACGATTAGTGACACTGCCACAGAGAAGAACGGGGAAGGTGTGTTTACACTCACCTCTCCCCGTTATTCAGCTCCTGTGACCGATCGCGGGACACCAGGGTCGTGATCCATGGCTGGACTCTTAAAGGCAACGTACCTGTACGTGCCTGTGCACAGCCGTGCCATTCTGCCGAAGTATATCGGGGTTAGGCGGTCCTTAAGTGGTTAAATGCCCTTTTATGAGGAGCTAGAGAAGCAAGAGTATTTTTACATTATTTTAACTATAAAATGTAACATGTTAACGTCACATGCTAACATGACCTGTGTGCAAATATACTTAAATAAAGACATAAAAGTGAACCAGTGTACACCAAAAAATAAATAATTAGAGGTGAGCCTGTTGAACCCACGCAAATGCGTGTGCGCTATATAGCATTTACCAAGTTTTTGCTCGTGCAGCGAGCCAGAGCACCTTCACCTGTGCAAATGCCTTTAGCGCATGCGCAGTGACTAATTAGACCCCGCGCAGTTCTAGACGTATTTGCAAGTGCAGCAAGCTTGTTCAGAAAAAGTTATTTTCACATTCGTTTTTGCCCACCCCACCATTTCCAGATTCTTTCAATTTTGACTTGAGAATGCAGTGCGCCAGGTCCACAGTGGCGCACCGATCTCACGCTTCCATGCGATGGGAACACGTTGGTAAATAGGGAATTGACCTATCCTGCCGGCGCAACTGTTTTGTAAATACCAGACCGGCGTTGCGCCTTGGCGCGCGCCACAGCTTAAGGTGCAAATTGGTTCGTAAATCAGCCCCTATCTTTTAATCACATTGCATTTTCTACATTTCCCTATACTTTTAGGTTTTGTATTGTGATATAAATATTAGAATTGCTGTGTTATACGGCAAAAGATGATTTCAGCAACACGATTTATGTTGAACACCTAAAAAAAAAAAAGGTTTCTTTGGATTTTGTTTGCAATATCCATCTAAATTCCTTCACTCCAGGAGACTGTTTAATTAACTGAAGATTTAACAGAATATCAGTGTATAATCCAATTAGAACAAAGGCTGCTGGTAATTTGAAAATCTCTTGCACTACTTTTTATAAGAAATTGCAAGTGGTTAGCTGACAAAAATAATAAGAATGTTAAACAGCTTTAATGAATAAAAGTGCAACTTCTACTATGCTAACTGGTTTGAGATAGATGGCAACAGAAGGGTTACATTCTTAAGCATCAGCCTGTAATTTCTACCAAGTTCTAGAGAGAGATTAATCTCTGCAGGAATGTCTAGAAAATTATTAGGAGAAAAAAAAACCTTACCTCACAAACTTTTCTAACATTTTAAATTGTATTGGCTGTTTGATAAAATTCAGTAGTCTGTTTAATTAGTTAGTTAAAGTTTAACTCCAACCTCACCTGAAGTCTTGCACAGACATGAAGGCTACTTTTCCTTGTCAACAATCTTAAATATATGATTTAGAAGAAATTGTACAAGTGATGCCGCGTACACACGATCACTTTTTGTGATGAAAAAAAAAACGAAGTTTCAAGTGATAAAACAAAACGAAGTTTTTCAAACTTCATTTTCCAAAACAACGTTGCATACACACCATCGTTTTTCCAAAATGCTCTAGCAAAACATAGTAACGTACACCACGTTCGACGGCACTCTGTTCCATTAAAGCTCCATCTCATAACTTGCCTCTGAGCATGCGTGGGTTTAAAAACGTTGTTTTCAACATCGTTTTGCCCACACACCATCACTTTTTATGACACAAAAAAAACGACGTTTTGAAAAACGACACAAAAAATTCAAGCATGTTTGAATTTTTTTTTGGACGTTTTTTTGAAGACATAAAACGACGTTTTGCCCACACACAGTGATTTTAAATGACGTTTTTGAAAACTTCGTTTTTTTGACGGACCGATTTGATCAGATTTGTCTGCTGGGCTGTTTTGGTTTGATCGCTGTACACACGATCAAACCAAAATCCCCGCCGGCAGACAGCGGGGTGACGTGGCGATGACGTTGACGCCGCCACGTCACCGCACCAGGAAGTAAAACACTTCTGCGCATGCGTCGAATCCATTCGACGCATGTGCGAGCAGATATGTCTGCTGGTTAACGTACTAACCAGCAGACATGTCGGACGGACAGATTCCCAGCAGACAGATTTTAAAGCATGCTTTAAAATCTGTCTGCTGTAAAAATCTGTCTGTCTGCCCGTACACACGATCGAATCTGTCTGCTGAAACGGTCTGTCAGGCCGCGTACACACGATCAGACAAATCTGAAGCCCCATACACACGACCGAGTTTCTCGTCAGAATCCAGCGAGAAGCTCGCTGGGAGACGTATCCTACCGAGAAAACCGGTCGGTTTCGTCGAGCAAACCGTCGGGCAGCTCGTCGAGCCAAAATAGAGAGCAGGGTCTCTATTTTCTGGACGGGAGTCAAATTTGGCTCGACGAGGTTCTCGACGGGCTGTTTTCCGAACGAGAAGCTCGATCGTGTGTATGCTAAGAAAACCCGCTCATGCTCAGATAAAAGTAGGAGACTGGAGCACATCCTTGGTAAAAGTAGCATTTGGAATGGAGATAGCACATTCGTCACGCTGCCAACATTATTGCATCGTTTAATTGCAGCGCTTTGAAAAAAATATTAGAATGTCACAAAACAGGACCAGTGTTTTTTAAATTTGCTGCTGATATTCCCACAGAGTTCTGACATAGTTTGTGAAACAACTAGATGATTAGAAATGAACAAAAAAAAAAGGAAAAATGAAAATCATAGGATTTGAAATACAGGACAAAAACAAAAAATAATGAGATCTGATTTTTTTTTTGGCCTGTATTTCAAATCCTGATCTTCATTTTTACCTTTTTTTTTTTTCATTTTTAATCATCTAGTTCAGGAATGTCAACCTGGTGGCCCTCCAGCTGTTGCAGAACTACAAGTCCTATCATGCCTCTGCGTGCAGGAGTCATGCTTGTAATTGTCAGTCTTGCAATGTCTCATGGGACTCATGGGTAGTTCTGTAACAGCTGGAGGGCCGCCAGTTTGACACCTGTGATCTAATTGTTTTTGGGTGTCAAGTTACCCCCCACTGAAACATTATTGTTTGTTCTTATCTCATCTGTCCCTTTCTAATTACACCTTTAAAATTATTCAAAAACATAACCTGCCTTCTCACAAGCTACATTATTTTTTGGATTAAAAACACATAGACAAGTATGAACTGTAAACTAAAAAATCACCATTTATTTTGGTTAAGGATTAGAACTCCAAAAACAAAAAAGGCAGCACTGGATAGCTTGCTGCCATTTGTGCACAGACAGGTGGGGCGTCATGTGACTGCTTAGCAGTTGGATTCAAAAATTGGAAGTTGAGAGGCTCATCCAGGAAGGAACGTGTGGTCTTGGACTCCCAGAGGTCAGAAACTGGAGCAGGGCAGGCAGATGTCACAAAGTTGTGGTACTACAGCAGACTGTCCTCTGGTACACCACCTGGAAGGAAGGGAGTCATCTTTTGGATTTTCGCAAGGCCTTCCTTGGTGGATTCCCTGCAGCCTGCTCTCTGACCCTCTCTGCAGCCTTCTCAGCAGCCTTCCTCTTCTGCCTGGCTGGAGGCGGGGCCACGGAGGCAGTACTCATGCCAGGAGGAGGAGAAGCAGAACGTGGTAGAGGAGGAGGAGGAGAAGAAGAAGAAGAATCAAGAGGAGGAGGAGAACAAGAAAGAGGAGGGGGAGGAGAAGGGAAAGCAAAAGAAGAAGGTGAAGAACGAGTAGGGGAAGCAGTAGGGGCAGGAGAAGAATGAGTAGGGGAAGCACTAGGGGCAGGAGAAGAATGAGTAGGGGAAGCAGTAGGGGCAGGAGAAGAATGAGTAGGGGAAGCAGTAGGGGCAGGAGAAGAACGAGTAGGGGAAGCAGTAGGAGCAGGAGAAGAATGAGTAGGGGAAGCAGTAGGGGCAGGAGAAGAAGAAGAAGGAGCAGGAGGAGGAGGAGAAGAAGAAGAAAGAGGAGGTTGTGAGCGAGCTGTTCTTCGCGGATGGCGATGCGAGCAGAGCACCTTCTCCTCAGTGAGACGACCCCTCACCGCCTTATTGGCTAAGATGACGAGAAGTCCCTCAAAGAGGAGACACTGGTCCTCGCTCATGCGGTCCATTTTGGCCAGAATAAAGCTCAAAAAGCCCTCCTGAGAGGTGGCAGGCTGCTGGAGGCTGGCCTGTGCCTCGCGAATGAGGGCCAGTGAGGCCTCACGAACCCTTGTATCCCTTGTGGCCCTTCTGGGTTGAAGGCATATTGGAGGCACCTGACACCTAGTACTGCTACTAGGCCCAGCCACCTCCTCCGAGCAACTTGGGCCTGCCACCTCCTCCAAGCCACTTGGGCCTGCAACCTCCTCTGGTAAACTTGCCCCTGCCACCTCCTCTGTGCCACTCACCCTGCCCTCCTCCTGCCTGGCACTTTCCTGTACCTCCTGCTGGCTGATATCCTCCTGTGTATTAAAAAAAGGGACAGTTTTACTTTTGGGTTCCAAAATCACATACAATTTTCAGCTCATGACTGTTGCAAACTGTTTGTCAAGAAATTAATAAGCCAATCATTCTGACCCCTGCAGTTTGTATATTTTTAACCTCTTCTCTTCTTAATGCACCAATATAATACATTATTTAGATATTTAGATATAATATAAATTGAAAAAAAATACTCTAAACTTACTTCATTAATTTTGAAATGTACACCTATATCCACTTTGTTTTTGTACTTTTACCCCTCCCTCTATTTTTTTTTCTCTCTCACTAAATAATGGTGGGTGGGTTCATTAGTCCCTCCAACACATTAAATGATATTCAAATATTTATTTAAGCAGAATATAAACTTTAAATATACACTTTAATTCACTTAGTATTAGGATTTTTTTCACCTTTTTTTTTTTCTCTTCTTTCTCCTTGCTTTCTCATCCCTCTCTCCCCTCTCCTCTACTTCTGTTTTATCTCCCGCACACTCCCCCCCTCCCCTTCTCCACAATTCTTCTTCCATCTACCCCCGGGGACTGTACTCCTGAGGTCCTAGAGGTACAATAGGTTAAAATATAGTTTGGGAGCCCACCTGATAGAAGATGAGTTTAGGATCTTGAAATACCCATATTACCCACACTATAACCAATGTAGTCAGTAGTCACAGCACTCGAGGAAGGGGCGGAGCTTACGAACATGGCGCCGTAGGTGTGTTGCGGCGTGCCTCATGTCTCCAGCGCTCTCCCTGTTATGATGCGATCTTACCTTACCTTACCTGACCATGACCCATAGATATCCATAGATATCCCTAAACCACCACACCATCAATAGATGCCGCGGATGTCTAATAAAAAGGTGCCTAGCTGTACAGCCATGTAGTCGGATCTATTTTGGATCGAGTCTGGGCGTTAGACCAGCAAGGAGCCCCGAAGTGCTGTGGGCACCCCCTGTTATCCTGTTACCCCCTGCTACCTTGTCCCCCGTGCACCGTGTCTCGTGTCCTCCGGGATCCCGGGCTTTCCTGAGCGCAGCAGCAGCCTAAAGGAAGGGAAGAGAGGGACGGTGTGGGCTCGAGGGTCCCCGCTCGGCTTGGAGCTGTGGCCGCCGCTATCTCGCTACTCCCCGCTGCTATCCACAGTACCCCACAGTGCCCCAGTCGGGTGGTACCTTTGGAGCGGTGGACGTCTGGGGGTTCCGGCTTGTAGAGGTGCGGAGAGCGGGGGGACGCCGAGAGATGCTGCGTCTGTGAGGAGCAAGGAGCAACGGTGACACCGAAGGTGGAATAGCAAACTGCAAGCAATACAAAACAACACAAGAAGTGCGGTAAGAGAGCAACAGCCTGGAAGGTGAGGGGTCATTTCCCCACAGATACTGCTAATTGTGTACGGTGTGTACGGGGTTTGAAGGACATACAAATATTGGGGGGGGTGAAGGACACTAGGGGTAACCCCATTGCATGATATTGGGAAAGAGTATAGAACCAGAGTATAGAACCAGAGAAGATACTGCAAGTATACGCAATGAAAGACTGCTAATTTATTTCAACTTATTCCGTATTCCGTGTATTCCGTATTGCCTCGACAGTTAGTTTTTTCAGTCAACCCCATACTGGTCTCTCTCCATGTAAACGGATATTAAGGGGTAAGCTGAGGTGAATAGAGGTGATTGTGACGGGATACTCCCCAATAACACTGACGATCTGAACCACTCTAATTAACAAAGTAAAGGAGAATGGTGAGGAAAGCCCCCAAAGGGAACACTATAACATCCTACCTAGTGGCGGAAAGCCAGGAACAAGTGGCGGGGACCCCTAAAAAGAAGAAAGGGCCCCAAGATTCCCCAGTCAAAAAAACAGTAAACTTAGAGGTGCAACAAGTTATGGAAACCCCAGAAAAGAGCAAAGGTAAAGGTAAAAAGGGAGATACACCAGCAGCTAAAGGGGTAGATAAGGACCGGCAATCCCCAGAAAAACAGCAACCTAATTCCCCAAATGGTATCTCTGAAGACCCACAAGCACCCCCCACAAGACGAGACATGACAGATATGATGGAAATGATGTCTCGTCTGGAGAGGACAGTTAAAGGGGAGATGGGGGCAACAAGGAGAGATATACAGAGTGTACTGCAGAGGGTTGAAGGAATAGAGGAGCAACTGGAAGAGCATAAAAAAGCAATAGAAGAACTGAGAGGACGAGCAGATATGGATTGGGTTGAATTAAGAAGTGTACGGTACAGAATGGAGGACCAAGAGAACCGGAGTAGGAGAAAAAATTTACGTGTAAGGGGTTTAACGGAAGATGTGAAGGATGGAGAGCTGGCTGAGACACTACGAGGAATATTCAACAATGCACTCAAACGAGAGTTGAGTGCATTGATGCAATTTACTAGAGTACATAGAATACAAGGGTCCTTTAATGCCCAGAGAGAGTCAACAAGGGATATAATAGTAAGGTTCCAAGACTTTCAAATAAAAGAGTCAGTGTCCCATAGTATGAGAGACTCAGGGACAATGGAATATGAAGGGTCACAGCTACTTATATTTTCTGATTTATCCCCAGAAACTCATGCACGTAAAAGGGCTCTGAAACCGGTAACGAACTATCTCCGGGGAAATAATATTACGTATAGATGGGGTTTCCCTGCCTGCTTATCAGTTAAAAACCAGGGAGTCTCGGCATATATCCGGTTTCCAGAAGACGTAGAAGAGTTCTGTAGCAAATTGAACATACAACCTATAAAAGTGGAGAATTGGGAAAAAAGACCTCCGGCTTGGAAGAGGTGGAAGGAGCAGGACTGGAATAGGGTGTAGAGTCGAAAAAGGGGTACCAACAAGAGATTAGTGTCCTCTGGGATTTTTTTTTTTTTCTTTTTCTCTCTCTCTCCCTTTTTGTTGAGGGAGACTGGATCCAACTAGAGACGCAGAGAACCCCCTTTGCTTTGGTGAATTTATGATGAAATTATGATGTATTGGTGATGTATCGATGTTGTAATACTTCTGCTCTCCTCCTCCTTATTGTTGAATGGAGATGAGGAGGAATGGAATAGGGGTCCTCTGGGTCTTTTCTTGGGCGTTTTTTTTTTCTCCTCCTTGTGAGGGGAGACCGGAAGACGAAGAAGATCCCCTTTCTCCTTAGGGGAATTTATGATGAATTAATGACTTATTGTTGTATGGGTGATGTTTTGGTGATGATATAAATCTTTTCCATCTCTCCTCCTCCTAATTACGGAGGGGAGGAGGAATGGAATAAGGGTCTTTCGGGCCCTTCCTTGAGGGTTTTTTTTTTTCTCAATTAATGATGCAGGGAACCCCTGTGTTCCTGAGGGGGAATATATGATGTACTGTTGTGGTGTTGGGGATTAATCATCCCTTCCATCTCTCCCCCCCTCCCTTTTTTTTTGGGAGGGGAGGTGGAATGGAATAAATATGGGAGGAGATGTGAAGTAACTAAGACTCTAGGAAGATGGTCGGGTAAAACGGGGGGGAGTGAGGGGACATGGGGTGGATGGGTCTCTCACCAATCCGGGAACCGACCTTATAATGAGGGAGGGGACGGGATGTGGAGAGACCTATCCAAGGCCCCTAGAAGGCCCACTCGGCAAGTCGCCTGATGAGGCGAGGTTCGAGGGTGTCTAACATTGAGATTCAATGTGTCGGGGGAAGGGAGGGGGGGGGAGGGTGGGTATATGTGATATATGTGGTTTATGTGGTCTCCTGAAGAAAAAGAATGCTCTCATGATATGTAGATCATTACCGGAGGACCAGGAAGGTCATCTGGGTCAATTAGGGATCCGATTCAAGAGTAAATGGCTATATTAAAGTTGGTGACGTATAATGTACGGGGGTTAAATAACCCTAACAAGCGATATCAGATATTGCAGGAGATGAGAAGATTTTCGGCCAATATAGTGTTTCTACAAGAAACCCACCTAAAGATAACTTCTAACACTAGACTAAACTCGAAAGAGTTCCCTACCTGGTTTCATAGCTTCTCTCTAAACAAGCGAGCAAAAGGGACGGCAATAGGATTCGATAGAAATACACGATTTATTCTAGAAGCCTCAGAAATGGACTCTGAAGGGAGATATCTGTTCATTAAAGGACATATATCCAACATAAAATATACATTAGTCAATGTGTATTGTCCGAATGTAAGGCCAGCACTATATTTGAAGAAAGTATTGAATAAATTAGAAAGATTCAGAGAGGGCAGGGTGATCCTAGCGGGGGATTTCAATTTTGTTTTTGACCCCCTGATAGACACGAAACCGATATCTCTCAGATCAGAGGGGAAATATGTAAAGGGAATTAAACATAAACTAGGCGAAATGCAACTAGTAGAAGCTTGGAGAATTCTTCATCCTAGAGAGAAGGACTTTACATATTTCTCCTCTGTACATAGATCATATTCAAGAATAGACCATGTCATTCTAGATCATCGGCTACTGGAGGGCGTAAAAAAAGTGGATATAAAATCCATAACACTGTCAGACCACTCTCCGGTGGTGCTGGAATTAGATATGGAGGAAGTCCCGTTAGGACAAAGATCATGGAAATTAGATGAGTCTCTCCTGAGGAACAACAAGATAGCCGATTACCTAGAAAAAGACATGGGTTTGTTCTTCCTAGAAAATGATACAGAAAATATAGCCCCCACAACGTTATGGGAAACGCATAAAGTATATATGAGAGGGAAATTGATAGCTGAAAATGCCAAAAGAAGGAAAATTAGGTCAGCTCAGAGACAAAGGCTACTGGAAGAGATTTGGAGCCTAGAACAGACACACAAAAACTCTCA
Organism: Rana kukunoris; assembly: GCA_029574335.1. Lineage (NCBI taxonomy): Eukaryota > Metazoa > Chordata > Amphibia > Anura > Ranidae > Rana > Rana kukunoris. Next base: position 413,604,148 of record CM056050.1, on the reverse strand, counting down.
GGAAGAGGAGGTGTTAATATCCCTAACAAAGAAGAGAGAGGACCTATGTAATCTTCTAGAACAAGAGACTAAGTGGGTGTTCAATAGAATGAATAACAACTTTTATGCTTTGGGAAATAAACCAGGGAGATTTTTGGCAAGGACGATTAAACCCAGAAACTCGCAAAATTTTATTCTTAAGATAAAAGATCAGAAGGGGAATATGAGACACTCCACTAAGGAGATTAGTAAAATATTTCAGGAATACTATCAAAATCTATATAAGGTCAATAAAGATCAAGGGACAGTAGAGACCCAGAATAAGAGGGAAAAAATTAAAAAATATCTAGAAAAGATAAAGACCCCGGGGTTAGCAGATGAAGTAATAAGTAACTTGGAAAAAGAAATTACAAAGGAGGAAATAAGTCAAACTATAAAAAATATTAAGATGGGCAAGAGTCCGGGCCCAGATGGGTACACTTCAGCGTACTATAAAAGATTTGGGGGGACCCTAATACCCTTTTTCCAGAGATATATGAATTCTATAAGAGGGGGAACGGAGATACGAGAAGAGGCACTGGGTGCCCATATAACCCTGATAAGTAAAGAAGATAAGGATCCCTCGTTATGCGCAAGTTACAGACCAATATCCCTGATTAATGTTGACATAAAGATGTACTCCAAAATCCTGGCGGAGAGAATAAGGCCTCTCCTGCCGGGAATGATTGAAATGGACCAGGCAGGATTCATACCGGGGAGAGAAACTAGGGAGAATGTTTTAAGAGCCCTGTTTTTGATACAAAAAGCTAAAAAGAGCGAAGAGCCAGTACTGTTCCTGTCACTAGATGCCGAGAAGGCCTTTGACAGGCTGGACTGGGAATTTATGTTAGCAACTTTAACACACGCTGGATTTGGCCCAAATATGCTCAGGTGGATAGGTGCCTTGTATTCAAAGCCTTCGGCCCAGGTGAGGGTGAATGGCACCCTGTCAGATAGATTCCCACTTTACAATGGGACCCGTCAAGGATGCCCGCTCTCCCCTATCCTGTTTGTCTTGACCTTAGAACCACTCCTGGAGACAATTAGGAGGACCCAGGGAATAGAAGGAATAAAAGTTGGAGGGAGGACCCACAAGATCTCTGCGTTCGCAGATGACATGATGCTGTACGTGTCTAATCCAAAACAAACTCTGCCGAGAATAATAATGGAATACGAGAAATACGGTGAGGTATCAAATTTAAAGATTAATCAGGAGAAAACGGAGATTCTAAGTATCTCGGTAAGTCGAAGGGAACGCAGGGAACTTGAGGCCCTATATCCATTTAAGTGGAAACAGAGGGGAATGAGATATTTGGGGGTCTTCTTGTCCACAACAGAAAGATACCTTTATGAAGATAATTATATACTTCTATTAAATAAATTAAAAGCAGACTTAAAGGGATATAACGTGAATAGAGTATCCTGGTTAGGAAGGATAAATATCATAAAGATGATGATATTACCTAAAGTTTTATATATTTTCCAAACACTCCCGATCAAAATTTCAGATGCCTTCTTCATAGTACTCGGGAAGATAACCAGAGGTTTTATATGGAGGGGGCGTAAATCCCGAATTGCGTTAGATACCCTGATTAGACCAAAATATGAAGGAGGATTACAACTACCTGATTTTAAAAGGTATTTTGAGGCAGCTGTACTGAGGAGAGTACTAGACTGGTTTCAGATGGAGGGAGGGGGGGAAAGAAAAAGGTGGGTAGAAGTAGAAGAGAGCTTAAGTGCTCAAGAGTTGGGAAACAGGATATGGATTCCGATGCAATATAGAGGGCTCCCTCAGGACGTCCCCATAATGACTATAGAAACGTATAAAGTATGGGATAGATTATGTAAAAAGAAAGAATGGCCTTATAATAGTCCTTTAATGCCCCTAACAGGGACGGACTATTTTCCACCGGGGAAAGAGGGGGGCATATTTAGAAGATGGTCAAGTTCAGAAACATTAATACTGAGGGACTTAATGAAGGGAGATGCTCTGTGCTCCATTCAGGAGCTACAAGAGAAATACGGAGGGTTCCCAGGAGATGCATGGGGCTATAGACAGGTCCAACATTTTATAAATACCCTGCCAAAACCATTACGGGCCCCTAATGATCTTAATCAATGGGAAAAAGGTGTAGTACGAGGGGGAACAGGACGACAGGGGCTCTCCAGCATATACAAGATATTGACACCTAATGGGGAGGTTGAGGCAGGTAAAATGCTGGGGAGCTGGGAAATAGAACTGAACCAAACCATAAGTATAGGACAAAAAAGGAAAATATTAGAATATGTACATAATACCTCAATGGATGCGAAGGTTAAAGAGATGAACTATAAGCTTCTTAGTAAATGGTATTACGTCCCAATGAAATTGCATAAAATAGATAGAGAGATGTCGCCTTTATGTTGGAGAGAATGCGGGAGGGAAGGAACCCATGCCCACATATGGTGGCAATGTCCCCGGATACAGGTATTTTGGAAAGAAATAATAACCCAGATAAAGAGGATAAGTGGGCACGAGGTGAAACAGGACCCCTGGGAATGCTTATTTCATAACACGGGGATGTCTAGGAAGAAATATAGGGGCTCACTGGTGCCACATTTACTAAATGGAGCTAAAGCGCTTATCCCGAGGAATTGGAAGAATAAGGAAGTACCCTCAGTAGAAGAATGGATAAGAGAAATAGATAGAATCAAAATGATGGAGGAACTATGGTCTTTCCACGACGGCACTGGGATCAGATGTGCGGAGATCTGGGAGAGATGGGGGAGGTTTAGGGAGGTGGGGGAGAGGAAGGAGCTCGGGGATGGGGAGGCGGTAGGCCTCCCATCCTAGGCTCTGGACTTCCTCTTCCCCCCCTTCCTTTTTTTTTTTTTTTTTTTTTTGTTTGAGAACAACACTAAATAAGAGTATAGTAATCACTTAATTAATTGGGATGACATATATGTAGTCCCCTTATAAATTTTTTTTTTTTTTTTTTTACTTTCTTTTTACATACATAATTAAATTTTTTAGGGTAGTCCTTTTAAAATTAAAGACTACAAACCTTCACTTTTTAAATAGAGGTGGCACCTACAGAACCTTTACTTCACTTAGGGAAAGGGAACAAGATTTATGCATTTTTCTCCCCCCCTTTTTTTTTTTTTTTTTTTTTTAGGCCCCTTAAACTCACAAGCCCCCAAACCCTCACTATAAATAGCCTTTATAAGGAATTGGAATAACACTTAATCAAGAGTATAATAATCACTTAATATAAATGGGAGGGCATATACGCCGCCCCCTTAAATTTTTTTTTTTTTTTTTTTGGAATAACACTTAAATAAGAGTATATTAATCACCTAATAAATGGGATTACACATATGTAGTCCCCCTAACCCACCTTCTTTTTTTTTTTTCCTTTTTCTAAGGTAGTCCCCCCCAAAACTCATAAGGATTACAATATAAACCCTTACTTTTTAATAGATGTGGCACTCCTAGAATCCACTTTACTTTTCTCCTTTTTTTTTTTCTCTTCTTTCTCTCTTTCTCCTCTTTCTCTCTCATCTCTACCTCTCCCGTGGATCTCCTCCGGACTGGTGCATCCTCGCCCCCTATAGATCCCATACTCCCCGGTCAGAGACTAGGTATCAGGACGAAAATGAGGTCAATTAATGGGAAGGTCATAGATATAAATAGAGGAACATTGAGGGCCACTAGAGGACAGATGTATAGGTTTTTTCTTTTTTTGGGGAGACCACTAAAGTGTAAATGTATATGTAGGTTTGTTAGTGTAATTTGTTAAGTTTGATCTGTCTTGTAATATATGTAATGTATGTTATCGAAAAAGTATGAATAAAAAAAATTAAAAAAAAAAAAAAAAAAGAGAAATGAGAAAAAAAGGGGGTTTTCAATCCGGGACCTATGGGCCCTTTAATAAATTTAAAAAAAGGTAAAAATAAATATATAATAAAAAAATATATATATATTAAAAAAGGGGCTTTGACACATGAGGAATTAAAATAATAAAAAAAAAATGAGAAACATTTTAATAAAAAAGGAGGGTTAGCATCTGGGGGCCCTGGGGACCCCCGGGCCCCTTACAGGTGTACTGCCTGTACCCCCCCTGAGAGCAGCCCTGCTCTGCTGCCCCAAGTTCAAAGCCTACCTACATGCCTGTCGTTCAATCGTCATCCTTCCGCACCCCGGTCGGACGTACGACACGTGTGTTAGAGCATTACATACACTCCGCACACGGCTTCCGCCCATGATTATGAATTTGATGTTTCCCCGCCCCTTCTCTTTCGTTGTGCAAACGACAATGAGGAATTTGCATATCGTGTTGGTCAGTTCATAGGAAAAAGATGACCAGTTGTGTGTAATGAGGCCTAGATCCCTTCACTCATTTGTGGATGAAACGTTAGAAAATGATCTAGTTTGGGCAAGACTTAAAAGCGACCATTTTCAACATGTATTAAACCACGTATTTTACAAATACATCTGTGAAAAATGACCTTGCCCCAACACCATACTTTGAGCAAAATGCTAAAATGCTAAACGCGGTTACGTACGACAGCACTATAGATGGCCATTTCATCAAATGTTTATTGTAACTTTCTCCTAGGTTATCATATTTAAGTAGCCCAACTCATCCAATCACTAATAAACGTAGTTACATACCGTCGTCGTATCAGATCGTTGTCTCCGCCGTCTTCCGCCAACTGGGAACGCCACTATCACTTCACGTGGTATCCCTTTATAGACGCGCATGTGCGACGCAACGCACGTCTCCCCACCCCTGACGTTCGGTGTCGTCCTTTCCCCGCCCCTTTCATTATTTCTCCTAGGTTATTATATGAGTAGCTCACCAACTTATCCCATCACTAATAAACTTTATAATGTAGTTACATACCGTCGTTGAACCCGAGCGTTCTCTCTGCCGTCTTCCACAAACTGGGAACGCCCCTTTCACTCACGTGGTATCCCTTTTTTTTGCGTGCATGTGTAACTTTCCGCACGGTTTCCCCACCCCTGACGTTCAGTGTAGTCCTTTCCCCGCCCCTTATCCTTCATTTTTTTTTATCGGGGAGCACATGCCTAAAAACATGGATGCACAACAGGCAGGCCTGGCGGGAGAGAGCACAAGGAGAAGAAGTTTTAAGGCCAGCAATATGACCTTCCAGGAGATGGTGGAGCTGGTCCTCATATTTGAAAGGGAGGACTATGATGGGAGGCGTGGACCTTACAAGTACCCGAATAAGGTCAAGGCCGAAATTATGGAGAAGGTGGTTAGGAGTCTCCATCAAAAATTTAGGGTGCGAAGGAGCAAGGAGCAGATCCGAAAGAGATGGTCGAACCTGAAACTGCGGGAGCCAGAGACCATGAGCAGGATCAGGAGAGTTATTAGAAAAAGTAAGTCAGTTTCATGTGTATTTATTTATTTTTGTTTTTTGCGCCATGTGCTTTTTCTTGCAGGTTGTACTGTATGTATTAATTTTTTTTGGGCCCAAGAATTGGTCGACTCCTACGATTAAATATTGAACAAGTTTCATGTTGTGGGCATGATATTTGGTCGTAGGAATCGACGTTCCGAAAGAACGACGACATTTCCGACCAATTCTTGGGCCCAAAACATTGATCTCACTAATTTTGTGCAATTTTTTAATTTAAAGTGAGATCAATTGTGGTATTAATGTTGATGTGTTCTTAAAGAAATTCTCTTAGGCCGCGTACACACGAGGGGATATGTCCGCTGAAAACGGTCCGATGGACCGTTTCAGCAGACATCTCCGCTCGTGTGTATGGGCTAGCGGACAGATTTCTCCACCCGACAGATTTCAAAGCATGCTTTGAAATCCATCCGGTGGGAATCTGTCCGCCCGACATGTCTGCTGGTTAGTACACTTACCAGCAGACATGTCGTCCCCCACCGCCGCCGCGCCGCCGCCGAATGGATTCGGCGCATGCGCGGAAGTGTTTTACTTCCTGGTGCAGTGACGTGGCGATGACGCGGCGGCGTCAATGTCACCGCCGCGTCACCGCGCCGTCCGGCGGCGGGGAATTTGATCCGATGGTGTGTACACGCCATCGGATCAAACTCCCGATCGGACATATCCGATGGAAATGGTCCGCGGACCGTTTTCATCGGATATGTCCGATCGTGTGTACGAGGCCTTACTGTAAAATAAGACAATATACAGCAAAAGGAGAGTCTGCTCAGCAGTTGGTGACACATGTGGACTCATTTGCAGAATTGTTGGCCACAAGAATAATCCATTTATGGGTTCACACAGAGGTGAGGTGATCCAGTGTATACTTGGTTTGCCTACATGTTTCAAACTAGAACCAAGGTACAAGAAATGTAATGATGGGGGGCGTGTCCGGAAGCGATAGAGAGAGGATGTGCTGCAGTGGAGCTCCGCTATCTCCGCAATAATCCTCAGCCATCCGGAGCTTTCCTCCTCACCAAATCTACCCAGGTCATTCACCCTTGTCCTAGGACATCCCCTGACCTACCTGGTACTTTTTTTGGGCATCCAGGGCTCTGATATCGGCCCGGCCACGGGCTCCAGCTCCGTCCGTGCAGCCGCCATCTTGGGGCCTACTCATCCACAGTAATCCTCGGCTGTCCACTGTCTGCCCATCCTCCTGCGGCGTCCACACCAGCCTTCCCGGGACACCACCGTTACAGCGGGGCTCCAGAGTCCGACGTCCCGGGTAGCTACTAGCCCCGTGCCCGGCCCATGGTGGGCTCTATCCCCGGGAGTACGGCCGCCATCTTGAGGCCTACTTAGCCTCCACATCCCCCGCTCTCGAGTGCCGACATCCACACCGCGGGCGCCGATCGGGTCCGGAAGCCCTTCTGGAGACATCCTCGGCCAGCGCGGCACACAGACTGCACACAAACTGCTGCGGGGCCTCTCAGGAGAAGGAGCTGTGATCGATGCTACCGGAGCTCAGGTAGGAGCCAGCCTTCCCATTACACCTTGGGCCCTCCATAGACTTCCTCTCCTCCCTTACACACACCGCTCAACAAAAGCAACACACCCTTCCAAGCTAAGGGGAGCCCAGTGTTGCCATTTTCTGTGACTGCCTTGCCATACTCCTGCAGAGGAGAGTGGACATATTGCTACACCCTCTGCTCCCTGGAATAAGTGGTGTAGCCATCTTGCTGCCCCCACCAACACTGTTGCAGGAGCTGTTCAGTTCCCTGGTCTAGACAGTCATCTGTAGTGACACTTATTGTACCCACCTTCTACCAGAGCCCCCCCCTCACTACTTTGGATGGGGCTGCAGCTTGTGTCACATTCAAGAGCAACCCTATTGCTACACCCCACTGTCTAGAGAAACGACAATTCATAAGCTCCTGATCCTCACCCTTATCAGTGTCCTGTGACCTTTGCTTTGCAAACAGCCACTTAATTGCATGAAAGCAAATCTTTTGCCCAAGATAATGGATCAATAATGCACTGAAAGACTCTCCCACTAATAAGTGGGGATGCATGCGTGGCGCGATGCAGTTCACCATCAATTAATAAACACCTCATAGATCAAGCGAGGATTTTACTCATGCTGTAAGGCAAAAGCACCCAAATCAACTTTATCTTTCACATACACCCTTGCAGTTCACACCTGTGCATGCCGTCGGGCAAGAAGGCGTATACCCCCCGTGCGCATCAGCACTCTCTGGTCACATACTCTCTGCGCAACAAAGAGCAGAGGAAAATGTCGCAGAAAAGCAACAGCTCATCGCCGGTTCAGTTTTCCTCATCTGCTAACACTCCTTTACAGAATTCGACTTCCTCACAAAATAGAAATGAGCCTCACGCTCAGATCACAAAAGCTGATTTGGACTCTAGTTTAACTAAGATTTATAAAAAACTTGCGGACAAAATACAATGTGAACTTCAAAAAACAACTCACACGCTCACGCAAGAAATAGCAACCCTGGGAGGTCGCACTGACGTTTTGGAAACCAAACACGACGAACTATCACTTGTGCATAATGACCTCAGGAAGGACTTTGAACTCTTAGTCAAAAATTACACATACTTACAATCACAAGTGGAAGATTTGGACAACCGTAACCGAAGGAACAACCTAAGGATTCATGGAATCCCAGAGTCGGTTGCCGATCTGACGCCGGCAATCTCCAAACTGTTCCACAATCTCCTTCCTGATTCACCTCCATCCTCTTTTGCATGTGATAGAATTCACAGGGCCCTACGCCCCAAACCACCCCCAGATAAACCTCCACGGGATATCATTCTCTGTTTGAAAGATTACATCACAAAAGAGAACATCTTAAGAGCATCAAGGAATATGCACAACATCGAGTTGGATGGCGCCAAAATTCAAATTTTCCCAGACATCTCTCAAGCTACCCTGGAAAGGAGACGCAAAATGAAGGAGATGACTTCGGTTCTTCAATCAGCTCATATAAGGTACCGCTGGGATTTCCCGTTTAAACTTACGGTTCCCCATAACGGTACCACCTACACGGTCTACAACATCTCAGAGGGAAAAGATCTCCTTATAAAACTGGGCCTTTTAGATCCGAGTGCTGATACAAGACCTCCCTCTACTCCCCATATTTCTCCTATCTGGGCCACCCCAGCTACACGTCATGACCAGAGAAGATGGCGACAACCATTCAGAAACCTAGACGCATGAACATTTATACACTAAGCAAACTTTTTCATACAGTTAACAATTTCCCCAGTTTTTTGTTCGGAAAATTTTTCTCCCCCTCCCCCACTTTTTTTTTTTTTTTCTTTCTTCCCCTCTTCTCACTCTCCCTCTTCCCCCTTTCCCTTCACATTGTTGCATGACTTAAACAAAAGCTATAACAATTTTTAGTTTGATTGACAGTTTGACTGACTGTACATCGTTCACCAGTTTGCATTTTGATAATATGTTCAACAAGTCGCTGTATGCCTTTATATATGCAAAGAACCCCCCCCCCTTTTTTTTTTTTTTGCCTTCCACAAGACTCAGGGAAAAATAATTACAGTTCCTGATTAAGGTTTGACTAGATTGACTGCTTGAAATTTTACTATCTGAACTACACTTCAATAATATGTCTGATATGTTACGGCATGCACTTATATATTTTTGTTTATAGTATCCTCGCTGAGGCTGTTCTGTTCCGCCTCTGCTGGTTTGTTCCCCCACTCACAAGGGACTCCTAAAGCATGATCTAGTAGTAATTTCTCTGCTACTGACCCTGCTTTACATGGTCATGACAGTTGAGTTCCCATTTGTGAGTATTGGACGGCATTGTCCACTAAAATATTTTTTTTGGTCAGGTAGTGCTCCTCACCCTGACCCCCATGTTGTTTACAATAATTCTCATATTTTCAGCGAAATATTCTATTTTTACAAAATATTGAAAAGGTCAAATAAAATGTTTCTAGTATACCCAGTGTATCGCGTCGGAACGATGTGGTCCTATACTGATTCGAGTTTTTTCAGTGGTCCATCATCGCTTAGACGCTATAGCTCAGTTACCTTATCCTCTATAATTCACACGTTTGAGTTCATCATAATACCCGTCATTGAAAGGGCTACAGGAATTCTTCTAGATTATATTTTGACGAATATATTGTTGTATTGTAAATATGGAAATCCAGAGAGTGATACGGTCGCCACTAGTTTTTTTCCCAACGCAGGTATTCTTCCAGTTATAACGTCAATATTGTTCATCGTAACATTATTACCACTTCTATTTCACCATATGCTAGACATTAGTCTTAGCGCCCATACACCACCATGTCATAACTACCATCGTTCTTTATTACTAATACAATGGGTCTCAGAGTGATCTCCCACAATGTCCAAGGCTTTAACTCGCCCCAAAAGAGAAAGAAGGCCTTTCGCCACTACAAAAGGCTGGGTGCAGACTTAATTTTGATGCAGGAAACGCACTTTGCATCGGATAATCACCCCAAATTTTTTGACAAAAATTACAACCAATTTTATTGTACCACTTACAACTCTAAATCTAGAGGTGTCGCTATATATGTTAGGAACTCTGTGATTTTTGATGTTCATAATGTCTTTAACCTCTTCCATACAGGGCATTTTCACCCCCTTCCTGCCCAGACCAATTTTTAGTTTTCAGCGCTGTTGCACTTTGAATGACAATTGCGTGGTCAGGCAACACTGTACCCAAATTAATAGAGCTTTCGTTTGGTGGTATTTGATCATCTCTGCGGTTTTTATTTTTTGCGCTATAAACAAAAGAAGAGCGACAATTTTAAAAAAACACAATATTTTTTCCTTTTTATTTAATACATCTCACAATATTTTTTTTAAAAAAAACTTTTTTTCCCCTCAGTTTAGACCGATACGTATTCTACGTATTTTGGGTAAAAAAAAAAAACAATAATCGTATATTGATTGGTTAGCGCAAAAGTTATAGCGTCTACAAAATAGGTGATAGATTTATGCCATTCTTTTTTTTTTTTTTTACTAGTAATGGCGGGGATCTGCGTTTTTTTTTTGTGACCGTGACGTTGCGGCGGACATATCGGACACTTTTGACACGTTTTTGGGACCGTTCACATTTACACAACGATTAGTGCTATAAAACTGCACTGATTAGTGTGTAAATGTGACTGGCAGGGAAGGGGTTAACACTAGGGGGCGCTGAAGGGGTTAAAATGTGTCCTAAAGTATGTTCTAACTGTAGGGGGAGGGGGACTCACAGGGGCAGGAGATCGATGTGTGTTCCTCTGTACTGGGAACACACATCAGTCTCCTCACCGCTGACAGGAGGTGGATCTGTGTGTTTACACACACAGATCCACACTCCTGACGTGATTGCCAGAAATCGCGGGTGCCCGGCGGCAATCACGGCCGTCGGGCATGCGCGCGGGATCGCGCGCCCTAGAACGCCGTGAAGACAGGACGTTGTGCAACGTCCAGTCTCATCGGCGAGGGGATCACCATGACGTGATTCCCCTATGGGCTGGTAAGGAAGGGGTTAAAGACCCAGACAGTCGTTATCTGATTCTGAAAGGCTCAATTAAGGGACGCTCCATTACTATTGCTTCTGTGTACGCCCCCAACGATGCCCAGTCTAGCTTTTTCAATACATTTTTCGAAACATTAGATAACTATCACTCCACTCATCTTTTAGTTGGGGGTGATTTTAATTTTGCGGCTCATTCTGCTCTAGACAGGAGCAGAGTTACCCCCTCCTCTAAGGCTTTCCCCAAATCATTGAACAGAACACCCTATAACCACCAATTAGAAGACACCTGGAGAGCCCACAACATTGGCATAAAGTCTTACACATTCTACTCCCATCCTCATAATAGCTTCGCCCGTCTTGACTACATCTTCTGCACCCCAATCCTGCTGGCCAATTCTTCCAATGCGGATATCCATACATGTCCGTGGTCTGATCATAATATAGTCTCCTTTGATACTTCTCACATAGGTCTAGTCAACACAACACACTCTTGGAGATTGAATGATTCCCTACTCACAGACCCATCTAGCAATCAACAAATCTTATCGCACCTTGAGCAATATTTTACGCACAATGTAACACCCGACTTGTCTCCTGCAACTATATGGATGGCACATAAAGCGGTAATGAGAGGCCACTTGATAAACATTGCCTCTATCAAAAATAAGGCCAAGCTTGCAGATATTAGATCCCTCACGAAAGATTTGGACCATTTATACCACAGACAAAACCAAAATCCTTCTAATGATCTCCTTAAACAGATCCAAGAGAAACGCACTTCCTTAGACTCTTTATTAACTAATGACACTGAAAAAGCTCTCAGATGGTCAAAGGCTAAATTCCTCCTCAACAGCAATTCTTATTCGACCATGTTTGCTAGAAAGTTAAATCACTCTATGAAACCCGCACACACATACAAACTAAGGAACTCAGCTGGTAACATGGTATCCCATCCAAAAGAGGTCATGAAACTGTTCACAGACTTCTATAAAAATCTCCTTTCTACGCCCCAACCACATCCCAAACAATCTTCCCTAGACTGGCTTAATGACATCTCATTACCCACTCTGAGGCCTCGTACACACGATCGGACATATCCGATGAAAACGGTCCGCGGACCATTTCCATCGGATATGTCAGATCTGGAGTTTGATCCGATGGCGTGTACACACCATCGGATCAAATTCCCCCGCCGGCGCACGGCGCGGTGACGTGGCGGTGACGCGGCGGTGACGTTGACGCCGCCACGTCACCGCACCAGGAAGTAAAACACTTCCGCGCATGCGCCGAATCCATTCGGCGGCGGCGCGGCGGCGGTGCGGGACGACATGTCTGCTGGTAAGTGTACTAACCAGCAGACATGTCGGGCGGACAGATTCCCACCGGATAGATTTCAAAGCATGCTTTGAAATCTGTCGGGTGGACAAATCTGTCCGCTAGCCCATACACACGAGCGGAGATGTCTGCTGAAAATATCCCCCCGTGTGTACGAGGCCTTACTAGAAACCAAATTGATTCCCTTAATGCCCCTTGTACAGATATGGAGGTAAACAGAATCATCGGTACGTTAAGGACTTCCACAGCCCCAGGCCCCGACGGCTTTTTCTCTTCTTATTATAAAAAATTTGCCTCTACCATTGCCCCACACCTCACTAAACTATTTAATAATATTTTACAAGGTGGCCAATTCCCTCCCGAAATGCTTTTGGCTAACATGTCCCTGCTTCCCAAACCAAATAAAGACCACTCCACCCCCCAAAATTACCGCCCAATATCAGTTATTGACAATGACTTAAAAATATTTGGCCGTATCTTAGCTGACAGATTAGCCGCTGTAATCTCCCCTTTAGTTGACCCTGACCAAACGGGCTTCATTCCTAACAGACAAATTACAGATAACATACGACTGACCGCTAATATCATTCAGGACTCCAACTTACACTCCAAATCCACACTTTTGCTCAGTCTGGACATTCATAAAGCATTTGACAGTGTAAGCTGGTCATATCTCGACACCTTACTCCCCAAATATGGTATTATGAATGAATTCCTTCATGGATTTAAGGCTCTCTATCATAACCCCCAAACTCGCATCAAACTCCCAGGCAACAACTCTGACTTTTCCCCCTGACGAAAGGCACTAGACAGGGTTGTCCCTCTCCCCCCTACTCTTTGCCCTTGCAATTGAGCCCCTCGCATGTGCTATCAGAAACAATGTTGACATCAAGGGTTATTCTAAAGGCTTCAAAGAATACAAACTGAGTCTTTATGCGGATGATGTTCTCCTGTTCATTTCTAACCCTCTTATCTCCCTACCCAATCTGACTAAAACTCTAGACATATTTCATGACCTGTCAGGCCTGGGTGTAAACCTATCGAAGTGCTCTGCTTTACCTATTAATATCCCTTCAACCTTAATAGCCTCCCTTAAGGATAAATTCCCATTTAATTGGCATGTCGATTCGTTTGGATACTTGGGCATCCAGATTACTCCCCTTATTTAACAAAATTAAAAATTTACTTAAACTTTGGTCATCATACCGGATTTCATTCTCAGGCAGAATAGTCGCTATTAAGATGATGATACTACCCAAACTTTTGTTCTTTTTTAGAGCCCTCCCCCTTATTTTACCCCAAAAAACACTAGACTCACTTCAAAGAGAGACTAACAGATTTATTTGGCAGAACAAGAAACCTAGATTTAGTTACTCTCTTATGTTTAGACCCCCCCTTAAAAGGTGACCTTGGCATCCCTAACCTGTGGCTTTATTACTTATCTGCCAGATTTACCCAACTAGCCCAATGGTACGCCTCTCCACTCCAGATTCCTTGGCTCCTGTTCGAGGAGGAGTCTGTCCTTCCTTACAACCTACAAGGACTCCTCTGGTCCAAAACCATCCCACCACAAAAAATAAGAACGCTAAACCTTATTGTCGCCCACTCACTCCAACTCTGGATTAGACAGGTCCCAAAGTTTAATCTATCTTCTGACACTCCCCCCCGGCATCATTCCTAGGAGACCCGCGTTTTTCCCTTCTAGATAGACCTCAAAGTCTAAACTCTCTAACGGTTTGGAAGTCACATAACCTAACCCACTTAAAATCGCTCTCTCACCTTAACTCATTTCTCACTTTCCCCAACCTACAGACAAAATATGATCTGCCTCCTGGAGAATCTGAAAATTACACAAAAATTAGAGAGTTCTATCAGAAATACTATTCACTTACACTTCATCCCCCTTACACTCAATTTGAACAAAATCTGTATCTCTTCACCTCGTGATAGAGGCCTGATCTCCAGAATATACAAAAACTTGAATGAAACAAACATACATGAGAAGTCAAATCCCATGTTACAATGGGAATCGGATTTAAACACTTCATTCACTCTGGAGCAATGGGATATCATTTTTGTTAACCTTCACAGATGTACCAAAACAACATCTATCAGAGAATCAGCTATTAAATTACTCTATAGATGGTATCTTACGCCAACTAAACTTAATTCATTTTACCCTTCTCTGTCTCCACTCTGGTTCAGGGGATGTCCTGCCCGTGGCACGCTATTGCATATATTTTGGGACTGTCCCCATTTAAAGGACACCTGGCACAAGGCCAGTATTGTTATTGACAAAATTGCCGGCCGTAATATCCCTCTTACACCCCTAATCTCCCTCTTATTCTGCCCGATACAGGATATCCCAATATCAAGCACAAGGCTCATCCACACATTTCTCACCTCCATTCATTGGGCCATAGCCTTTAATTGGCGCTCCACTTTGGTACCCTGGCCACAGATTCTCAATCGTATGACAAACATCAAACTCTCAGAGAGAATTCCCCATACGCTATATGATTCTATGCCCCAATATAAAAAAAATGGTCTCTCTGGGACGCCACACTTCTGGTTCAAGTTTAATTAGTACTAACCACAACCTTTTCTTTCTGTACAATGTTAATCACCAATGATACCTGTATACATTTCTGTACCATCATCGTTATTCTTTTTTCTTGTGATCCTTGACCTTTTCTCTACAATAAAATCATTTGTAAACAAAAAAGAAATGTAATGATGTTTGGGAATGCCTAGAATTCCGTGTTCTGCCCAGAGGGGTTGTTCAAAACATCAATAGTCCCACAAATGGTCTAAAACGAATCAGATTCCTCTTTCAGGCCTCTTCATCTTTACATTTTGTTCTTTCTCGTAGGGCGGAATGAAGCTTCAACACAGGAGCATCAAGGCAGCACCCAAGCCCCACCCCCGCGGGATGATAATAATCAGCCTGCCACTACATCCGGTAAACTAACATATTAACACAGCTTCAGCTAATCTAGATGTAGGCCTGTTAAATTTTAATACATGGTTTGGTCACACATTTCAGGAGCTGGTGGCGGCTTGGATACCTACAGTGCTCATCTCCTCATTTCACAGGTCCAGTCCTGCAGGGATGAGATTGAGGAAATTCATCAGGCGAACAGGAAGATTCATCGGGCGCACAGGAAGATACAGCACAAGACCAAACAAGTCGAAATTAAATTAAAAAATATTATTGATGTTCTGGGGAGGGTTTGATTTTGGGGGTTTTACTTTTGTTATATTCGTTTAAAAAAAATCAAAAAGACCAAAAAAATAAATAAATAAATATAAGTTTTTAATAAAAAAGACCAAAAAAACCCCATAAAAAATGATCCGTTTTTAATTAAAAAGATCAAAAAAAATACATAAAAAATTATAAGTTTTTAATCAAAAATACCAAAAAAAAAAAATTATACGTTTTTAATCAAAAAAAGCAAAAAAAAATAAAAATTATGTAATTTTGTTTGTTAAAAACCTGATTGTGCAAAAAATAAAGAGATTTTGATATAGAAAAAAGTGTGTGTTGTTTTGCTTAAAATACCAATAACTGGACATGTGATTTGTGTTGATGTCACCTGGGAAATGAGAGTTGATAAGGAAAATACACTTGACACTACATGTAGAACAATATGAAAATATTATAAACAGCGAAAATCAACACAAGCGAGCCATAAAACGTTTTTTGCAAAGATTTTTACTTTTTTTTTCAACAGAAATTAAACCACATTTGGTTGGGATGGTATGGCCCCCCTACCCATAAAGTATTGAACGTATTTGTCCCTCACTTCACGGGCACTCTGGGGGGGCAGTCCTGGATGGCCAGCTTCAAGGCCTGGCAATGTTTGATCATTTTCAAAAAGGACAGCCTCGGGTCCAACCGGGGCAAGATATGTTGTCGATTGTCTCCTCAAAAAACTATGGAGTATGCAGCATGCAAGAATAATATAGTTCCACTTGTACTCCGCCATGTGGAGAGAAGTGAGGAAAAGGCGGAACCGGCTGGCCATTATACCGAAGGTGTTCTCCACCACTCTCCGGACTCTGGCCAGCCGGTAGTTAAAGACCCTCCTCTCTGGGGTGAGGGTCCGCTGAGGAAATGGCCTCATAAGATGGGGTCCCAACGCAAACGCCTCATCAGCCAAGAAAACAAATGGCAGCCCTTCAAGATTCTGGTCATCCGGTGGCAATGACAGATCCTCCTCTTGAAGGCGAAGCGCAAACTCTGCTTGAAGGCTCCCCCATCCGAAATCCGTCCATTCATCCCGACATCCACAAAAAGGAATTCGTACTGCGCTGACACCACCGCCATCAGCACAATACTGTTGAACCCCTTGTAATTGTAGAACTGGGATCCTGAACAGGGTGGAGGCACGATGCGGACATGCTTCCCGTCGATGGCTCCCCCGCAGTTGGGGAAGTTCCACCGCCTCTGAAAGTCCATGGCCACAGACTGCCACTCCTGTGGCATGGACGGAAGCTGTGGAAGAAACAATTAATATAAATTAATGATCCCCGAAACATTGCAAGCAGATTATACAAAGACATTATAAGCATTAAAATATTTCTTGGAACTAGCATATTATACCTAAATAGATTTAGTCAATTCTCACAGTAAACACCCCCTCTGATGTGCCAGTGCCCAAGTTTTGTGTGGGCCTAGATGAGTTTGGGAGTACAAAAAAAATAAAAAAATAAAATGTACATACATTTTTAAACCACATTTTGGAGGGGGGGGCTAGATGAGTTTGGGAGTACACCAACCAAAAAAAAAAAAAAGTACATAGATTTTTTTTTTTTGTTTCAATAGTTTTTATTGAGATTTTCAGCTTAAACAAGGAAAAATACACAAATACCAAAAATAACACCAGGAATATGCATAGTCATGAAATACAAGCAGTAACCTTGAATCGGTCAGTACACGCAATTTCCAAAACCGTTGTTGCAACAATTCAAAATAATATAACCATCACTGTAGCAGAGGGTTTGAGCATATTCTTTCCTAACAAATGGCCATAGCCAGCCACCCACGTTCTCTCTACATGGTCGCGGCAGCCAGTATCAGAAATGCTTAAAGCAAAGTGCCCCCTCTTGGCTCAATTACACGTAGTATTTTACCTGAGGTATAGTGGTAGAGTGTGTAACAAGTAGTGGTAGCAAAGGAGGAAGGAAATAAGAGAGAAGAGAAAAAGAAGAGAATAGAAAAAAAATTCAAAATATAGTACAAAGAAAGGAAGTATGTAAAGAACACTTTAACAAATAAACAGGAAATTCTAGGCCCTCGTCCTGCCAAGTCGCTCACTTTACACAGTCATTGTTAAAAGTTAACTGTTCCCTCTGTTAGGATACCAATCTTGCCACGGTCTCCATAGTATCAACACCCTCCCAATTTTTCCCATTGCCGATGCATGAAGAAGTTCATAGGTGGCAATGGTTTGTACAGTACCTATGATTTCAGCGAATGGAGGAGGAGCAATGTCTTTCCAATGCCTAAGAATGACCAGTCTCGTGGCCATAAGAATGTGTGTTATCACTGTCCTGTGTGAGACGGGTCGTGAGTCAGCCCCTATGGAGAGGATAGCTAGGCTAGGGCTGAGTAAGGGGCAGGTAGGCAGTAAATTAACTAGTAAATGCCCCACTTGTGACCATATGGGTTTAATTTTTGTGCACCCCCACAATATGTGGATCAGCGTCCCCCTTTCCCCATACTGTCTCCAACACTCCGGTGAAGCCCTCGGGAATATCCTAGACAGGCGATGAGGAGTGAGATACCAGCGGAGAAGCAGCTTCTGCTGCATCTCCAACAGGTTGGTGCTCTTAGTAGAAGTCAGTTGAGTGCTTATCGCTCTCTCCTTTTGTTTAACGGTGTAATCCGTTCCGAGCTCCCTCTATCACGCCAAAATGTTGTGGGATTTGACCAGAACTTCCTTTTCCTGAAGCCCCCTATAGATGACCAATATACCCTTGGACTCTCTAGCTGGCTTTTGGTAAAATTGGGCTATCTTTATCGGAATAAAGGTGAGGATTTTGGGTGACTTTTTGAACCACTGGGATACCCGTAGATAATTGAACTTCTCAGTGGCTGGTAGGTCAAACCTCTGCTGAATAGTTTCAAACTCTTCCATGCAGGAATCTGTAAGTATATCTTCAAGGAGATATATACCTTTTTCCTCCCAAAATGTGAGGTTTAAATCAGGAATTCAATTTTGAACCGCAGTTATGGGTAAATTGAGCGAGAGTGTAGGACCCGTCCAGCCACTGGCCGTGCAGAGATGGGACCAGGCTCTCAAAGTAGCCAGGATAGGTGGAGCTAAGTGTCTGCCCAGAGACCCTCGGAAGCGAGCTGTCAGCAGAAAGTCCTTGAGATTCCCCCTCGGTACCTGCGCCCCCTCTAAGTCCTTCCATAACGTTCTAGATGTGGGGTTGATCCAATGGCTAAGCTGTCCTAGGATTGAAGCAAAGTAATAATCCTGCAAATGCACGTGGCCTATACCTCTCGCCGATCTATGCTTAACAAGTCTACCAAATGAACACCATGGGCCAGATTCTCATATATTTTCGGCGGCGTAGCGTAAGCCATTTACACTACGCCGCCGCTGCGTACTAGAGCAAGTGCTTTATTCTCAAAGCACTTGCTCCGTAGTTTTCGCCGGCGTCTCGTAAATCGCCAAGCGTAAACCCGCACAATTCAAATGGGGCGGCTTGTATTTAAATTAAGCGCGCCCCCGCGTCGAACGAACTGCGCATGCGCCGGCCGGGGAAAAATCCCAGTGCGCATGCTCCAGCTCACGTCGGGAAGCGTCGTTGAAACCGACGTCAAAGCGTCGTGAGCGTCACTACGCAAGTCCCTATTCGCGAACGAGTTAGTAAAACGACGTAAGCGACGGAAAAAGCCGACGCTGACCCAACGCCATACTTAACATGGCCTCCGACGGCACCCGACGGCATCCAACGGAACTTCGTAAAAGCTGGGGTAACCTTACGAGTCCGTAAACGACGTACGCGACGACGGGGCGGCGTAAAAGTGATCGGGAATCGCCGTACTAGCCTCATTTGCATATGCAAATGAAAAAACACGTAAAGGCCACCTAGTGGCCGGAGTTGTCATTACACCTACGATCCGAAAGTGTAATGCTTTTACACTTGTCGGATGTAGAAGCGTATCTATGCAAAAGTGATGCTAAGCATCACGCGCATAGATACGAGGACAAAAAAAGGCGATACGACGGGGTATCTGAGATACTCCGTCGTAACGCCTCTGAGAATCTGGCCCCTAGCCTTTTTTCCTTGCCACAAAAAACTATTTATGATGGACTGAAGGGATTTAAAATAGACACTGGGCAGCGGTATGGGAAGAGTCCTAAAAATATAAAGAAGTTGCGGCAAAATTTGCATTTTAAAAGCTGCCAACCTTCCCAACCAGGACAGTTCAGAAAGGGCTAATTTTTGTAGTCTGGATCTAAAGAAGCTCAGGAAGGGGGTGTAATTTGCGGCAATTAAGTCATCAGGGTTAGAAGTCAAAGTAATTCCTAAGTAGGTTATGCCCTCCTCCCTCCATACATAGGGAAATGTCCCCTGCAATCGTGATTTAACCTCACCCTCTACCCCTAAATTCAGAATCAACACATGGGATTTTGGGGGTGATTTACTATTGAAGCTGCGCTGCGCCGGTTCATGCCTTAATTAGTGCGCTGGATGAAGCCTTAATTAGGCGCATGAACCGGCCGCAGCAGCAGCGCAATGCAATTGATAAGTAAACCCGCCGCCAAACTCCCTGTTAAAGTCTATGGGGGGAAATCTTAATTGTGAATTTTAAAGGCTAATCTGCAAGTTTTGTCCTAAAAAGTGTTTGGGGACCTCAGTCCTGCCCCAGGGGACATGTACCAATGCTTTTTTTATTTTTTAAAACGGACGTTTTTTCGGGAGCAGTGATTTTAATAATGCTAAAAAGTGCAATAATAAAAGTGTAATTTTTCTTTAAATTTCGTACCATGGGGGGCTCTAATGTCAGCATGTGAAAAAGCGCATGTTTCCCGTGGTTAGAACTGTCTCTGCACAAAATGACATTCTCCAAAGAAAAAAAGCCGTTTAAAACTGACTCGCGGCTATAATGAATTGTCGGCTCCCGGCAATTGCAGGAGAATTCATTCATAAAAAAAAAGAAAAAAAAAAAGCGTGGGGGTCCCCCCAAATTCAATAACCAGACCCTTTAGGTCTGGTATGGATATTAAGGGGAACCCCGCCGTCAATTTTTTAAAAAATGACGTGGGGTTCCCCCCAAATATCCATAACCAGACCCTTCAGGTCTGGTGTGGAATTTAAGGGGAACTCCACCCCAAATTAAAAAAAAATGGCGTGGAGTCCCCCCTAAAATCCACACCAGACCCCTTATCCGAGCACGTTGACCTGGCCAGGCCGCAGAAAAGAGGGGGGGGACAGAGCGCGCCCCCCCCCCCTCTCCTGAACCGCACCAGGTCACATGCCCTCAACATTGGGAGGGTGTTTTGGGGTACCCCCCAAAACACCTTGTCCCCATGTTGATGAGGACAAGGGTCTCTTCCCCACAACCCTTGCCCGGTGGTTGTGGGGGTCTGCGGGCAGGAGGCTTATCGAAATCTGGAAGACTCCTTTAACAAAGGGGCCCCCCAGATCCCGCCCCCCCCCTGTGTGAAATGGTAATGGGGTACATTGTACCCCTACCATTTCACCAAAAAAAAAGTGTCAAGGGTTAAAAACGACAAGAGCCGGTTTTTGACAAGTCCTTTATTATCTTCTTTCTTCTTCTTTTCTTCTTTCCTTCGGGTTTCTTCCTCCATCTTCTTCTTCTTCCTCTGCTTCTGTCTTGGGTCTTCTATTCCCGCATCTTGCCCGGAATGTTCTTCCATCTTCTTCTCCTTCCGCTGTCCTTCTCGTCCGCATCTTCTTCTTGTTCTTCTTCGCCGGAGCCGCCGCTTCCAATTGAAATCCCCGCAGTCTGCCGAACCACGCCCCCCTCTGACGCCACGGGCAAGCTCTTAGGAGTGTGCTGCAAGTGCGTCAGAGGGGGGCGTGGTCACATGTCAGAGGGCGGGCAATTCAATTGGAAGCTTGTGCGCGGCTTCTTCTTTGCCGGAGTCGCCGCTTCCAATTGAATTGCCTGCCCTCTGACATGTGACCACGCCCCCCTCTGACGCACATGCAGCATACTCCTAAGAGCTTGCCGTGGCGTCAGAGGGGGGCGTGGTCCGGCAGACTGCGGGGATTTCAATTGGAAGCCGCGGCTCCGGCAAGAAGAACAAGAAGAAGAAGATGCGGACGAGAAGGACAGCGGAAGGAGAAGAAGATGGAAGAACACGCCGGTCAAGATGCGGGAATAGAAGACCCAAGACAGAAGCAGAGGAAGAAGAAGAAGGAAGAAACCCGAAGGAAAGAAGAAAAGAAGAAGAAAGAAGATAATAAAGGACTTGTCAAAAACCGGCTTTTGTCGTTTTTAACCCTTGACACTTTTTTTTTTTTTGGTGAAATGGTAGAGGTACAGTGTACCCCATTACCATTTCACACAGGGGGGGGCGGGATCTGGGGGGCCCTTTGTTAAAGGGGTCTTCCAGATTTCGATAAGCCTCCTGCCCGCAGACCCCCACAACCACCGGGCAAGGGTTGTGGGGAAGAGACCCTTGTCCTCATCAACATGGGGACAAGGTGTTTTGGGGGGTACCCCAAAACACCCTCCCAATGTTGAGGGCATGTGGCCTGGTGCGGTTCAGGAGAGGGGGGGGGCGCACTCTGTCCCCCCCCCTCTTTTCTGCGGCCCGGCCAGGTCAACGTGCTCGGATAAGGGGTCTGGTGTGGATTTTAGGGGGGACTCTATGCCATTTTTTTTTAATTTGGGGTGGAGTTCCCCTTAAATTCCACACCAGACCTGAAGGGTCTGGTTATGGATACTTGGGGGGAACCCCACGTCATTTTTTTTAGAAAATTGACGGCGGGGTTCCCCTTAATATCCATACCAGACCTAAAGGGTCTGGTTATTGAATTTGGGGGGACCCCCACGCTATTTTTTTGGTGTTTTTTATAAATGAATTCTCCTGCAATTGCCAGGAGCCGACAATTCATTATTGCCGCGAGTCAGTTTTAAACGGCTTTTTTCCTTCAGAATGTCACTTTTCACATGCTGACATTACACCCAGGGCCGTCATCAGGGGGGTACAGGCAGTACACCTGTAAGGGGCCCGGGGGTCCGGAGGTGCCCAGATGCCTGGAGGCCCCCAGCGCCCCAGATGGTAACCCCCCTCTTTTTTTTTATATATATTTTTTATTTTATTTTTTTATTATTTTTTATTAAAGGGCCAATTTTTTTAATTTAATTTTTTTTAGCAGTCCGGAGGTCCCCAGGGGCCTAGAGGCCCCCAGGGCCCCGGGTGGCGACCCCCCATATTTTTTGTTATTAAAGGGCCAATGTTTTTTTTTAGGGGTCTGGAGGTCCCCAGTGGCCCGGAGATCCCCAGGGCTCCAGATGACAACCCCCCCCCTTTTAAAAAAAAAATACAAAAAATTATATATTTTTATATTTTTTTTGTTATTTTTTTAACATATATATATATATATATATATATATATATAATATTATTATGAAAGGGCCCAGAGGGCCCCAGATGACAACCTTTTTGCTTATAAAAATGTTATAAACATTTTATATTTTCCCCAGGTTGTTTTTTTTTCTTTAATTTATTTTTTAAAGT
Organism: Rana kukunoris; assembly: GCA_029574335.1. Taxonomy (NCBI): domain Eukaryota; kingdom Metazoa; phylum Chordata; class Amphibia; order Anura; family Ranidae; genus Rana; species Rana kukunoris. Next base: position 413,581,107 of record CM056050.1, on the reverse strand, counting down.
GTATTTTGTGCGTGAAGTCGAGAGAGAGGAGCTGGACTGCAGGAGTTGGGAGTAGGCAGACCCTCCCCCCAGAAGCAATCGCCATCCTTCTCCATGCCCCCGGTGGCAATGGCGGGTGTGAGGGGGGGCCTCCCACTCACCCCACTTGGGAGCCCGATGGGACAGAGGGACTCCCCCTATGAGGGAGTCTAGCCCACCCAGCCAGCCCTCTAGGTCCTTCGCCTCTCTTTATTTTAGGAGACCTCATGGCCAAAGTGCGTGCGTGTTAAACCAATTTTGTGTGCGTGCAAGTGTGGTGTTTTTTTTTGGGGGGGTGGGCATACTAAGCACAGGCGTACCTTGCATAGCACACCCACCAGGAGCCAGGCTGAGACCACCAAACTCAAATCACATGTAGCCGAGACCGGGATCCGAACCCTTGGCTGCAGAGGTGAACGGCTTGTCAGCGCAGTGCCAATCACGTTGAGCCACCACAGCTCCCACTCCATGTTATTTTTGTTTAGATATTTTTTTAGTTATTTTTTATTAAAGGGCCCAGAGCTCCCAAGGCAACCCCCTTTTTTTATATATATATATAGATATTTTTATTTATTTTTCATTAAAGGGCCCAGAGGTTTATTTTTATTAAAGGGCCCAGAGGTCCCCAGGGCCGCCGGATGGCTACCACACTTTTTTTAATATATATTTTTCTACATTTATTTTTTTGTAAAGGAACCCCCTGCTTATCAAATTGCGGCAGCCCCCCCTCTCAATTTCAGGCGGCAGCACCCCCCCCTGTTCTCTGCTCCAGGGGGCCCATGCCTGAAGCTGTGTAAGGGGCCCCATAATTCCTGATGGCGGCCCTGATTCCCCCCCCCCCCATGGTACGAAATTTCAAGGAATTTTTAACTTTTATTGTTGCACTTTAACCACTTCCATACCGCGCCTATTCTGGCACTTCTCTCCTTCATGTAACAATTATATTTTCTTCCTTGAAAATTACTCAGTACCCCCAAACATTATATATATTTTATTAACAAACACCCTAGGGAATAAAGTGGCGGCCATTTTTTCTTACAAATTTCCAACAGTATTTGCGCCAAAAATTTTCAAACGTTTTTTTTTTTTTTGGCTTACAAAAAAAAACCTGTTTCATGAATGACAAAATAAGAAAGCAGTAAAGCTAGCCCAATTTTTAAGGATAAGGTGAAAGATGATGTTACACCGAGTAAATAGATACCTAACTTGTCACGCTTTCAAATAGTGCACACTCATGGAATGGCGCTAAACTTCGTTTTTAAAAATCTCCATAGGCGACGCTTGACTTTTTTTTCTCAGGTTACCAGTTTTGAGTTACAGAGGAGGTCTAGTGCTAAAATTATTGCTCTCACTCTAACGCACGCTATGATACCTCACATGTGGGGTTTGAAGGGTGTTTACATATGTGGGTGGGACTTGCATGCGTGCTTGCTTCTGTGTGCGAGCTACTAGGGACAGGGGCATTTAAATTTAGTTATTTTTTTTTTTTTTTACTTAATATTTTTATTTTTGCACTTGTTTGTCCCTTTTGTTGTGTTATTTTTCACTTTTCTTCCTATTACAAGGAATGTAAACATCCCTTGTAATAGGACTAGTGTGTGACAGGTCCTCTTTATAGAGAGAGGCGGGGTCAATTAGACCCCACATCTGTCCTCCAGGCTGGAAAGCATGGAATTGGAAAAAAAAAATCATCTCATGCTTTCAGCTGTGATAATGCTTGTTCAGCACAGTGGTGTAGTGTGTAGCATGTTCACCTAGCAGCAAAAGGGTTGCTGGTTCGAATCCCGCCTGTGACACTATCTGCCTGGAGTTTGCATGTTCTCCCTGTGCCTGTGTGGGTTTCCTCCCACAATCTAAAAACATGCTGTAAATCAGATCCTGTCTAAATAAGCCCTAATATGCAGTAGGATATTTAGGTTTTGTGCTGCCCTAGGCCTGACCAAATTTTGGCACCCCCTAATAGAAAAATGACCCACCCTTCCTGTCAAGGTCACACCCTATTTTTTTATGACCCACCCAGGAATTTTCAGGGGACACACACAAGTTCTGTGGGGGGGCGGGGGCACAGGAGTCCATTAATTTGCCTAGTTTTTCGATCACTTCCTGTTTGGCTATGGGGCAGGAAGTGAAGGCCAATCTCCCCAAACGGACAGGGATAATACAAAATAAACTGACAGAGCTTCTGACCCCCCCCCCCAACTCTATCCAAAATGAAAGAAAACAAAAAAATAAAAGTGATGATTATAGTTCTAGTTTAACCCCAAATTTCAGATCATTTTATTGAGAGGCTTAAGAAAATATAACCATGCCAATAGGCCAGGATCCAGCGCTAATATGTATGAATGTGTGTTAAAGACCCCCCACAAACACCACCCAATGTTAAATCAACAATTTTCTTGTTTGTTTTGGGGATGCCTGCACCCCTGATAGGGTAAAGACACCTCACAAATGTTGTCACTTTCTACTTAATTCATTCACTTCCTGCCACATAGCCAAACAGGAAGTGAGGGAAAAACCTGAGTAATGTCTTGTTGGGGACACACAGATCAATCTAAATAGTTTCCCATTTTGGAAATTGCATTTTGCTGTGTACACCCCAAATTAGTATGGATCTTGGACTTTGATGTCCATTTACTAAAGGCAAATCCACTTTGCACTACAAGTGGACAAGCAAGGAAGAAAAATAAAAACTTGGCGGGATTGGAAGTTAAAACCATCAGTGCTTCCCTTCTGATTTTCATTACCTACGCTTCTACTGCAGAGCGGCTTTGCCTTTACTAAACCCCAAAGTAACTAATCATTTGGGGTGTACACAGCAGTGCAATTTGCTTAATGGGGACACTAGTTAGATTGACCTGTGTCCCGAAGAAAAGACCATTGGTAGGGTTTTAACCTCACTTCCTGTTCAGCTGTGTGACAGGAAGTGAAGCCAATTTTAAGAAAAGGGACACAAAGCCCAACCTAAAAACACTAGCAGGGGTTCTAACACTCAATTGGCTTCCCTCAAACAACCCACAATTAGAATAGGATTGTCTTGTGCTAGTTTCAAGCACAGCGCTGTAAATCAGCACTTCAAGCCTGTCCACCAATACACTACCCCCCCCCCCCCCTTCCAAACAGGCCCTGTTTGCAGGTTTTCCTTCATCTTGCACATGTGCTTTAAAAAGTCAGTCTGGACAACAATTCTAGGAAACAATACTTACCGCTTTGTCCTTCCTTTTCTGGTGACTAAACATTTCATGCATACACACCAGGAAAGAGCTTAGAGAAAAATCACACTTGATGGTTTAGGCCCAAACTATTTCAGCTGCAGCTGTTGAAATCCTTAGCATGAAAAAAATATCACAAAACAAACTTCAAAATTTGAAAGTAATTTTATTGGTCCACAAAACAAGGAAAGCAAAACAAAATATTAAAAATAAACACACAAAAAAACTAAAAAAAACATAAACAAAAAACAGACCAAGGTTTATTTCACACAATCATTGGAAAATAAATCATGCTTTTGAAATAACAGGATAGACCCACAGGATTAAAACATTAGTCATTAACATCTTGAGAAACATTTTGCAAAATTATGCAGCAGACAAAACATCAAAAAAACAAAACTTGCTCCAAAACATCTCTGTTTCGCTCAGCCATTACTTCCAGCCAGAAAGTCTGCCCCCTCTGAGGGCAGCTGACACGTTCTCTATCCACGCTTTTTATAACATGTGTGCTAATGAACCAATTGGAAACACATGAAGAAATGTCAGCCTCTAGTTTGTGTGCACTTGTAACTGCTTACACCTGTTAAGGATGTCCTTGGACTGAACCTGAGGGGGCGTGACCATATGCAGGTGTGTGAGAGGTGTGTGGAGTGAGGAGTGAGCAGGACATGTGAGACGCCGTGTGTCCTCCCCCGCTATCACAGCTCCAAAAATGCAGCCAAAACCCCCAGGCTATGTTAAACGCTAGCCTGCTACGCCAATAAACAAATGCCGACACCTCGCTAGATCTCCCGACTTGTTAAGCATACCTGGCCGGAAGCAGGAGACTGTAAGAGCGCTGGTGAGAGAATGTGACGGCGCTCACCTCACCTCCCCTACCATGCTGCTTTTTGCTATGACCAGGCACTTAACCTTGATTCCCCATTACTAGCAAAGCGCCACCGATTTCTGCTTCCTACCTGTGACCGGGACGAGGCGGGAACTGTGGGAGCTGAGGGTGTGTGTTCGGCGCCCAGCTGTGCTGTGCTGACTGTGCTGACTGGCCTTTTGGAGGAGCCCAGAGTACCCTGGATACAACACGGCTGCATGTGCCCACCTCGGAGAGCGGGGGGAGGAGTGTGTGGAGCCGCTCGAGGTGCTATTATGATCTGCAAGATTTTGCAGCCTGTCTGCTTTGCATGAAGACCACACTCCTTCATTACAAACAACACCGCCGAGCTACAGCAGAGGAGCAGGACAACGCGACGGCTCTCACCCGGATCAGCTGAGCCAGTGAAAACAGCGGCACAGTGAGTATAGAGAACACCGACATGAGCCACATAAAAAGTAGATGAACTAGACTGACAGATGCTGATGTATTACGCCGCTCCTAGGTGCTTATCCTTGGCTACCTGTTACAAATAAGCTTGGTGCCCAGTATTGTCACTATCTGCATTCTATTTGCATCATATTTTCATTCTACCTGGATGAGGTGGGACAGAGCGAGACCTGTGGAGTGGCGGGGGTCCTGTTCTGGTTTGAATAACTCCTGCCGTTTCTTCTGAGCCCCCTCTCCCCTATCAATGCGCAAGGTGGGGAGACTGGAGGCTGGGAGGAGGGGCAGACTTACAGCATAGCAGATGGAGAAGGCAGAGACAAGGTGCAGCGGTAGATGAAATGGAGAATAGGCTTCGCAGGAGCAATGTGCGGGTGATTGGTCTCCCAGAACAGTGTGAGGGCTCCGACACTATAAAATTTATGGAGAAATGGCTCAGAGAAACCTTTGATACTGCTACATTTTCACCTTTTTTCTCTATTGAAAGAGCCCATAGGGTTCCCTCCAAACCTCCACAACCAGGAGGGCGCCCTAGATCTTTGCTCTTTACATTTTTCAACTACGCTGACAAAGTTACCCTGCTCCAGAAAGCTAGGGAGAAGGGGGACATTATGTACAATGGCACCAGAGTCTCGTTCTACCCGGATTTCTCCCCAGAACTACAAAAACGGAGAGCGGAATTTGGCCCAGTTAAACGCATTCTACAGCAACATAATCTGATATACGCCTTAGTGTATCCGGCTCGTCTACGGGTTTCAGCACTGGGCAGGACTTTTTTTTTTAACACGCCAGTTGAAGTATCAGGATGGCTGGATGGCATCCGCAAGGACTTACAAGCCCAATAGGCTGCAAGAATAATTATGTTTTTTCTCGCCTCCCCCCCCCCCCCTTTTTTTTTTTCTTTCCCCTTCTCTCTTGGGTGTCATAGTTGACAGAGAGGGAGGAAAAGAGAAAAAGAGGGAGAACATTTTATTGGTTCACTTTGGCGGCATCAATGAAGAGACGCCTTTTGGGTTCTTTAAATTATCACTTTCTACTATACATTTAGGCACAATTTAGTCAAATTTTTAACAATATAGTAGATAAAAAATAGCAATTTTGCTGAGCTTGCCCTTTTTTTTTTTGTTTGTTCCTTTTGCCACTGCACTGCACAGTATACACCGTTAATGGACTGAGACTTTTTTTTTTTTGGAATTTGTGACACTTCTAAATAGTCTCCGAAATTATTTTTCTATTATGTACTTTCTATATTTTTTTTTTCCCCCATACACTTATATAATTGGGGCAACACATTTGAACACCTTCCATATATATATATATTGTCTCCTTTTTTTTTTTCATGTATAATTGTATAATTGGGGAAATACGTGATAGGAGTTATAGGTCCCTGCGGGGAATGGGACATCAGTAAATATACTTAGCTTTGCGTAGTTTTGCTTAGGGGAAGGGGGGGGAGAGGGGGAGGTGAGATTTTTCTATGGGGAGAGGGTGGACAGGGGCGGTGCACTAGTGGTTGAATGTTGGTTGTGAGGAGAGTGGGTAAGAGAGGAAAGGTCACAGGAGAGGCCCCCAAGGGGAGCCCCAATGGGCAGGGTGGGACTAGAAAGGGGGGAGGACCTAGGCACAAGGGTGGGCTTAGGAGGGGAGAGGAGGGGGGGTGGAGGGAAGGGGGGGGATGGGGGGAGGGTGGGAGTGGGAGGGTAAGCCAGGGGAAGGAGGGACTCCAAGGTTCTTAAACATTCTTAACACCATCAGTAAGGGGAGAGGTTTTGATCTGAGTAAACAGCTGGAGGAGAGGGAGAAGAGCAACTCCATGCCATGGTCTATTCCCGTTTATTCACTGTTTTGCATTGCCCATGGCTTGGAGAATTAGATCATGGAACGTAAGGGGGCTGGGGGACCCTATTAAGAGGGCACTGGTTCTGGCGTCAATGGATGGGAAGGGAACAGGGATACTTTGCCTACAGGAGACACATCTAACCCGGGAGACAATGGCCCAATTGGGTGCTTGGAAATTTCCATTCCGATACCATTCGGTACATTCCTCATACTCAAGAGGGGTTAGTATACTGGTGGGGAAGGGACTGTCATTCTCCTGCGAAAAGAGCTGGATAGATGAACAGGGACGATATATTTTTCTATCCTGTTCTATCGAGAATAGTCCCTTCGTACTTGCCAATATATATATCCCTCCCCCTTTTCATTTTAGTGTACTACAGAAACTAGTTGAGTTTATGTTGGATAAGCCAGATACCCCCCTGATAGCAGTGGGTGACTACAATGTAGCCCCTGATAATGTGAACAATAGATTTCCCCCAAAACCGGACTCGAACACTAAACTGGGGGGCCGTTTGGTCCAGTTTATGGAGGAGGCTGGATTAAGAGACATCTGTCGTATCCATCATCCACAGACTCGGCAGTATTCATGCTTCTCTAGCTCCTATGCTACCTTGTCAAGAATTGACCTGGCCATTGGCAATGAAAAATTATTAAATATGGTGAAGGCAATAGAGTATGGCCCAAGAGGAGTCTCAGACCACTCGCCCTTAGAATTAGCATTTAGAAAGAATGAGCCAGCACCCCCAAGGGAGTGGAAAATTAGTCCATATTGGCTAGAACTACTCGGAGACCCACAAGAATTATTAAACAATTTGACGGAGTATATCCGGATTAATACAGGTACAGCAGCAGCTGGGGTGGTCTGGGACTCCTTGAAAGCATACCTAAGGGGATTGCTAATACAAAGGTTTGCAAGGCTACAGAGGGAATCTAGGAAGTGGGAAGAAGAGGCTAGAAATGGGGCATTGATGGCGGAACAGCGATACATAGAGGATCCCTCCCCAAGTTGCCAAAGAGAATGGCTAGACAAACAGCAGGTCTATAAAATGGCTACCATGAGGAAGGCAGAGAATCATCATACTTTCCAGAAACAATCTCAATTTGGGGAGCGTGAGAAAGTGGGGCGCACGTTGTTACTTTTAATATGGACCAACACCCCTTCCTCCAACATTGGAGTTATAAGGGGACCCACAGGTTAAATCTTAACTAAAGGCAGGGAGATAAGATATAGATTTCACGATTTCTATAAAGCACTATACAAATCAAGGGGAGAAAATGAAGACATGGAAGCTTTTTTTCAAGGCATTCCGTTTCCAAATCTGTCTGATATGGAAAAAGAAAAACTGGAATCCCCTGTAACGTTGGAAGAACTAAAGCTTGCAGTGACAGGGATGTCCAACCATAAATCACCAGGCCCACGACGGGCTCCCAATAGAAATTTACAAGCGATATGGAGACATATTGCTACCGGAACTATTACATACTCTGGAATCAGCCTTCGCGGAGGGAAATCTTCCTGCCTCCATGATGGAAGCCACAATTATTGTCATCTATAAGGAGGGAAAAGACCAATTAGATCCATCTTCCTACCGTCCAATTTCACTGCTCTGTACAGACGTTAAAATCCTTGCAAAAGTCCTGGCGACACGCCTAAAGGAATGTATAGAGAGACTTATTCACCCCGATCAGTCAGGGTTCATCTCGAATAGGTCAACATCTCTAAATATAAGAAGGGTCTTTCTAAATTTGCAGATTCCTACCGACAGTGAGGGCCCCAGAGCACTCCTGGCCTTAGATGCTGCTAAAGCATTTGATAGCCTGGAGTGGCCCTATCTATGGAAGGTTCTAGAGAGCTTTGGATTTGGCCCGTCATTTATTAGGTGGGTTAAACTCCTATATAACAAACCACGTGCAAAAATCAAAATAAACTGCGAGGCTACAGGCCTGTTTGAGCTGGAGAGGGGGACGAGACAGGGGTGTCCCTTGTCCCCTCTCCTGTTCGCACTGGCCATGGAGCCTCTAGCCATTAAAACCAGGCTCAGGGAGGACATCCAGGGATTTAGGAGGGGCCTAGAGGAGGACAGGATATCGCTATTTGCGGATGATGTCCTCTTTTTCATAGGCGACGTTAATAACTCGTTGGCCCCAGTGGTCCAAATGATTAAGGAATTCGGTGGATTCTCAGGACTGAAGGTAAATTGGGACAAGTCGGCTCTGCTCCCTATAGATACGCTACGGGCCCAGAGGATAGCCGAAATGCCCCAATTAAAAATTCCAACAAAATTAAAATACCTCGGGATATGGATCACCAGGGATGTCAGGGAGTACACTACTGAAAACATAACCCCATTATTAGCAAAGCTGAAGCAAAAGAAAGACGCTTGGAACCGCCTCCCTCTCTCTGTAGCCGGGAGATGTAATTTAATTAAAATGATCTGGCTTCCCCAGCTACTTTACGTACTTCATAACTCTCCGATCTGGGTTAACCAAATATGGTTCAAAAAAATGGAAACATTATTCCGAGAACTAATATGGAAAGGAAGGCAGGCTAGAATTGGGTTGCAGACCATGCAGCTCCCAGTCGGGGAGGGAGGGATGGCGGTCCCGCACCTGAGAATGTACTTCCTTGCGTCTCAGCTACAGCAGATCGCAGGCTGTGGGATTCCGGATCGAGGGAATGATCGCTTTAGGCTAATACTAACCGAGGCCCCACATAAAACATTGGTAGAAGTCTTGTAGGCAAACTCATTTGCCCATAAATGCCCGACTATAAAACTACTAAATAAAGTGTGGCAGACAACAAAGGCTCTATTGGGGTACTCTGGGATAACTGAGTTGGCCCCCCTCTGGAATAATAAAAACTTGCCAGAAGTAGCGGAAGTAGAAAAGTGTAAAATCTGGAATTACACGACTAACCCACTTATATGAGGGTAACCATATGAAATCATTCTCAGACCTAAAACTGGAATTTAATATACCAAACAAAACGTTCTTCAAATACCTTCAAATCAGGCATGCCATTCAGACCCAGACTAAGATCCACCCGGCTGATAGGATCCAGACTCCCATTCTTACTAAAATAGCCCAGGCTAACACAGCGAAAGGCTTAATCTCAGTACTATACGACAAACTGGGGGCTAGGGCCATAAACCAGGCAGGTGTGTCTAGGAGCAGAGAAAAATGGACAAGAGACTTGGGATTGATAACTACAGAGCAGTGAATTAGGATCCTAAAGAGAGGGGCTCTAGTATCCATCACTCCGGCGCAGAGATTTTCCCACCTTTATCTACTACATCGTGTCTACTATACCCCCAAAAAAATGTTTCAAATAGGACTGAATCGGAGTGATGAATGCCCTAGATGCAATGCCACAGGGGATCTTGCCCATATGTTCTGGAGATGCCCTAAGCTCTTCAGATATTGTACAGGAGTTGTTGATAAACTTAACAACGTTTTCAAGTCCTCCCTAGAACCTGATGTTAGAACTTGCCTTCTAGGGGACATAGAGGACCATAGAACACCTCCGGGAACTTTAGAGGGCATACTGCGAGGCCTCTTTCAGGCACGCAATTTAATTGCCCAGAGATGGCAGGCCCATGTCCCCCCCTCTGTTGGGAATTGGACTGAAACTATCAATACGTTGATCTGGAGTGAGAGAGTGGCCTTTATTAAACAGGGTAATTATAGAAGGTTTGAGAGAGTCTGGGGACTATGGCTGAGGGATATAGGAGGCCTCGTCTAGAGATATAACAACGATATAACCGGTAGCTTCCCCTGCCACCGTAAAATAACAATCTCCTAACATACAGACATTAAATACAGGACGGATGTGAACCTGACCCTTCTTTCTTGGAATTAGCTCTGCATAGGTAGCTTGGAGGGACCCACCCCCCCCCCAGCTGCTCCTTTATCTCAGTGTAACGGCACAACGAAAAAGTTAGACAAATGTACCTAGATAACTGAGAGGGGAGAGGCGATCAGCACGGGGGGAGGGGCTAGTGGGGGGAGGAAGGGGGGGGAGGGAGGGAATAGGTTTATACAAAGATTATACACGGAATTTGAAATTGGTGTTTGTTTACTTACGAATGTATAATATGCACTCTCTGCCATGTGATGTTGTTAATGAATGCACTAATTTTTGTATGACAAGAAACAATAAAGAAAAGTTAAGATAAAAAAAAAGGATGTCCTTAAATTACTAAGCCAAAAAACAAGCTTTCTGAGCATGCTCAGAAAGATGCATGTCATTTTCAGGCACAAACACCCAGCTTATTTTTCTAAGTGTTCGAGCATGCCCAGTTCACTCGAAATGCATTACCAGAATCAAATCTGCAATGGGGGATGAAAGCATTAGAGTTTTTTTTTTTTTTGTTCCCCCTGAACTGATGCTTTACAACCTGAAGGGGATAATAATAATAATAATAATTAAAACGCCCCTGTCCCTAGTAGCTCGCAGTCAGAAGCGAACACGCAGCATTTTTTTTCCGGTTACCAGTTCAGATTTACAGATGAGGTATAGTGCTAAAAGTATTCCTCTCGCTCTTAGGCACGCTATGATACCTCACATGTGTGGTTTGAAGGATGTTTCCATATGTGGGCGGGCCTTAAATGTGTAAGTCCCGCCCACATATTTAACTCCCGTTCAAACCCCACATGTGAGGTATCATAGCGTACGTTAGAGCGAGAGCAATACTTTTAGCACTAGACCTCCTCTGTAAATCTAAACTGGTAACCTGAAAATAAATAAAAAAGTGTTGCCTATGGGTATTTTCAAGTACTGAAGTTTGGCGCCATTCCATGAGTGTGTGCAATATTAAAGCGTGACATGTTGGGTATCTATTTACTCTGTGTAACATCATCTTTCACATTATGGCCATAAATTGGGCTAACTTTCGTGTTTTCTTAATTTGTAACCACTTGAGCCCCAGACCATATTACTGGTCACTGACGGGGCCAGTTTTTGCATTTCAACACTGCGTCATTTTAACTGACAATTGCGTGGTTGTGCGACGTGGCCCCCAAACAAAATTGGCGTCCTCTTTTTTCCCCCAACAAATTTTCCCCGACAATTTTGTAAATAAAAAGACAACTTTTTTACTGTTTGCTATAATAAATCTCCCCCAAAATATATTCAAAAACGTTTTGCCCTCAGTTTAGGCCGATACGTATTCTTCGACATATTTTTGGTTCCAAAAAATCGCAATAAGCGTTTGATTGGTTTGGGCAAAAGTTATAAGTAGGTAAGTAGGGGTTGGTTTTATGGGTTTTTTAGGAATATATTTTTTTTTTACTAGTAATGGTGGTGATCATTGATTTTTCTGGCTACTGCGACATTGTGGCGGACACATTTTTGTGAGCTTTGTCATTTTTCTAGCGACCAATGGTATACAAATGCATTGCTTACTAAAAAAAAGTCACTGGCAGGGAAGGGGTTAACACTAGGGGCGAGGAAGGGGTTAATTATGTTACCTGGGTGTGTTATAACTGTAAAGGGGGTGGGACTGTCTAGGGGAAATGACAGAACGCTGTTCATACATTGTATGGACAGACAAGCAGGCATTCCCCCCCCCCTGACAGGACCGGGATAAAGGGGAACTCCACACCAAATAAAAAAAAAAAAACAACGTAGGAGTCCCCCTCCAGGTGCACAACAGGCTCTTAGATTTGATCTGAAACATAAGGGGTTAAACCCACGCCAAAAACGGTGTGGGGTTCCCCCTCAGATCCAGACAGGAATGGGGGTGGGAACGAGCGAGCGCCCCCCCCCCCCTCCTGAACCGTACCAGACCACATGCCCTCGACATGGGGGAGTGTGTGCTTTGGGGGAGGGGGCACTGCCCCCCCACCCCAAAGCACTCTTGTCCCCATGTCGACAGGGACAAGAGCCTCTTCCCGACAACCCTGGCCGTTGGTTGTCGGGGTATGCGGGCGGGGGGCTTATCAGAATCTGAGAGCCCCCTATAATAAGGGGGCCCCCAGATTCTGGCCCCCCACCCTATGTGAATGAGTATGGGGTACATCGTACACCTACCCATTCACCGGGTGGAAAAGTGTAAACACAAATAAACCACACAGAATAAAATAATTTATTAGTCAGCTCTGGGGGTCTTCTGCCGGGACCCCCCACCACCAGCCCATTGGGCCCCGGGCTTCGCCATTTTCTGCCAGGGGGGACGACACCCACCAATGCTCTCCGCCATGTTCGGCCAGGCCCCCACCCCAAATTAAGCTCTTTTACATCCGGGGGGGGGCGGCCGAAAACAGCAGAGAACAACGGGGGGCGGAGCCCCTCCTTGGTCTTCTAGACGTTTTCTGCCGGGGGGCTCCAGCCCCGCACCGGTCTTCGCCGCCGCCTTCCGCCGGGGGGGGGGGGGGGACACCCACCGATGCTCTCCGCCATGTTCGGCCAGGCCCCCACCCCAAATTAAGCTCTTTTACATCTGGGGGGGGGGCGGCGGAAAATGGCGGAGAACAACGGGGGCGGAGCCCTTCCTCGGTCTTCGCCGCCGCCTTCTGCGGGGGGCTCCTGCCTCCCGCGGGCTGATGGTTGTCTTCCGCCGGGGGGTACACCTACCCCCCTGCCGGTCTTCGCCGCCGCCTTCCGCCAGGGGGAAAGACACCCACCGATGCTCTCTGCCATGTTCGGCCAGGCCCCCACCCCAAATTAAGCTCTTTCACATCCAGGGGGGGCTGGCGGAAAATGGCGGAGAACAACGGGGGCGTCGCCACTCCTTGGTCTTCTAGACGTTTTCTGCCGGGGGGGGGGACACCCACCGATGCTCTCCGCCATGTTCGGCCGGGCCCCCACCCCAAAATTAAGCTCTTTCACATCCGGGGGACGGGCGGCCGAAAACAGCGGAGAACAACGGGGGTGTCGCCCCACCTCAGGCTTCTCCGCTTCTGCCTGGCTCCTCCCGAGGCCAGGGCTTCTTTCGCTGTCTTCCGGCGGAGGGCGCCACTCTCCGGGCTTCTCGTCGCTGTCTTCCGCCGCGGGGCACCACCCGCGGGCTTTGTCGGCTTCTGCCTGGCTCCTCCGTGGGGGCCAGGCCTTCTCGTCGCTGTGTCGCCGTCTTCTGCCGCCGCCCCCTTCGACGTTTTCTGCCGGGATGAGGGTCGCACATCCCATCCCGGACTTCGACGTGGCGGGCTTCTCGTCGCTGTGTCGCCGTCTTCCGCCGCCGCCCCCTTCACCACTAAGCCCCCGTGCTTGTGTGGGAGGGCAGCGGGCTTCGAAGTTTTCGGCCGGGGTGAGGGTCGCACATCCCACCCCGGTCTTCAAGTCGTTTTCGCCGCCGCCCCCTTCACCATGAAGCTTCCTGCTTATGGGGAGGGCGGCGGGCTTCTCGTCGCTGTCTTCCGCCGCGGGGTGACACTCGCAGGCTTCTTCGGTGACCTCCGCTTCTGCCTGGCTCCGCCGCTGGGGCCAGGGCTTCTTCTTCCATTCGATGTTGACACGGCGAGGTCCGGCGCTGAAATGCCGACAGAGCGGTGGGCACGGACTTATATTGGCACAGGGCGTGGGCGTGGTTATGCCACCATGTGACCTTAACCCATGTGACATCACATTCCCATCAAGCTTCGTGGTGAAGGGGGCGGCGGCGGAAAACGGCGACACAGCGACGAGAAGCCCTGGCCCCCACGGAAGAGCCAGGCAGAAGAGGCTATTGAGAGCCCCCCCCGGCAGAAAACTACGAAGCCCGCGGAAGACGCCTAGAAGTCCGGAGTGGGATGTGCGACCCTCACCCCGGCTGAAAACTTTGAAGCCCGCTGCCCTCCCCCACAAGCACGGAGCTTCGTGGTGAAGGGGGCGGCGGTGGAAGACTGCGGCGGCGAAGACCGGGGTGGGTTGGCGGAAGACCCACTGAGCTGGCTAATAAATTATTTTATTCTGTGTGGTTTATTTGTGTTTACACTTTTTCCACCAGGTGAATGGGTAGGGGTACCATGTACCCCATACTCATTCACATAGGGTGGGGGGCCGGAATCTGGGGGCCGCCTCATTAAAGGGGCTCCAAGATTCTGATTGGCTCCCGCCCGCATACCCTGACAACCAATGGCCAGGGTTGTCGGGAAGAGGCTCTTGTCCCTATCGACATGGGGACAAGAGTGCTTTGGGGTGGGGGGCAGTGCCCCCCTCCCCCAAAGCGCACACTCCCCCATGTCGAGGGCATGTGGTCTGGTACGGCTGAGGAGGGGGGGCGCTCGCTCGTCCCCACCCCCATTCCTGTCCGGCCAGACTGTGTGCCTGGGATAAGGCTTGGTACGGATCTGGGGGGGAACCTCACGCCGTTTTTGGCGTGGGTTAACCCCTCACGTTCCGGACCAAAGCCGAAGAGCCTATTATACCCCTGGGGGGAACCCACGCCGGTTTCAAATTTGAAATTTGGCGCGGAGTTCCCCTTCAATGTCGGCGCAGCCCGAGAACAGCTCGGAGATTGCCGTGCGCCGTTTCACGCAGTGCAAATACTGCTACGCCGCTTGGTATTTACCAATAATTTCTCGGCGTACTGACGCGGCGCACGGCATTCCCTGAAATCTCCCTCTGCGCATGCCCAGTATGCAAATGAACCTTCCGAGGTTCTGGCATACTTTGCAAGCGCACGGGGATCACTTCTCAAAAGTCACTTTCGCTTTCAATTCGGCCCGTCACACACGTTCAAACACATGTCACTACACTTCCCCTGCATCACCCCCCTCCCTCCCCTCATAAACTCCCGCCCAAATCCCCGATATTTACATTACTAAATGCCGTACGCCAGCTCTGTACTGGCGTGCTGTGCGCCCTCTCCTGGGCGCATTAGGCAGTTTAGTAAATGAAGAAATACACTGCACTGGCAGTGTATCTCTTTTGTAAATGTCAAAAACGGTTTTACTCCTGCTTGTGCACCATGAGTCATGGCGCACAGGCTTGGTAAATCAGCCCCTTTGTCTCATTTACCTTGTAATAAGAGACTGCTGAAAAGGAATGTAACACTGTGTGTACCGTCGCCAAGGATTTGTCAACTTTAGTTAAAATCAAAATGATGTCGTCAGCGAAAAGACTTATGACATGATTTTTGGTGCTAACACGGAGACCTTTAACCACTTAAGGACCCCCGCACGCCTATGTACGTCCACAACATGGCTCGTACAGACACAAGGCCGTATATATACGGCCTCGCCTTTGTGCGGTTCGGGGGTCCGGCGTGTGGCGGTCCCCCTGGCTCTGGGAGCGATCGCTGACGAGTGGGCGGATGTCCGTGTTTTTGGCCCCCCCGCGATCGCTCCCAGCCAATGGGAGCGCTCCCCCTTCGTGTCACTTCCTCCTCCTGTGTTTACACAGGAAGGGGGAAATGATGTCACCTCTCATCGCAGCGCTGTTTCCCACCGCTGCTGATGAGAGAAGACATCCACAGTAAGTGTGCACCAACACAACACTGACACACACACACATAGGCACATTAACCCCTTGTGATCACCCCCCCCCCACCCCCCTGTCACAGTGTCACTGAATGCAGTGATCTAATCACTGCATTTAGTGTCAGTGTGACAGCCAGTGTAAAAGTCAGTTAGTGTTAGGTTCAGGATAGCCCCCCCACCCCCCTAATAAAATTTTAACCCCCTGATCACTGCCCTAGTTAACCCTTTCACTCCCTATTGCCAGCATCACTAAGCGATCATTTTTCTGATCGCTGTATTAGTGTCGCTGTTCCCGCTAGGTAGCTATTTTTTTTATTGCGATTTTTTTTTTTTACTAAAGACATGTGGCTGAATTAATTTTGGCCTAAATTTTTTACTAAAATTTAGTTTATTTGATTTTTTTTTATAACAATTTTTTCAAAATTGTCGCTCTATTTTAGTTTATAGCGCAAAAAATAAAAATCACAGAGGCAATCAAATACCACCAAAAGAAAGCTCTATTTGTGGGAAGAAAAGGACGCAAATTTTGTTTGGGAGCCACGTCGCACGACCGCGCAATTGTCTGTTAAAGCGACGCAGCGCCGAATTGTAAAAACACCTTGGGTCATTTAGCAGCATATGTGTCCGGGTCTTAAGTGGTTAATCTGGGGGTGTGACCTAATGTACGTAGCTAAAGGCTCCAACACTAAGTTGAAGATAAGCGGGGAGAGAGGGCACCACTGACGCGTCCCATTAGTTATCACAAAGGGAGTGGATAGAGCTCCTGCTATGTAAACTTGGGCCGTCGGTTGAGTGTACAGTGCCATGATAGCTGAGAAGACCCAACCTTCAAAACCAAACCTGCGCAAGACCTCCCCCAGAAATCCCCAGTGAACCCTGTCAAACGCCTTCTCTGCGTCCAGAGATAGGAGCAGAGAAGGCGTTCCCCTACGCTTAGCTATGTGAATCAGGTTGACTAGTCTCCTAGTGGCGTCAGCGGTCTGTCTCCCCCTAGTAAAACCCGATTGGTCCATGTCTATAATGTCCGGTAGTATGTCCACTAGTCTCGTGGCCAATAGTTTAGCATATATTTTGACATCGCTGTTTAACAGCGATATCGGCCTGAAGTTCTGCGGGATATCCGGAGATTTCCCCGATTTAGGTAGGGCTATGATAGTTGCTTTGAGCATTTCCCTAGGAAATGAGGAAGACGCAGCAGCAGAGCCAAAGACCTCAGGGAGAAGTGGGCAAAGGACGTTCTGAAATGTTCTATAGTATTCTCCGGTGAAGCCGTCGGGCCCCGGAGATTTATTCAGCGGTAGGGATTGAATAACTTTCTGCACTTCACACTCAAAGATGGGAGAATTGAGACGCTCCAGGTGGTCCTGTGTGAGCCTGGGAAGAGCAACGCTATCAATAAACACATTAATAGCTTCTTCCGTCGGCTGTGGAGTGGTGTGGTCCTCTTTAAGATTATACAGCGAACTGTAATAATCACTAAAGGCGTCTGCTATCACCTGGGGGTGAATTTGTTTTTCCCCAGATTTGGGGTGGTATACGTGTGGGATTTGAGATTTAATTCTATGGCCTTTTAATTTACTGGCCAGGAGTTTCCCTGCTTTATTGCCACTTGTGTAGTAGGCCAACTTTGTCCTCCTGGAGACCCTCTCAAAGTCCTCAAGGAACTTGAGCCTAAGTTCTGTGCGAAGACAAGCTATTTGGTTGGACAATATAGTGGACGGTTTGATCAAATTTTGTTTGTCTAAGGCCTCAATTTGGGAAATTAGTTGCGCGGTCTGCTGCTGCCTTTCCCTCTTGAGTCTTGCTCCCAATTGTATCATTATGCCCCTCACAAATGCCTTATGGGCGTTCCACAAGACAAATGTATCTTCCACTGACCCCTGATTCAAGTCAAGAAATTCCACCAGCATTTTGTTCAATGTAAGACCTGGACGGACCCTCCCTGAGCAGGTAAGGATTAGCCCTCCACAAGTAAGTGGGCCTATGGAGGGAAGGATTTCCCACAACGAGTTTAACTGAGGCATGGTCCGACCAGGTGATACTGTTAATTGTTGCAGAGGTACATTTAAATAACAATGGCCTTCTCAACCAGGAAGAGATAGATTCTACTGTAAGAGCCATGCGGGTTAGAGAAGAACGTATAATCCCTATGCGTTTAGGAATCTCCACGAGTCCTACAATTCATATGCCTGTAGGGAGGATTTTCAAAGAAGGTGGAAGTCTTTTAGGAGTGGAGGTTATGTCTACTGAAGGGTCTGGAGTGATGTTAAAATCGCTGCACAACACTAACAGACCTCTCTGTACTGCCTTTATCTTTTTCATAAGTCTGTGGAAAAAGTTGAGTTGCCTGACATTCGGGGCATATACATTTGCCACAGTGTATGTGATGGAGTTTATATCGCACACCAATATGATATAACGACCTTGGGGATCAAAAATGTGGTCGTGTACGTGGAATGTCACAGAGTCCTTAACCGCTATCATCACCCCTTTCTTCTTGGAGTCAGCATTGGCAAAGTAAACGTTCGGAAATTGAGGATGTGAACATCTAGGGTGCAAGTTCTGAATGAAGTGCGTTTCTTGAACGCACAAGATATCACATTTTTGTTGCAAAGCGTCTTTCCAGAGGGACCTCCGCTTGGCCGGATGATTGAGGCCTTTAGCGTTCAAAGTGAGAAAGGTTATCGCCATATGTGCTTTATAAGTGTATGCAGGTGAAAGTGGGGATGCAGGGCAACACTCACATGAGAGGGTGGTTTGGTTCCCGAAAGCAAGGCCGCTGATCTCCTTCCGGATTCCGTGGATTTCGCAGACATTTTTTCCAGTGGGAGCTGTGTAGAGGTAGACATTGCTGCAAGGGCGATCAGAAGGGCAAAAAAACAACAGTCTAAACAAGAAGAACAAAACAGTAAAACATTGGCTTTTGGCCATGGAAAAGAAAAATAAAACAAAACAAAGGGTGCGATTATCAATCGCTCAGTAAGTAA
Organism: Rana kukunoris; assembly: GCA_029574335.1. Classification (NCBI taxonomy): domain Eukaryota; kingdom Metazoa; phylum Chordata; class Amphibia; order Anura; family Ranidae; genus Rana; species Rana kukunoris. Next base: position 413,562,340 of record CM056050.1, on the reverse strand, counting down.
ATGGGGTGTAAAAAGAACTTGGAGCAGAGAGGTGTTTCTCTCCAGCGGGAGGTATTGCATAGAGGAGGCCCTATCCAGATCAATTATGAGATCGAGCATTCCTGCGGTCAACCGTACGCCATTCTTGTTCCACACCCCCAACGTTGTTTTTGTGGTGCGGTGGCGGTTGCGAGTCAGGGACAATCCCCCAGGTCTGCAGCAGGGCCAGGCCCTTCGCCATGGAGTCTATCACATATTCCTTGTCGTCCTTTGTAACAATCAATTTTGTCGGAAAGCCCCATTTATAACTGAATTTGTGATTCCTTAGTGCTTTAGTAATCGTGACAAGGTTTCTACGTTTCTGTAGTGTGTATTGTGACAAGTCAGCGTAAAATTGTAGATTAGAGTATGGCGCTGGCACTTCGTCTTTTTGCCGGGAGACTGTCATGAGCCTTTACTTAGTGTGATAGAAGTGCAGGCAGAGTATGACATCCCTTGGAATGGAGTCAGACAGATATGCAGGTTTAGGGAGTCTATGAATTCTATCAACCGTAAAATCAAGTTCAGACAGATCGGGCAGTAAAACTGTAAGTAGCTGGGCCATGTAGCTGCGCAGCTCTGGTTGTTTAACAGACTCAGGGATCCCCCTGACCTTGACATTGTTCCTCCTTGATCTGTCCTCGATTTTTGCCATTTTGGCTTTAAGTGCATTAATGTCATCCTCAGCAGATTCATTAGCATCAACTAGGGCATTTATGGTAGAGGCATATTCCCCCATTTTATTCTCCACGTGGGAGACTCTGTCAGCAACATTGCTCAGGTCAGTGCTGAATCTATGGACACATGAGATCATGTCCGAGTGCAGAGAACTCCTGAGAGACACCAGCATCTCCTTTAAGACTGTATCTAACACTGGCTTATTTGTGGTAGGGAAGAGGTCAATGGAATCTGGCAAGTCTCTGGTGTCATCTCCTGATTCTATAGGGGAGCTTACCTCCATTGCTGTTCCTGTGGCGTCCGATCGAAATCTCGCCTCCTCAGGGCTGCCCGATGAGGGAGTAGCAGGAGGAGAGTTAAGGTGTTTAGGAGGGCTGCTCAGTTTTGCTCCCTTCCCCGGCTGATGTGAGTGCTGAGACGGAGATTGGAAGGCTCTGGGTTGTGGCGTGGCAGTCGCGCCGGCGCCATCTTGCTTGGCCTCGAGGGAGAAAAACTGTCAGTTTAGTAGGGCGATTCCCGTCCTTCTTGCGCCTCGCCATGTTCACTGCCGCTTGCCCGGGTCCTCAGGCAGTAGTACGCCTGATTGGTGAGACAGATTGCTTGCTGGATGGGCTGCTATGTGCCACTGTATCACCGCTGGAACCAGAGGTCAGCTACTGTGCGTCCATCTCAGTCCCCGGCTGGCTCCGCCCCCATGTACATAGATTTTTAAACCACATTTTGGAGAGGAGGGGGGCAAACATTACAATGGATATAACACAATACATTGGGAAGTGACTAGGCTAGGTGTGTTTGGGCCCAGGATAGCATGCTGGGGAGGTAAGTGAAGGGAAATAGGCATGTAGGCCAAAAAAGGGGCATCATTAAAGTTTACAGCATGCATGGGGGCAAAGGGGACATTCACAGCATATTCCAAACATGGTAATTAGGGAAGGAGGAGATAACTACAATACATTCGCATACATTTTATACATAAGATGGGATATTAAAGGAGAAAACTTACCCTCATATATTCCTCCTGCAGAACCTGGATGATAATGCAGGTATCAGGAATAATAAGGCCCAGAGCCTGGGGGGAGATGCCCGTAGAGAACGTTAAGTCCTGAAGGCTTCTCCCAGTTGCCAGATAACGTAGGGTGGCAACTAGCCTCTGCTCAGCACCAATAGCCTCCCGCATAATGGTGTCCTGCCTGGTAATATAGGGGGACACCAAGGCCAACAGGTGCTGGAAAACGGGATCCGACATCCTCAGGAAATTCCTGTAATCTTCAGGATTATTTTCCTGAAGCTCCCGCAGCAGAGGCATATGCGAGAATTGGTTCCAACGGAGCAACCAATTCCTGGTCCATGAACGCCTCCTCACCCTGTTCATGGACTCGTCATCTTGGTCTAAAAGCAATAGACCTATAGACATGGCAGGCACAGCACGAGCTTGCCAATGACGAGATGCCTGCAACATGGCTACAAGGTTAGAAACGAACGTCTAAACAGAATTGCACTAACAAAACCTCACTGAAGAACAGCAAGACCTATGAAGAAAATCAAAAACGGGCGGACAGGACCGCAATGTAAAACAATACGACCTAACCGCACGCCCCGATAGCCAAGATACGAACCCACAAGTACAAACTGAACGGCAGAGATCGATCTGAAAAGCACGAAAACTGAGAAGCGCGAATCGTCACTCACCAAACTTTTACTAACACGCGTAAACACGAGATTAGCAAAAGCAGCCCCAAGGGTGGCGCCAAACCAAACGTACGTCCCCTTTATAGTGCCGTCACACGTGGTGAACGTGAGCTCGACGAGATTTGGACTTTGAACGTGTGTACGCAAAGCAAGCTCATCGAGCTGTTTGACAAGCAGAACGGGAAACTCCAAGGGGCGGAACGATGGGTTTAGCCCGACGAGTTTCTCTGCCGTGTGTACGGGGCCTGACAGACCGTTTCCAGCAGACACGGCAGATCTGTCTGTTGGTCTGCTGTGCGTACATACGATCGAATACAAATCTCCCCGGACCAGAACGCGTGCACGTAAACCACGTACGACGTCACTATAAAGGGGAAGACCAAAGCTTACGCCGCCACCCTCGGTTCCGCTTTTGCTAGTAACGTGTTAGCGAAGGTTTGGTTAGAGCCTATTCACGCTTTTTAGTCTCCACGCTTAACAGGTCGTATTCTAGGGGTTCAGTGTGTGCTTGTGGGTTCGTATTTGGCAGTCAGTGCTGGCTGTCGGGTCGTTTCTGCTTTGCAGTGGCGTCCTGTCCGCGGGTATGTGTTTGTCGTGCTTTCTTTGCAGGTATTGCTGGATTTGGGGGTGCTTTCTGTTTGAGTATGTTCTTGACTGACCAGCCGGCCGGTTTGAAGCCATTATGGAGCAGCAGCGTAACTTTGCTAAAGTTCGTGCTGGATATGGGCTTACTTCTGGATGTTATCAGCATTCCAGGGCTTTGGCCAGGAACAGGGGGAGGAGGAGTTCCTGGGCCAAGAATTGGTTGCGCCAGCGTGACCGATTCTCTCATATGCCTCTGCTTAGGGAAATCCAGGAGAATAATCCTGATGACTACAGGAACTTTCTCCGTATGACGGACCCCGTTTTCAAAAAAAGTTTCCTCTTTTTTGAACCTCACAATCTCTGTCTTTACAAATTTTTGCTAATGTATTTTTTTTTTTTTTGCTTTTTTCCCTAATTACCATAATTTTTATATGCTGTGTGTTGAATGTTACCTTTTCTCCCCATGCATGCATGTTGATAAGCTTTCCATGTTTTTTTTGTTGGCCTACCTACATATTTTTACCTTACATCACTATTAACCTGACCAGCATGCTATCCTAGGGACAAACACACCTAGCCTTTTTTTTTTGTGTGAGGCATTTTATTGTCTGCTGCATTGTAGTTCTGCCCCCCACCCCCCTAAAAATGTTTCTTGCCCCATCAGAGGGGTGGGGAGTGTGATAATAAGTGGGCCTATTTTTGTGGCCAGAACTCCTCCACAATAATAATATGAAATGTTAATACTGTGATGTTGCACAAGGATGGTTTTTGTATTGAGTTTGCAATGTTTATGTACCAAAGTACTAATTTTTTTTTGTTTGTCCCCACAGTTCCCCTCCACGCCACAGGAATGGCAGACTGTGGCTTCCCAATTTGCCCTGCGGTGTGATTTTTCGAACTGCAGAGGAGCAATAGATGGGAAACACAACCGCATAGTGCCACCACCCCGTTCGGGGTCCTACTATTTTAACTACAAAGGTTTTCATAGTATCGTGTTGATGGCGGTGGTGTCGGCACAGTACAAATTTTTGTATGTGGACATGGGTAAGAACGGCCGGCTGTCTGATGGGGGAGTGTTCACGTGGACCGAATTTTACAGGCGTCTACAACTTGGTGGTCTGGAACTGCCACCGGATGAAGACAATGTGGAAGGACTTCCGTTTGTTTTTTTAGCAGACAAAGCTTTCGGGCTTGGACCTCACCTCATGCGGCCTTTTCCCCAGAGGACCCTCACCCCGGAGAGGAGGGTGTTCAATTTTAGGCTGGCCAGGGCCCCCGAGGGTAGTCGAGAATGCCTTTGATATACTCGCCAGCCGGTTCCGCCTGTTCCAGACAGCGATACACCTGGCGGAATATAAATTGAACCATGTTGTTTTTGCCTGTTGCATTTTGCACAATTTTTTACGCAGGCACTCCCAGTCGTACCTACCCAACATCAGTGCTGAGGCAGGACTACCCTCAGATACCTCTCCTGGGCTGGAGACTGGTCGCGCTGGCTTGACCACTCAATCTGCTCATGAGGTACGTGACAAATATGTTGAGTACTTCATGGGTCGGGGGGCCATTGCTATGCCAGATCATATTTCTTTCTAATTCGGCTTCCAAAAGAAAGAAATATTACAAGAAATAATAAATAATTTGACCATTGGACTTTATACAGTTGTTTGTCATTATTGCTTTTTCTCTTTTTATCTGTCTTCCTGGTTCTCCAACTAGTGCACTTCTAGTGCCAAATTTAGTTTTCACGTTTTAGTAAATAACCACAATTGCACAGTAGTTAGTCACTCATCTACAAACTGGGTATTGAGCATATAGAAAGAACAAGCCACTCATGTTATCTTTTTTTTTTTTAAAACATTTTTGTTTTCACCAAAAATGTATTTCGTTTTTTTTTTTAATTGTTTATTTATACACAACAGGAGGCCGTCCCACAGGGACCACAATAACAACAGTATAACAGCTGGCACCAGCGAACATACATGCATAAATCGGAAATACAAGTCAATTACTGTCATATCAGTGAGCATCCTGGTTAGGTTCGATTTCTACTCTAGGCCACTGGCGCAGACGACAAGCCGCCATCTGCGTCGCACATCCGCCACCACCCACCTAACCCGCGTCCGCTCACAACAGTATCTATGCGGCTCTTTCGACACCATTGTATCATGGGACCGTGACCCAACCTCCTACTTTTTTCCGTTTTCTAATTGTGGAGAAAGTTAAGAAGGTAAGAGAAAGATTGTGGGAACTGCTCAGTGAGCAGTCCCCTGAGTAAATAATAAAGGGGAATTATAGATGGAAGTGGGAGGAGAGTGGGGGGGGGGAGCTCGCGGCCATGGACATCCACCACCAGCTAGCAACCTACAACCCGCGTCGGTCTTCACTATCAAATCAGGGGAGCCCCAGGGGGCAGGTGGGGGGGACTCAGTCCAACTGGGGGAACGGCTGTTCCCCCCTGAGGGTCCGACCCTCCTCTGAGTATGCGAACATTGTCCACATTTGCCATGTCTGGGAGTGTAGCTCGCTTCTATCCTGTTTTGATAAGACTAGGTCCTCCAGTCGGCTAATCTCGTCCACCTTCTTCAGCCACATGGCTAGCGTCGGTGGGTTTGGGGACTTCCAGCATAAAGGGACGCAGGCTTTAGCTGCGTCTAATAAGTGACGAACAATGGATTTTTTATATGTCCGCGCAGGAGTGTCCGCCGCGTGAAGGAGGAAAAACGCCGGGTCATCAAGAACCTCGCGTTTCGTAAAATTTTGGGTGATTCGCCTGACCTCCTCCCAATATGGTCTAATGCGTTGGCAGGACCAAAAAATGTGTATCAAAGTACCTTTTTCCGATTGGCACCTCCAGCAGAGGTCTGACGTGTTTGGGAACAGTTTATTCAGTAAGGCCGGGGTTCTGTACCACCTCGTCAGCAGTTTGTAATTGGTCTCTTGGACCCGCGCACAGATCGACGATTTGTGCATGAATGTAAGGATATGTTGCATCTTAGCGGGCGGAAGTTGGTATCCCAGGTCTCGCTTCCACTTCACGAGGCTCGGGATCTGATATCCCTCTGGTGGCTCAGCCAGCAGTGTGTGTAAGAGTGAAAGTGAATGGGGCAGCGCCCCCATGTCCAGGCACAACTCCTCCAGGAATGTAAGGAGTTGACTGGCAGGGGGGAGGCATAGTCCTAAGGAAGTGGCTCAGCTGACAGACCCTCATAAAGTCTAATTGATAGTTATCCGAGTGATCCATCAGCTGAGCCAGCGTCTTCCACCGACCCGACTCGCTGAAATGTGAGGCTTGGAAGTATCCCGACTCGCGCAAGGCGATTAATCTGGCATCTCCCAGTCCGGGCTCAGAGGTGAGGCCTCCGACAGGAGGCGGTTTCGCACTAGTAGTCCAGTGCAAACCTTAATGGTGTTCCCTATTGTCGGGTGATGATGAATTTCCTTTTGTTGTAGGGTATGACACCACGGGGCCCGTTTCAGAAGAACCGCACTTTGCGCTTGTTCCATTCGTGGCCAGAGTTTGGTCAATCTGTGTCGGCACCAGTCCATTAGTTGGTTAAGTTGCGCCGCCTGATAATACGTACGTATATTCGGCATTGCTAGACCCCCACTTAATTTGGGTAGGGAAAGAACTGTTCTATGTATCCGAGGGCGCTTCTCCTCCCACAGGAACGACTTAAATGCGGCTTGCGTTTGCTTAAAATACGTCATCGGGATATGTATGGGGAGGGCCTGCAGTAAGTATATGAATTTTGGTAGGATGGTCATCTTCAAAATACTGTTCCTCCCGAACCACGAGTGGAGTCCCGTGGTCCAGTCATTCAGTAACCGTTGGACTGTCTTAAGCAGGGGGGGGAATTTCCAGGTACGTCAATGCTACGTCCACCCATTTCAGTCTGAAGTCTTGTTTGAGCCTTGTCAGTTGCAGCTGGGGTATCCCCACTCCCATCGCCTCGGATTTTGTCAAATTGATTTTCAAGTTGGCTAATTTACCGTATGTGTCAAATTCCTGCAGTAAACTCGGGAGAGAGACCGATGGGTTGGTCAAGGAAAACAGCATGTCGTCGGCGTAGGCCAAGATTTTATAATGATCATCACCCACCGTTATCCCGGAGATGTTTGGGTTCTTCCGTACATGTTGTAGAAAGGGTTCCAAGGACAGCGCAAATAAGAGGGGTGACAGTGGGCAGCCCTGCCTGGTCCCATTGGTGATCGGGAATGGGTCTGATAACGTGTTATTCGCCCTCACCCTGGCCGTTGGATTCGTATATGCCGCCTTTATCCAGCAAAGCATCTTCTGCCCCACCCCTACATGTTTCAGGGTGTCAAACATGAATTGCCAGCTCACTCGGTCGAACACCTTTTCGGTGTCCGTCCCTACGAAAACACAGGGAACTCTAGACTTGTTAGCAACAAGTCAGGCAGGAGCAGGTTCAGCACTTTGGTCGTGTTATCCCTGGCCTCTCTGGTCGGGACAAAGCCCACTTGGTCCAGATGAATAAGGTCAGGGAGATACCGTCGAAATCTGGTGGCAATCACTTTCGTGAACAATTTGATGTCAGTATTTAATAAGGATATAGGGCGGTAGCTGCCACATTGGCTGGGATCCTTACCTTCCTTATGAATTACCGCTATTTGCGCATGTAGGGTGGCTGTGTGAAGTGTGCCCCCTGAGCCCAGGGTATTAAACAGGCTCACTAAATAGTTTCCCAGAGTCGGGAGTAGGGTTTTATAGTACGCCGTGGTAAGACCATCTGGGCCAGGGGCCTTGCCCGGTTTAGAGGATTTTAAAGCTGTCGGGATCTCTGACAGAGTGATTGGTTCCTCCAATGTTTCTCTCATATCCGTCATCAGTGTCGGCATGCAGGAGGTGTCAAGGTATGTAGACGTCTGATCTGGGTCAGGGTCTGCGTGTTGGGAGGGGAGGTTGTACAGATTAGCATAGAAGGTTTTAAATTCCTGTGAATCTCCTGCTGGACTGAGACCTTCCTCTCCTCTCTCGTAACTATGTGCGGGATGTACGACGCCATGTTTTGTGAGCGAATCGCCTGTGCCAGCATCCTCCCGCATTTGTTGCCCGACTCGTATATATTCCGCCGGCAAATTTGCATCGCTGCCTTGGCCTTATAGTGTAGCAAGTCCGTGATCTGTCTGCGGATGGTATTCAGGTCTGAGCCTATCTGGGGAGTTGGGACCTGTTTGTGTTGGGCCTCCAGCAACTGCAGTTTAGCGAGCAGTGTGGTGAGCTGTTCAGTCCTCTGCTTCTTTAATCTAGCGCCATGCTTAATGAGAAGCCCTCTCACAACAGCAGACCCTCATTGAGTCGCCAGACCCGTCTCTGGGATGACTGAGCCTCCGCCAAGGCATTGACCAATGTGATCGGGGCGTGATCAGACCAAGTAATAGAACCGATCGCTACCTCCTTGACCGCATCCAGGTGTCTATGGGGTACCAAGAAATAGTCTATCCGTGAGTAGGATCCATGGGGCTTGGAGTAGAAGGTATAGTCCTTCTCACCAGGGTGGAGTAACCGCCAAGTGTCTACCATTTGGGCCAAATGTAACGCCGCATGGATAGGTTTTCGGGAGTCTCTGGAGGTAGAGGACATTCCCGTCGATGTGTCCTCAGTCGGGATCAGGGGGATGTTAAGGTCTCCTCCTATAATGAATTGGCCCTCCGCAAAGTGAAGTAGCTTAGTCAGGTGTCTGAAGACAAAAGACAATCCGCGCTAACACCCCTGGAACTAATTAATATATGGGTATAAAAACCGTGAAAACGTGAACAATAATAAATGAAAAATGCTGCACCTTAATACAAAGAAGCCCAATATAAGGCTCCACAAAACATATATAGACAAAAGACAAAAGTGCGCAACAATGTAACATATATAAAAAATGTGTGTTGGTGCTTCCACAGCAACCTGATAATGATGGGAGAAAAAATAAAATAGAAATATATAAGTGCAAATACAAAAAAGTGCAACGTCCCAAATAGGATTCCAATTATTAGGTGTAGAAAAACTTATTTCATAAAAGGCCTTTAAAAACACAGTTCATAGGGAATTTCCAATGTAGTATTTGCAGAGAATTCCAATGATGTTGCTTAGCTGTTCCTATGTAGGGAAGTAATAGATGGCCGCTTACCGCAATGTTGGACCCTTCCAGGGGTCAATAAGGCATTCAGAAACACTTATCCAAAGCTGGGTCCTGGAGATCCCTCCACTGCTGACAGCTCAAAAATACTTCGGACAGCTGAAAGGATTTTCCACTCCAAAGGGTTAACTCACTCCAAATTGTGGCTCAAGCTTTCAGCTTGTTTAGGATATCGTGGAAGATAGAGAAAAAAAAAAGGGAACTCCATAGTGTAACAAGTTTAAAAGAAACTGACAGTTTTATTCAGTTAACACTGACATGATTAAAAAACAAACAGTCCTTCATCTTGCATATATCCAAGTTTCTCGGCATAGATACAAAAAGCAATTGTGCAGATGCTTCCAGCTAGGCGTGCAAACGATCAGATCAGCCAGCTGGCAAGCTCATGAACGTGGTGACGTCTGCGATACTTAGCTCCACCCGACGCGGCGTTTCATCCAAACGGGCTTCTACGGGGAAAGGAGGCTCAAGTGTCGGACGTCACACACCTCGTTCTTATTTATGCGATCACGCAGGAGAGTGACACCGGAACAAGCAAATGCCGGGATCTGCTCTACCCTGCAACCAACTTGGTTTTGTATAAGAGCGAGATCTCTACATTAAAGGAGCGAGACGTCACTCATAGCAAAACCATCAATGGGAATCAGTGCATCGTGTTGTTAGAAAACAAATTACTGTAAACAACAACATAATGCTACCTGGGAAGGTATATAATTTGAGGAAAAATATCTGTTATTTTTAAAAGACAAAAAATAAAATAAAATTATACATAAAAATAGACATATAAACCATTACTGAATGTGCAACCTAATATCACAAACATAGGATGCCACATTACATTCACTATGGGACAAACCCAAAAGGAGGATGGGGGAGGGGGTCAACGTATATTGTTACATGTGACTGCATATTAAAGGGGAAGGCTGAGAGGAGGAAAAAGTGTCAATGGGACTCAACTGTTATCTATGTAACAGTTGACGTCCCATTCTATGTTGAAACCTAGGGGGCTGTAACAGGCCATATCAAAGATCCAGCGTGTTTCTCTGCGGGATATTTGCCGTACTAAGTCGCTCCCCCTCCAGTGTGGGGTATATTTTTCAATGCCAATGACTTTAAGTCCGGAGGGGTCACGATTATGGTGTTGGTCAAAATGTAGAGACACACTGTGTTCGGTAAATCCGCTACGTATGCGAGAGAGATGTTCCCCTATCCTTATCTTCAGAGCCCTACATGTTCTCCCAACGTATTGGAGCCCGCAGGGGCACCCCAAAAGGTAGATCACCCCCACTGTGTCACAGGTAATAAATTCCGAAATAGAATATGTTCTCGAAGTTACGTGTGAGGTAAATGCAGATGTTCTAGTAGTCTTACAAGAGGCACAAACTTTACATCTCTTGCACGGGTAGAAACCTTTCAGATTCCCAAACATAACAACTTTTGGTGGGGGGTCAACTACACTGGGTGCCAGTAGGTCCTTTAGATTTTTATTTCTCACATATGTGGACCATTTCTTGCAACCCGCAGTAGCCAAGACCCCTGCGTTTCTAAGAGATTCAATGCAGATTATTAAGGAAATATCAGTGCTCAATATTGAGGAGGACGTCCTGCTGGTAACAGCGGATGTTTCCTCCTTATATACTATAATCCCCCATCATTTGGGGTATCTTGCAGCCAAACATTTCCTAAGGAAAGATCCCACTCTCAAACCTTTAACCTTAGAGTTTGTGATGAAATTACTTAATTTCGCCATGGAACATAATTACTTTTATTATGGCGGATCCTTCTATTTGCAATGCACTGGCGTTGCTATGGGGGCTAAATTTGCCCCCAGCCTCGCTGGACTCTTCATGGCCCTGTGGGAAAATGATTGCCTCTTTTCCCGAGGGGAGCCCCGCCTTCTATTTTGGCGGCGCTACATTGATGATGCCTTCTTTCTGTGGAAGGGGGATACACCTTCCTTGGTGGACTTCATGTCTAGTCTCAATGATAACAACTGGGGTATTAAATTTACACATGAGTCTAGCCCAGTGTCTGTTAATTTCCTTGATTTAGTAATTTTTAGAGAACAGAATTCCCTCCTCACTAAGGCTTTTTTTAAAACCACGGACCGGAATGGTTACATTCCCAGGGATAGTGGTCATCACCCTAACTGGCTTAAAGCTATTCCAAAAGGCCAGTTTCAAAGAATTAGGAGGAATTGCTCTAAAACAGAAGACTACCATTCCCAAGTCCAAATTCTCAAGCAACGGTTTGAGGAAAAAGGGTACGTGACAGAGGTCTTAGAGAAGGACATTAAGGAAGTGGCCGCTATGGACAGAGCAGATATGCTAGTCCCTAAAGCTAGCAAAATAGAGACAAGCAGAGATTCTTTTGAGTGGGCTTTTCTGACCACCTTTTCATTGCAACATTGGTGGGTCAGAAAAATACTGAAGAAACACTGGTCAGTTCTGAAAAGCGATAAGATCATGGGCCCCCGGCTTCCTGACACCCCAAAAGTTTTGTTCAGGAGAAATAAAAATCTAAAGGACCTACTGGCACCCAGTGTAGTTGACCCCCCACCAAAAGTTGTTATGTTTGGGAATCTGAAAGGTTTCTACCCGTGCAAGAGATGTAAAGTTTGTGCCTCTTGTAAGACTACTAGAACATCTGCATTTACCTCACACGTAACTTCGAGAACATATTCTATTTCGGAATTTATTACCTGTGACACAGTGGGGGTGATCTACCTTTTGGGGTGCCCCTGCGGGCTCCAATACGTTGGGAGAACATGTAGGGCTCTGAAGATAAGGATAGGGGAACATCTCTCTCGCATACGTAGCGGATTTACCGAACACAGTGTGTCTCTACATTTTGACCAACACCATAATCGTGACCCCTCCGGACTTAAAGTCATTGGCATTGAAAAATATACCCCACACTGGAGGGGGAGCGACTTAGTACGGCAAATATCCCGCAGAGAAACACGCTGGATCTTTGATATGGCCTGTTACAGCCCCCTAGGTTTCAACATAGAATGGGACGTCAACTGTTACATAGATAACAGTTGAGTCCCATTGACACTTTTTCCTCCTCTCAGCCTTCCCCTTTAATATGCAGTCACATGTAACAATATACGTTGACCCCCTCCCCCATCCTCCTTTTGGGTTTGTCCCATAGTGAATGTAATGTGGCATCCTATGTTTGTGATATTAGGTTGCACATTCAGTAATGGTTTATATGTCTATTTTTATGTATAATTTTATTTTATTTTTTGTCTTTTAAAAATAACAGATATTTTTCCTCAAATTATATACCTTCCCAGGTAGCATTATGTTGTTGTTTACAGTAATTTGTTTTCTAACAACACGATGCACTGATTCCCATTGATGGTTTTGCTATGAGTGACGTCTCGCTCCTTTAATGTAGAGATATCGCTCTTATACAAAACCAAGTTGGTTGCAGGGTAGAGCAGATCCCGGCATTTGCTTGTTCCGGTGTCACTCTCCTGCGTGATCGCATAAATAAGAACGAGGTGTGTGACGTCCGACACTTGAGCCTCCTTTCCCCGTAGAAGCCCGTTTGGATGAAACGCCGCGTCGGGTGGAGCTAAGTATCGCAGACATCACCACGTTCATGAGCTTGCCAGCTGGCTGATCTGATCGTTTGCACGCCTAGCTGGAAGCATCTGCACAATTGCTTTTTGTATCTATGCCGAGAAACTTGGATATATGCAAGATGAAGGACTGTTTGTTTTTTAATCATGTCAGTGTTAACTGAATAAAACTGTCAGTTTCTTTTAAACTTGTTACACTATGGAGTTCCCTTTTTTTTTTCTCTATCTTCCACGATATCCTAAACAAGCTGAAAGCTTGAGCCACAATTTGGAGTGAGTTAACCCTTTGGAGTGGAAAATCCTTTCAGCTGTCCGAAGTATTTTTGAGCTGTCAGCAGTGGAGGGATCTCCAGGACCCAGCTTTGGATAAGTGTTTCTGAATGCCTTATTGACCCCTGGAAGGGTCCAACATTGCGGTAAGCGGCCATCTATTACTTCCCTACATAGGAACAGCTAAGCAACATCATTGGAATTCTCTGCAAATACTACATTGGAAATTCCCTATGAACTGTGTTTTTAAAGGCCTTTTATGAAATAAGTTTTTCTACACCTAATAATTGGAATCCTATTTGGGACGTTGCACTTTTTTGTATTTGCACTTATATATTTCTATTTTATTTTTTCTCCCATCATTATCAGGTTGCTGTGGAAGCACCAACACACATTTTTTATATATGTTACATTGTTGCGCACTTTTGTCTTTTGTCTATATATGTTTTGTGGAGCCTTATATTGGGCTTCTTTGTATTAAGGTGCAGCATTTTTCATTTATTATTGTTCACGTTTTCACGGTTTTTATACCCATATATTAATTAGTTCCAGGGGTGTTAGCGCGGATTGTCTTTTGTCTTTAGTGTTTTCTTGAAATATTCCTAACCCGCAGCTTCCCCCGCCCCCACAGAATTCACTTTCTGCACCCACCAGGGTAATATATTATCCCTTAATTTTTATGGATATTTTTGAGCTACATAAAAATAGGAAAATCAATCCTGATGAGGTATTTGACCAGAGTAGCACAGAAACAGAAGGGATGCGTGGTATCTTCATGAGACTCAAAAATGTACTTATATCTGAATTACACGCTACCTGGGATATCATCTTCTTGGAACGATATATCCAGGAAAGGATGATTCCCCGAAGCCTTAGATGGCATGTCTTCCCAGACAGGGGGGACACTGATCTGGCAGATTGGTATCTATATTTTAATGACGTTGGTATATCCTTCCTTGGCTTTCTGGTAGCCCGTAAACAGGCTAAGGTCTCTAGATTGCAACTAGAAATTAGTGAAATCCAAGGAAAATTGACCCCCATGGCCAAGGAGGGACTCTACCAAGTCTATTCTAAAGAACTTAGAGAAATTATGATTGAGGAAGAGGAAGAGCAGAGAATCAAAAAAAGGAAAAAATACTTGAGAGACGTTGAGGACTACAAAGCACACAATGTCTTCAAGTGGCAGGAAAACAATCGCAATACAAGCCAACACAATGATGATTTACAAATGGAAGTAGGGGGAGCCACCTCCAGTGGCCTGGTACCTCCGTCCTCTGAACCCATCAGGCCCCTTTTGGGTCCTTCCACTCCTAAGGTGGGGTTCAGGGAACGGGAACCCAATAGAACAGGGGCAAATAAAACACCCCATTCCATCAAGCGGAAACACAATGGACATCAGCCCAAGTCTAGTTCTACCAACACCCACCCTCCATCAAATACAGCCAATGGAAATTATGGGAGGTACTCTATCCAGGGGGGTACTAAAGGTCCTAGACAACCAGAGGGAATTCCGTACAGTCATTCAAATTCGTACCATCACAATAGGCCCGCACATACGGAATATCATGACCACTATAATAATCATGAAGATTATGGATATAGAGGAGAAACCCAGCCCCCGTATCGGGCACCATGGGGTTACGACCTACCAGTAGAGAATAGGTATGAGCCGCTACAGGGAACTGGAGAGGGTGCGTCACGCACCAACTCCTATGGTAATGGCTCCTACTATCCACATAGTGTGACACATGAGGGCCCACCAGGTCCAGCTCCCCTAAGAAATAAAAAGGATAGTTTTTTAGGAAGGGGTATGGGAAAAAAGGGAAGACGAAGAGAGGAGTCAGGGGAGGGCAACGGTGCCACTCCAAAGAAAAGTCGCAACTAACATGCGAAGGCGTGTTTAATCTCAGTGGGGAGGTACTATCCAGAGCAGAAACCCTAACATTGAATCAAGGATTAAAATATGCCCCCAGAAGATCCATGGACAAATTCCAAATGTTCATGGATCTTCAAAAATTCATTAGGAAACTAAGCATCAAGCGGCATTTTATGACCAATCCTATCCTTAGGAACAGCAGTGATATCGGCCAGCAAGCAGGGACAGGATTGAGGAATGCCTCTTTGTTTAATCCCTCAACCAAAACAGCTGCCAGTATCACTGTTTTTAAAAATTTGGTGTTACAGGATTTAACTAAGGCCAAGTTCAGGAAGGATAGAACCAAAAACACAGAGGAAGGCATCAAAACTCTATGTAAAAGGAAAGATCTGATTATCAGACCTGCAGATAAGGGGGGAGGGATAGTCTTACTTAAGAAAGCAGATTATCTCAAAGAAATGGATAATTTATTATCAGATAGGGCCACATATACTATCCTTGGGAATGACCCTTTGGGTAAATATCAAAAAATTCTCATGGGTTTGGTAAAGGAAGGTCATAAGAAGGGAATTCTAAATGAAAAAGAAAAAGATTTCCTGATCCCATTGGCACCAAAAACACCTATTATGTACTACATTCCCAAGATACATAAAAATTCTACTCATCCCCCCGGTCGCCCTATCGTAAGCGGCATAGACTCCCTTACTTCAAGAGTAGGGAAATATGTGGACCATTTCTTGCAACCCGCAGTAGCCAAGACCCCTGCGTTTCTAAGAGATTCAATGCAGATTATTAAGGAAATATCAGTGCTCAATATTGAGGAGGACGTCCTGCTGGTAACAGCGGATGTTTCCTCCTTATATACTATAATCCCCCATCATTTGGGGTATCTTGCAGCCGAACATTTCCTAAGGAAAGATCCCACTCTCAAACCTTTAACCTTAGAGTTTGTGATGAAATTACTTAATTTCGCCATGGAACATAATTACTTTTATTATGGCGGATCCTTCTATTTGCAATGCACTGGCGTTGCTATGGGGGCTAAATTTGCCCCCAGCCTCGCTGGACTCTTCATGGCCCTGTGGGAAAATGATTGCCTCTTTTCCCGAGGGGAGCCCCGCCTTCTATTTTGGCGGCGCTACATTGATGATGCCTTCTTTCTGTGGAAGGGGGATACACCTTCCTTGGTGGACTTCATGTCTAGTCTCAATGATAACAACTGGGGTATTAAATTTACACATGAGTCTAGCCCAGTGTCTGTTAATTTCCTTGATTTAGTAATTTTTAGAGAACAGAATTCCCTCCTCACTAAGGCTTTTTTTAAAACCACGGACCGGAATGGTTACATTCCCAGGGATAGTGGTCATCACCCTAACTGGCTTAAAGCTATTCCAAAAGGCCAGTTTCAAAGAATTAGGAGGAATTGCTCTAAAACAGAAGACTACCATTCCCAAGTCCAAATTCTCAAGCAACGGTTTGAGGAAAAAGGGTACGTGACAGAGGTCTTAGAGAAGGACATTAAGGAAGTGGCCGCTATGGACAGAGCAGATATGCTAGTCCCTAAAGCTAGCAAAATAGAGACAAGCAGAGATTCTTTTGAGTGGGCTTTTCTGACCACCTTTTCATTGCAACATTGGTGGGTCAGAAAAATACTGAAGAAACACTGGTCAGTTCTGAAAAGCGATAAGATCATGGGCCCCCGGCTTCCTGACACCCCAAAAGTTTTGTTCAGGAGAAATAAAAATCTAAAGGACCTACTGGCACCCAGTGTAGTTGACCCCCCACCAAAAGTTGTTATGTTTGGGAATCTGAAAGGTTTCTACCCGTGCAAGAGATGTAAAGTTTGTGCCTCTTGTAAGACTACTAGAACATCTGCATTTACCTCACACGTAACTTCGAGAACATATTCTATTTCGGAATTTATTACCTGTGACACAGTGGGGGTGATCTACCTTTTGGGGTGCCCCTGCGGGCTCCAATACGTTGGGAGAACATGTAGGGCTCTGAAGATAAGGATAGGGGAACATCTCTCTCGCATACGTAGCGGATTTACCGAACACAGTGTGTCTCTACATTTTGACCAACACCATAATCGTGACCCCTCCGGACTTAAAGTCATTGGCATTGAAAAATATACCCCACACTGGAGGGGGAGCGACTTAGTACGGCAAATATCCCGCAGAGAAACACGCTGGATCTTTGATATGGCCTGTTACAGCCCCCTAGGTTTCAACATAGAATGGGACGTCAACTGTTACATAGATAACAGTTGAGTCCCATTGACACTTTTTCCTCCTCTCAGCCTTCCCCTTTAATATGCAGTCACATGTAACAATATACGTTGACCCCCTCCCCCATCCTCCTTTTGGGTTTGTCCCATAGTGAATGTAATGTGGCATCCTATGTTTGTGATATTAGGTTGCACATTCAGTAATGGTTTATATGTCTATTTTTATGTATAATTTTATTTTATTTTTTGTCTTTTAAAAATAACAGATATTTTTCCTCAAATTATATACCTTCCCAGGTAGCATTATGTTGTTGTTTACAGTAATTTGTTTTCTAACAACACGATGCACTGATTCCCATTGATGGTTTTGCTATGAGTGACGTCTCGCTCCTTTAATGTAGAGATCTCGCTCTTATACAAAACCAAGTTGGTTGCAGGGTAGAGCAGATCCCGGCATTTGCTTGTTCCGGTGTCAATCTCCTGCGTGATCGCATAAATAAGAACGAGGTGTGTGACGTCCGACACTTGAGCCTCCTTTCCCCGTAGAAGCCCGTTTGGATGAAACGCCGCGTCGGGTGGAGCTAAGTATCGCAGACGTCACCACGTTCATGAGCTTGCCAGCTGGCTGATCTGATCGTTTGCACGCCTAGCTGGAAGCATCTGCACAATTGCTTTTTGTATCTATGCCGAGAAACTTGGATATATGCAAGATGAAGGACTGTTTGTTTTTTAATCATGTCAGTGTTAACTGAATAAAACTGTCAGTTTCTTTTAAACTTGTTACACTATGGAGTTCCCTTTTTTTTCTCTATCTTCCACGATATCCTAAACAAGCTGAAAGCTTGAGCCACAATTTGGAGTGAGTTAACCCTTTGGAGTGGAAAATCCTTTCAGCTGTCCGAAGTATTTTTGAGCTGTCAGCAGTGGAGGGATCTCCAGGACCCAGCTTTGGATAAGTGTTTCTGAATGCCTTATTGACCCCTGGAAGGGTCCAACATTGCGGTAAGCGGCCATCTATTACTTCCCTACATAGGAACAGCTAAGCAACATCATTGGAATTCTCTGCAAATACTACATTGGAAATTCCCTATGAACTGTGTTTTTAAAGGCCTTTTATGAAATAAGTTTTTCTACACCTAATAATTGGAATCCTATTTGGGACGTTGCACTTTTTTGTATTTGCACTTATATATTTCTATTTTATTTTTTCTCCCATCATTATCAGGTTGCTGTGGAAGCACCAACACACATTTTTTATATATGTTACATTGTTGCGCACTTTTGTCTTTTGTCTATAGTCAGGTGTCTGGACAGGAATGTGTCTTGGTGTTCATTAGGGGCATACAGGTTCGCAAGGGTAACCTGAGCTTGTCCGATCTTGCCCTTCAGAAAGAGGTAGCGACCTTCCGTGTCCAATTTAACGTCCTCGTGAGACCAGGGTACTCTAGCCAAAATAAGTATGGACACCCCTCGCGACTTCGCTGCCGTGTAATTGGAGTGGTACACCGTGGGGTAGTATCTATTTTTCAACAAGGGTAGATTTTGGTCCCTAAAATGTGTCTCTTGTAGTAGTATCACGTCCGCCCTTAGGTGGCGCATGTCATGCAAGAGCATTCTCCGCTTTTCCGGGATGTTCAACCCCTTAGCATTTAGTGATACTATGGTTAGTCTGTTCATGACCGCAAGCTAGTGGAGGGTGTACCCCTCGGTAGGGATGTATAAAAATGCGTGTTACTGGGTGAGTAGGGGAAGGAGAGGAGGCAAGAACAGGGGAAATAGGAAAATACACAGAGTAGGAGGCCTGCACAAGAGTGTGCGGCCAGAGAAGAAAATCTAATTTAGCTCAAACAGCTAAAAGCACTCCCCAGTAATTTACCGGGAACTGAGCGCAGGCCTAGGTGGGTAATTGGGTAAACAGGACCAGCGAAGCAAGCTCCCGGGTCCCAATCCCCCCCCCCCGCTGTAGATGTTGTTGGGGTTCATGTCGACATTGCAATCAAGTTCCATGGTCATACAAGAATAAGCATAACAGTTAAAGAAGATTGAGAAAAAGACAACCATCAAACCTCTAAGCATAAGACTACAGTATAAGGCACATATTAACTCAAAACTGGCAGGTCTTATCAGTATGTCATCCAGAAAGGGGTGCAATCAGGCCCCCCCCACTGGAGGAGAAATCACTGATAAACAACATAATGTCAATAACATGCCTGGCAAATAAATCCGTCATAAAGAGCCACCCCGTCATCCCACCCCCCTCCCCCAGCCCCCCAACCAAACCAATCGGTGTCCACGTCTCTTCACCCTACACTACATCCCCCCCTCGACCCAAAGTTCAGGATCCAGTGGCCAGGGTGGCACGGTGTATCCCCCTAAATCTCCAAGTGGGGCCAGCAGTCTCCCCCCTTCAGCACTGGTGGGCAACTCAACATGGCAACAAGCCAGAGGGGGGCGGGACCCGCCATGCCACTTATCAATGAGTGGACTCTTTCGCACCCAAATACAGGTCGCCGGGGCGGTGAGGGTTCCATCATGTCTGTGCACCCTCTGGCGCATCTCTGCCACGCAGGAGTCTCTCTCCCCGGCAGGAAGCATCAGTTACAAGTGGGCGAGCGTTCAACATATCGCGGGCAGCCCAGGGCACACAAAATAAATCAGTTGCCATCCTCCACCCCCCTCCCTCCGCCAGCCAGTAAACAACATGGGCTTCTAATGGGGGTATGGCAGGTGGTTCCAGTGCCTGCGGGCGCTCCCTGCAGCATAGGGTCAACGTGGTGTGGAGATTGTAAAAAATAAAAACTTAAAACAGAAAAAGGGGGTAAAAAGACAGTTTGGCATGACAAGAGGTATGGACTACATGGACGAATCATGGGCTGTGTCTCGTGTACAGGAGCAGGGGCAGGGGAAGCAAGTGGCGGGTTACGGCTCAGTGTCTACTTACGTTACCCACGAAGATTCTCTCCAGAGGGTGCCCGTTGACGTTGCCTGCCCTGGCATCTCTGTCACGGTTGTGCTGCGATCCTGTAGTTGGAAGGCCCCGATCTTCCAGACACGCGTTGGAGGACCTGCAGCCAGTCCGGCACCGGGACCGGTTCTGCTCCCAGGAATCGGAACAGGCCAGGCAAGTCCGCAGGGGTCTGTAGAGTGTAGGCCGCTCCGTCCTTCCTGAAAGTCACAGCTAGAGGATAGCCCCATCTATAGGTAAAGCCAAGCTGTCTGGCCAGTTCCAACGCGGGTTTCAGCATTGCCCTGTGACGGAGTGTTGCTCTGGAGAGGTCTAGAAGGATCGTGACCGGGACCCCATCAATCGTCACTGCGTCGCGGTCCCAGGCCCCTCGCGCGATGCGGTCTTTCTGGGCATATCTCAGTAGCCTGCAGAGCACATCGTGAGGTCTGTCTTGATCTTCTGTCCTAGGACCCATGACACGATGTGCCCTGTCGATCTCCACCATCACCAGCGGTTCCTCCAGAATCTAACGGAACAGTTCCTGCAGCTTCCCCTCCAGGTCCTCCGCTCCCACCGTCTCAGGTACACCCTGGATCCGCAAATTGTTGCGACAGCTCAGGTCTTCCACATCTTCCAGGTGGAGCTGCAGGGCAATCGCCGCGTCCCTATGCTGGTCTCTCGGCCGCTCTAGCCCCGACACCCGCTGCTCCAGAGCCGAGAACGAGACTTCGCCTGAAGACACTCTTTCTGACAGGGAGGACACCTCTGCCTTCACCTCCTGGAAGTCGCGGCGGTGAGTTTCCTCCAATTTCAGTATCAGGGCCTCTATATCAGACCGTGTGGGTGGGGCCTGCAACAGGGCCTGAATCTCTTGCTCTGCCGAGGGGCCCCCCGGGGAGGAGGATGGGGATTTCATGTTTAGGACTGGGGGTCCCGGTGTCGCCACAGGCTTGGGTGGTAAATCTGGGTCAGCAAGGGACTGGATCCACTCACTGCTCTCTAGGGACTCGGCTGCCCGTGCTGCGCCTCGTGGTGACGTCGCTCTGGCTCCTGGTGAAGCTTGTGGTTGTAGCCTGAAATATCGGTGTAAATCGCTCGCCGGTGTGCTGGATCGGGTCACCCGGGTGGTAGATTTAATGGTACGCTTCTTGGCTGATTGCATGCCGACTTTGCAGCGTTTTTAGCCGGTATAGGGGAGGACAAGGCCGGGAGCTCGAGAGAAAAGCAGCCTCACTCATGTCCAAGCCACGCCCCCCGTATTTCGTTTTTTGACAAAACGTATCGTTTTTAATATTTTTATATTTGTTTTTTATTTATTTTTTAACAAATTATGGATTATCCAAACCTGTTATTTTAATTCAAAACTAAAAATGTACAAAAATTTAAACTTACAAAGTTCAACCTTTAAATTCAAACTACAGTCTCATGGTCTGATGTCACCCCGGAACACGCCAAAATTTGAAGATGCGCACATTCTGTGTTGAGAGGGGCCAAATGGGTTTTCTCTTCTGAGATCCTATGACAAAAACTGTCCACATGTGCTATCTGCCATCATGGGTGATCAATGTATGTGGTTTGTGGGTGCAAATCCTTCCCTCTCACCTACTTGAGAAGGGAGGAAAGGTGTGTACCCACAAAGCACAGACAATGGATATCCTGTGATGGCAAATAGCACATGTGGACACACTGTGTGTGCATCTTCAAATTTTGGCGTACTGTTGTAAAAAAAAAAAAAATACGGTTGGGGAATGGGGGGGGGGGATGGGGGGGCAGGGCCTGTGTGGGTTCAGTCTTTGATATGGCCCATCATATCAATTATATTTTTGTAATTTTGTTCAATTACAATCATCCTTTGCCTCATATGTTCCATCTCTGTGCTACACTCCATGATTTGTTAAATAACAATTTGTGCACTTGCACGAAAAATGCGGAGTATCAGATGTCATAACAGCATCTTCCTAAACAAAATAATAAAAAAAAATTGTATTGTGCATGCCTATCTACATCTCTTTTTCCCTGTGAAGCTGGAGTGACACTGACCTGTTGTGCTGATAATCTCCACCTCCCCATCATCCACAACTTCTCCTTCTTCCATAATAAGTCCTCCTTCTTCCACGTCTCCTTCTTCTTCCACAACTCCTCCTTCTTCCACAACTCCTCCTTCTTCCACAAATCCTTCTTCTTCCACAACTCCTTCTTCTTCCACAACTCCTTCTTCTTCCACAACTCCTCCTTCTTCCATAACTCCTCCTTCTTCCAGAAATCCTCCTTCTTCCAGAAATCCTCCTTCTTCCAGAAATCCTACTTCAACATTTTCTATTTCCTCCTCTCTTCCTTCCACCACTCTTTCTTCTTCCAAATCCTCCTCCTCCTCCACATGCAGATGTTTTTGTCTTTGAGTGAGTCTGGGCCTCCCTACCTCCTCCAAATGCTGTCCTCTTCTTTCCCCTATAAATATCAGGAAACAAACGGTATACTCATCAGCACACAGATATTGTATGGCATTAAATCGCAAACATTGCGTAGAAAGCACGTAACAATTATATTTTTTGGCTTAATCCACCAAACCTAACCTTTGTTTTTAAGATTGACTTCTCCAAAGCTGTGATAATGCACCTTTTTTAGCAAAGTGACACACATGGATGGCCCCCACTAAAAATTTGGGGTGGAGACCGCAAAAAAAAAAAGCTAGTTATGGGGGAGACACAGGTGCTCTTGATTCCAGATGTGCAAACAGCTGCATATTTATCACTGTGTGAATCAATCCTGTTTGCCTTTCAACATTCTAGTAATATGAATAAAACACATCGGCCCAGATTCACAGAGCGATTACGCCTGCGCAACAGGAGATGCGCGTGCGTAAGTCTAAATGTGCGCGTGCGTTTCGTTGCGCGGCATCCTCAGAACGAGATACGCAAAAAATCGCGCAAAAGTGCGATAGACACACCATTGATTTGCTAGTCAAATATGCTAATGAGGGACTTACGGGGATCCACAAAACAACGTTGGGGCAGCGCAGGCGACACAGTGTGCGCAACAGCAAAATGTCCTGTCTAAAATTAGAGCTGATAAAAGCTGGTCTAAAAAAAGAAAAAAAGTCTACTTGTTAGATAAAGCAACACTGTTAGTGAGCAGCTCAGCAGTCACACGTGTTGCTCAACAATCTGTATGCCAACATGCCAGGGGCATCGTCGCGCATAGCTATACTACTGACTTTAGATGAACAAAGAAGGAGTAGGGCATGGAGGATGGCACGGAGGATGGCACGGGAGAGGATATAATGTACCCGCATAGACCTGTTTGGCATGAGTGATTCTGAGGTGTATCGCATCTTCAGATTCACCCCTCATGCCATTCTGGAATTAACCACAACCCTGCAGGATGACATCACCAGCCCAACACACCGCTCACATGCAGTGCAGCCACTGGTCAAGGTCCTGTCAACACTCCATTTCCTTGCCAGTGGCTCTTTTCAGCGTACAAGTGGAGTGGTGGCTGGGATGTCACAGTCCTCCATGAGCAGATGTGTGCACCAAGTTGTCCCTGCAATCCTCAGACGCATGGCCAACCAAATCATCAAACCCACCACTGAAGACCTGCGGCTGAAGGCAATGACAGATTTCTACAGAATTGCCAGATTCCCACGCACTGTGGGGGCCATTGATTGCACACATGTGGCACTCCAGCCCCCCCAGGAGACAGAGCACATGTACCGCAATCAGAAGCATTGGCATTCCATCAATGTACAGGTGATAGTCGATGCCCAAGGCCTCATATGGCACGTCCGTGCCAAACACCCAGGGTCCAGCCATGACAGCTACATATACAATCAATGCCACATCCGAATGGAATTCGATCAGAACGTGTATGGGGACACCTGGCTGGTTGGTGAGTGACATGGGTGGCAGGCATGACTATCCCCTCCCATGATGCACATCACAAGGGGCACATGCATGACTAACATCCTCCTGTCTTTTCCCTTCCAGGTGACTCTGCATATCCACTGGGACCCCATCTCATGACTCCTATCCGGAACCCCCAAACTCCAGGAGAGGAAAGATACAATCAAGCACATGCTCAAACACGAGCAGTGGTGGAGCGCACCTTTGGCATCCTAAAGTCACGTTTCCAATGCCTGGATAAGTCTGGGGGTACCCTCTTGTACTCCCCAAACTTCGTGTGCCAGATCATCGGTGCATGTTGCATGCTGCACAACTTTGCAGAAAGAAAGGACCTGCAGATTGACCTACGTGATGACCTGACCCCTGAACCAGACAATCCTCCCCTAACCGAGGTTAACCCGTCTTCTGAGGGAAGAGCAGCCAGGAGACAGCTCACATTGGGCATCTTTGCACGTTAAACATACACATTAATCATGGCACAATGAGAATGCATGCATGCACACCACTGTGGTCCCTAGCACACACACCCCACATCCACATCAAATTGGATTGGCACCAGTCCACCATGCTGGACTTGTGAGCAGCAACGCCACGCCAAGGCTCCAATTATGTCACTGTACATTCATACACCATTCACACGGACCTGGGGATCACTTCTCCCTGGTCCTGGGGAACCCTTCTCCACCAAAATTGAGGGTGACACCCCTTTTCCGGCAGGAATGTCACCCCCACATTCACACAGCATTCACAACCCCCCAAAAAAAATGACCTGCAAAATCAAAAAATTTCCAGCAAAAAAAAGACAAAAAAAAAAAAAAAAAACATTTGAAAAAAAAAAAATTGGGGGAAAAACAAATTACTGCCCTCTGCGTGAGCCACGCCTGGGGCGCCCCCGGCCACGGCCCCGGCTTCTCAGGGGAGACTCATGGGGAAGGGGTAAAACCGGGGAAGGAGGATCAGCCCCTGATCTTTGCCCACCTGGTGGCCTGCCCTCCAAGGCCACGGCAATTCTGTCCAGGGCAGCACCAACTGTTGCCGTGTTGGCCTGGATAGCCAGGGTAAGGGCCCTCACATCCTGCCCAACGCCTGCTGATGTCGTCTGCAGTTCATTTAGGCAGGTTGTGAAAGCCCGGGAGTGGGAGTCCAGGTTCCCCAGCGTATCCTTGATGGAGGACAGGCTCTCCTCCATCCGCACCAATGTCTGGCTGACCTGTCCCAGATGGCGGGTCTGGAGGAACTGGTCCCTTCTCAGGGTGGCGGGCAGGAGATCGGCTAACCCCCTGGTGGTCTGGGATGACATCCTGCCTCCAGTTGATGCTTGTGGCTGGGGAGAAGGGGAGGCCCTTGTGAGGGGAGCCATGTTGGTGGAGGAGGGGGGGGCTCCCCCTTAGGGAGGCCTGCCTGCTGGCAGCCAGAGGGGAGGAGTCCTCAAAACCCAAACGTCCAGTGCCTGACATGGACTACTCCTCCTCATGATTCTCCTCCTCCTCATGATTGTCCTGCTCCTCATGATTGTCCTGCTCTTGTTGAACCTCCTCCGCGGACTCCGGCCTTGCTGGGGGGGCCTCATTAGGCTGCTGTCCTGGGGTTGGTGTGGTCAGGCCAGATGGCCCTGCACCCTCCTGCACATCTGTGGATGACACAAAACATTCACAGGTTGGAGGATCCACACACTTGCCACATATTCCCTTTCACCCCCTCCCCCACACATGCTACACACCTGATATTAAAAAAGAAAACAACTTACCTGGCACCACGGGCTGGGGACTGGAGTCAAAGCCGGGCAGGCCCTCAACTTCATGCCGATGAAAGGTCAGGGCCACCGCACGCTCCTCCGCTGTCAGGCTAATACGGCATGGTGGGCCCCCTCCTGTGCCCCTGGCATGGGCATGCATTCTGGCCAACTTATTTTTGACCAGACGCCGGAGGTCATTGATTTTTTTGTCAATCCCAGACCTGGTCCGTGTCTCCCCCTGCCCCGCAGAATTCACCTGGTCAGTGATCCTATCCAAAATCTCCCTCCTCCTGGCCGGGGTGGTGTTGGCACTCTCTGGGCCGTGAAGGTAACGCCCATACTCGCTAATGGCCCGGGCAAGAATCTGTTTTTCCACAACTGTAAAATTAAGCTTTCGTTTTCTCTCAGTCATCCTTCCAAAAAAAAACAGTCCCAGTCAACAAAATTCACGCACACAAACAAGCACAACCAATCACAAAAAAACACACACACAGAGAGAAAACTACTCACCAAGAAACAGTCCCCAAAAAAAAAATACAGCAGGAAAAGAAACAAAAAGAAATATATCAATCAAACAAACAGTCTCTCAAACACTTATCAAAAACCACTTTCAAAAATCTAACAACAACCACTTGATCACACAGAACACTAATCTGACAACTACAAAACACACCGCAACGAACAACAAGAACAAAAGCACTTTGTTAAATGGGAAGGGACAAAGGGATGTACTTTTGCAAAGGAAATGCGTTTGTGTGTGTCTATTTATACTGTTCGCGTAGTTCACAACGTTGCCCTAGTCCATTTCCAATTTCACTGATTGCGCCGCTCCCGAGTTGTGAGCATGCGCACATCGGAGCTCACATGGTCTCGTTCAAGCGCGCATGCGCGAGCCGGCCGGCCCTTCATTTGCATGGGGTCACGGCTCATTTCAATGTAACACGCCCACGTCCCTCCCAATTTGTATTACTCCTCCTTACGCCTCTGGAAAAACGTTACGTATGCGCAATTTCCTGCGCAAAAGCTATGAGAATAGGGTGATTACGCGGCAAAATTGCGCACGTCTAATGTAAAGGCGGTGCGCTACACCGGTCCAATAATGCGCAGATGTACGTGAATCTGGGCCATCATCTTTTCCACAATGTTTAGAAGCGTTATTTTATGCCAAATAGCCATGTCCAGGTGTGCTGTTCCTGGAACAACATTGGATTTGTGAGAAACGAGGTGATGGAACGATGGTATATATATATATATATATATATATATATATATATATATATACATACATATATATATATATATATATATATATATAAAACGATCGTGCAATAACTTCATATTTTCCATAAAAAAAATAATAATACATGTGTTCCAAAGTACAACCAGGCCAACGAGGCAAATGTAGAAATATACATTGCAAAAAATTACAAAACACAATTGCCAACACAAATAAAGAAAAGGACTTACTTTTCTCAATTATTTTTCTAATCTTCCGATACTGGTCTGGTTCACGCAGCTTCAAGTCCGACCAGCGCTTACGGAGCTGCTCTTTTGACCTGGTGACCCCAAAAGTCTCATGAAGTCTCCTCTCAACCTTCTCCATAATTTTTGATTTCCTCCGGTTAGGGGTGCTGTATGGCCCATGATCCCCATCATAATCCTTACGTTGCAGGATGGCCACCATCTCCCCCATCTCTTCCAAAGACATATTAGTTGCCTTGCATCGTTTTGGCCTGGATCGGGATGTTCCTGCCTCTGTCCCTTCCTGATGAGAGGTTAATGCACGCTCGTGTGACATCGCCATTTTTTCGTTTCACAGTGATTAGGGGCGTGGAAAACAGGAAATGGTCCGTCATGGGCAGCGACGTGGGCGGCATTTCACGCATGCGTGGAGTGTATGAGGAACACAACGGGATTGCGTAGGTTACGCAGAGATTACTCTAACGTTAAAGCGAGGACATACGTAGACGATGGTAAATTCCAACATGAGGCCAAGGAAGTAGAGGCATGTTATGGGTGGGTTAAAAGTGGGCGTAGAATATGCGGAAGAAGAGGGCAGCGTTTCACGCATGCGGGGAGTGTATGAGGAACATGACGGGATTGCGTAGGTTACGCGGAGATTACTAGAGCGTTAAAGCGAGGACATACATAGACGATGGTAAATTCCAACATGAGGACAAGGAAGTAGAGGCATGTTATGGGTGGGTTAAAAGTGGGCGTAGAATATGCGGAAGAAGAGGGTGGCGTTACATGCTTGTGCGGGCTATATAAGGAGAACGACGAGGAGTATGCGAGGAGCTACAGAGACGAAGGTAAATTACAACATGGGATCAGCAGAGGCCTAGAAACTTTAGAGCCCCATGGGGGATGGGGGTTTGGTATGTTGTTTGCACCGTTTGCACTATTTATGTATCTTGGGGCCCACCATGCTATTTTGTTCAACAACTGCTTGGATCCATCACAAAATATATATGTGAGAATGCTCTACCTCTTTATTTTAGTCTTGTGTATTCACATCATGCATGTATTGTTCTGTGTTGGTTGGACAGAGCTAATCAGGTAGTGTATTATCTCATCAATGCTGAGGGGCATGATATCTACACATGAAATAGTGCCTTGATGATTGCTATCATTCAAATAATTGTGGATGATTATATATGCCATGTATTTATTGAAATGTTACCAAAGGGTCTGCATGTTAAAAAAATAAGTTGGACAACAATGGAGCAGAGCTGGCCAGCATTGTAGCAGCAGGAGACAATGGGGGTTATTTACTAAAGGCAAATCCACTTTGCACTACAAGTGCAATGCAAGTGCACTTGGAAGGGCATTCTCCATAGATCTGAGGGGAAGATCTGAAATGAGGGGAAGCTCTGCTGGTTTTCTCATCCAATCAGGTGGAGGCTAAAAATGCTAATTTTTAGTTTCCTTGCATGTCCCCCTCGGATCTACAGCAAATGCATTTCCAAGTGCACTTTCAGTCAGTGTACTTTCAAGTGCTTTAGCAGTGGTAAGTGAATTTTCCTTTAGTACATAACCCCCAATGTGTTTGGATAGTAGCTCCACAATGATTGTACACATACATATTCTGACAATGACAAAGCTGAGCCTTTTTTAATGAGGGTTTTTTTTATTTTTTTTTGGATATTCTAGCCCATTAATATCGACAACAAAAATCCAAGATGGACCTATTGACTATTCAGGAAAATACTATGAAATTGATAGAAATGTATAGAGTAAACAGGATACTTGCAGGCACCCAGGATACCAAAACAAAGACCTGAGATTGGCAACACTGACAGAGGTAGCAACCTACATGCAGACTTGGGCTCCAGACTGCACAGTGAACATGGTCAAGGATAAAATGAGCAATCTCAGGACCAGGTATAGAAAAGTATACAAAGAGCTTAAAACCCAAAGATCTGGATCAGCAGCACGTGCGCCAAAGAAGCCCAGGCTGTGGTACTTCAGGGAGCTCGCATTTTTGGATGATGAACTGGAGGGCCGGCCATCACTTTTGAGTCTTCCTTCCAGCGGAACTTCCACGGATCCCCACACCCCTGCAGAGTCAGCGGAGGGTCTGGCTGACATGGACCCAGATCTGGCGATCTTCAGTGAGGTATAGTAGTTTACAAAATATTTCTTAGCTGCTAATTTTGGTTTGATTATTGAGTTAATATTGTAAAAAATATATAAAGATTGGAAGAAAAAAAAAGTCGTGGGCATAAAACTAGGTGTCAGGGATGCCAACTGAGGGGTCAGAAGGACAGTCTGTTTAATTTAAATGAAGAAAAAAAAAGAGTCTAGAGCCCAAAAATGTGTGTGATTGATTGTGCAAAATATTAAAACATGTCCCTTTTTTATACACAGGAAGAGACCAGCCAGGAGGTGGCAGCTCCTGAGGACCATGTCAGCCAGGCGGAAGGGGTGAGTGGCAGCCAGGAGGAGGCCGGGCCCAGTGGAAGTCAGCATGTCCCCAGGCTCAGCACCATCAGCCAGGTTCCTCCCCTCCAGATGAGGCGACCTGGCCTAAGAAGGCGCATGAGGCAGGTGGAGGAGGAGAGCCTCGAAATGATGAGGGAAGCAGCCCAAATAATGAGGGCCCCCCTCAACCCCACTGAAGCCTACAGTGCCTCCGTGGCGCATGATCTGAGCCAAGCAGGGTAGGAGCAAAGGGAACTGGCAAAGGACCTAATAAATAAGGTCCTTTGTTGGATGCACAGGGGCATGCTGACCAGGGACACAGACCTGAGTGACCCGGCCCAGCCTGCTCCCCATCTTCTGCCTCCTGCTGCCACATCATCCGCACCTGCAAGGGGCCGTGGACGGGCCCGTGGAAGTTCCGCTGCAAGGCAGCCTGGAAGGAAGGCTAGAACCAAGACAAGAAAGTGATTCCCTGCCTTCCAGTTGATTATCCAAAAATGTGAGCTTGTTGGAGTACCACAGATTGGGTTCGTTTGGTCATGTGTTGCTGATTCAGATTTATTATTTGTCGTGTCTCCTGAGGTTGTTCATTTTATCCTTGATCATGTTGTGGAATTCCCAAGTCTGCATGTATGTTGCTATCTGATCAAGTGCTGCAGATCAGGTTAATTTGAATTTTGTTTAGTGCCTAAATAAATGGCTTTTTTATTTACGTTTAAACCTTGTCTATTGTGTTTTCTACTGTGGTGATTAGGCCACAATAATGGGCCAGACTCAGGTAGAGTTAGGCTGGAGTATCAGTGATACTCCAGCCTAACTCTCATGCCGCGTACACACGATCATTTTTTGTGATGAAAAAAAAAATTGTTTATTAAAACGTCATTTAAATTGATCGTGTGTGGGCAAAACGTTGTTTTTCGTCTTCAAAAAAACGAAAAAAAAAAAATTCCAACATGCTTGAATTTTTTGTGTCGTTTTTCAAAACGTCGTTTTTTGTTTCACAAAAAGTCACCGTGTGTAGCAAAAACGACTTTTTTGAACCCGCGCATGCCCAGAAGCTAGTTTTGAGTGGTGAACGTAACCTCGCTTTTTGTGAAAAAAACGATGGTGTGTATGCAACATCGTCTTTGAAAAGTGACGTTTCAAAAACGTTGTTTTTTACTTCACAGAAAACGTTGTTTTTTTTTATCACAAAAAATGATCGTGTGTACGCGGCATCACTTTGAGCCGGCGTTTCTGTTTTCTGTAGTCAGAAAACAAGAAACGCCGGGTTGGAGTTACTATACGAGCGGCGTAATTGTATTTCGCCGTCGTATCGTAACTTCAATTTTAAAAATGGCGCGCGGGGCGTTCCCGCTGATTAACGCCGAGAATATGTTAATCAGAGGGAGTCGGAAATTCATGATCGTATTTGGGTGCGACGCAGTGACTTTCCGACGTTTCCGTAAGAGATACGCGGCGTAAAGAAATACATGCCCCCTAGGTGGAGTATCCTATGTTAAGTATGGCCGTCGTCATCGCGTCGAAAAAAAAAAATTTGAGTCGTTTGCGTAAAACGTCCGTGAATGGGGATTGACGTCATTGACGTTCACTGACAGTATTTGGAGCATGCGCACTGACAGTCGACGCATGCGCAGTACGTTCGCCGCGGGATCGCGCATAGTTAACATAATATACGCCCCCTACCCGCCCAATTTGAATTCTGCCGGCTCATTTTCGCTACGCCGCCGCAACTTTAGGAGCAAGTGCTTTGTGAATAACAGTACTTGCTCCTAAAGTTACGGCGGAGTAAAGTAAATGAGAAATGTTACTCCACAGTAAAGGAGCGCCCATCTACCTGAATCTGGCCCAATGTGTCATTTTCAAAGGACACAAACTCCTTGGGGGAGGGATGTTTGGTGTGACAACTTGGTAAACCATGGAAACCCCAAAAGCTAAAAAGTTGACATAAGTTGCAACCAAAAAAACAAAACAAATGCAAGGTAAAAAAAAAAAGTTGACATAAGTTGCAACCCCCCCCCCCCCCAAAAAAAAAAAAAAAATGCAAGGTAAAAAAAAAAAAGTTGACATAAGTTGCAACCAAAAAAAAAAAAAAAAAGTTGACATAAGTTGCAACCAAAAAATAAAAAAAAAGTTGACATAAGTTGCAAAAAAATAAATAATAAAATGCAATGAAAAAAATAAAAAAAAGTTGACATAAGTTGCAAACAAAAAAAAATAAAAAATGCAAGGTAAAAAAAAAGTTGACATAAGTTGCAACCAAAAAATAAACATAAGTTGACAAATTTAAAATATATAAGATCAACATTAAGTAAAAAAAAGAAAATATATTCATGTGGAGGAAAGCAAGAAAAATTAGGACATCTGGCTAGTAGGGATGAGCCGAACACCCCCGGGTTCGGTTCGCACCAGAACGTTCGAACAGACCGCGGGTTCGCGCGAACATTTCGAACCCCATTGAAGTCTATGGGACCCGAACGTTCGAATTCAAAAACGGTCATTTTAAAGACCAAAATTCAATTAAATGTTGGAAAACATCGTTCAGAACTCGGGTCTTGCCCCAGGGAACATGTATCAATGGAAATTTATTTATTTTTTAAACGGCCGTTTTTTGCGGAGCAGCCATTTTAATGATGCTTAAAGTGAAAAAAAAAAAATCCTTTAAATATCACACCTGCTGGGTGTCTATAGTAGTGGCACGTGTTTAGAAATGTCCCTGCACAACATGAAAGGACCAAAAAAAATAAGTAAATAATGCTACTTGCGCAAGTTCTGTGTGGCAACATTATGTCGAATATTTTAGCGGTGGTGGGGGGGCCATTATTGTTGTGTGAAAGACATTTTTTAGAAAAAAGGGCACCCCTCAAACATACTGTAATTGGAGCGCAACAAGGAGCCACGTGCAAATTATTGCATCAAAAATTGTTATTAGGCGCCCCTGTTAAACAGGGGCTGGAAAATTGTGCCTTGGGCACAACACAACACTTGCAACCCCTCCCAATAACTCCAATTGGAGCGCAACAAGGAGCCACATACAAATTATTGCATCAAATTTTTTTATTATGCGCCCCTGTTAACCAGGGGCTGAAAAATTGGGCCTTGGGCACAACACAACACTTGCAACCCCTCCCAATAACTCCAATTGGAGCGCAACAAGGAGCCACGTACAAATTATTGCATCAAAAATTGTTATTAGGCGCCCCTGTTAAACAGGGGCTGAAAAATTGGGCCTTGGGCACAACACAACACTGCAACCCCTCCCAATAACTCCAATTGGAGCGCAACAAGGAGCCACGTGCAAAGTACTGCAACAAAAATTGTTATTATGCGCCCCTGTTAAACAGGGGCTGAAAAATTGTGCCTTAGGCACTGGTGGCGGAGCCCAGAAACACAACATTTCTTACTAGCTATCAGCAAGAAAAGTGAGGAGGAGAAGGATATTCCATCAGCAGCATAAGAGGACAGTCACTCAGCATCAGCAGTCTAAAAGGGATCCGACATTTCAACAAAAAATATATTATTCATTAATATCAGCATCAGGTGCTTGGTAGCTGGTGTTGATCCAAGCCTGATTCATTTTGATGAAGGTCAGTCGATCAACAGAGCTGGTGGAGAGGCGCACCCTGTGATCAGTGAAAAAGCCTCCAGCAGCACTGAATGTCCGTTCTGAAAGAACACTGGATGCAGGGCAAGCCAGTAGCTCAATTGCGTACTGGGCAAGCTCTGGCCAGTGATCCATCCTCAGTAAGCCAGAGGATTTTTGGTGGGGAAGGTGTCCAAGTCAGGTCTTGCCCCTAGGTATTCCCGGACCATGTAAAGCAGACGCTGGCGATGGTTGCTGGAACCGGTCAGACCTTGGGGCTGCGGACTAAAAAACTGCCTGAACGCATCGGTCAGACGACCACCTTCTCCACCGCCCCTTCTGTGACTCACCGAAGCCTCAGCAAGACGTTGTCCAGAGCCAGGTTTTGGTAATCCCCATGGTTCTGGGAACGCATTGCACAGACCATTCTGCAAGGCCTCCCGCAGAAGTTTCATCTTCTGATCCCTCTGTGATGGCAACATAAGGTCCACAACCTTACTCTTGTAACGTGGATCAAGGAGAGTCGCCAGCCAGTAATGATCCCTCTCCTTAATAGCACGTACACGAGGATCCTTACGCAGGCTTTGCAGAATCAGGGAGGCCATGCAGCGTAGGTTTGCTGAGGCATTCGGGCCACAGTCCTCTGGGTCACTGAGGATGACAGGATCCACAGGCACCTCATCCCAGCCACGTAAAACTCCACATGCTCCTTGGGACTGTAAATGATCCCTTGAAGACTGCTGCTGCTGAGTGCTAGGCTCCACCTCCATGCTGCTGATACAATCCTCCTCCTCCTCCTCTTCCTGTGTGCTAGGTGGGCAAGCAGGACCACTGTCTGGGTAAAGGGGGCCTTGAGAGGTAAGGAAGTCCTCCTCTTCCTCCCTCTGTTCTGCCTCAAGGGCCCTGTCCATTATTCCACGTAGCGTGTGCTCCAACATGTGAATAAGAGGGACAGTCTCACTGATGCATGCACTGTCACTGCTCAACATCCTCGCGGCCTCCTCAAATGGTGACAGGACAGTGCATGCATCCCAGATCAAGGCCCACTGGGGTGGGGAAAAAAAACCTAGCTGCCCTGACCCAGTTCTGCTGCCATATTGGCACAGGTACTCATTGATGTGCAGCCGCTGTAGCATGGCCAACGTTGAGTTCCATCTGGTGGGCATGTCACAAATTAGGCGGTTCTTGGGCAGGTTGTATTCCCTTTGGAGGTCAGTCAGCCGAGCAGTGGCATTATATGACCTCCGGAAATGCACACAGACTTTCCTGGCCTGCTTCAGGACATCCTGCAAGCCCGGGTACCTGCCCAAGAACCGCTGCACCACCAAATTGAGGACATGCGCAAAACAGGGCACGTGGGTGAGTTTTCCCTGTCGCAGGGCAGAGAGGAGGTTGGTGCCATTATCGCTGACCACCATTGCAGGCTTCAGCTGGCGTGGCGTCAACCACCTCTCAGCCTGACCCTGCAGAGCTGACAAAACCTCTTCCCCAGTGTGGCTCCTGTCTCCCAAGCACACCAGCTCTAGCACCGCATGGCATCTCTTGGCCTGCATTCCTGCGTATCCCCTCGTACGCCTACGGAGCACGGCTGGTTTGGAGAAAACATCCCCACAGGAAGAGGTCACAGAGGAAGAAGAAGAGGAGGGGGTGGAGGAAAGAGGTGTGTCACAAGCAGTAGTATTGTTTTGGAGGCGTTGTGGCGGAACAACCTCCAAAACTACTGGACCTTGCCCTGCGTCCTTCCCAGCTGCCAGCAGAGTCACCCAATGCGCCGTAAAAGACAGGTAACGTCCCTGTCCATGCCTGCTGGACCATGAGTCAGCGGTAATATGCACCTTACCACTGACCGCCCTGTCCAGCGAGGCATGGACATTGCCTTCCACATGCTCGTAGAGAGTCGGAATAGCCGGAATAGCCTTCCGTGAGAAGAAGTGGCGTTTTGGTACTTGCCACTGAGGTACTGCACATTGCACAAACTCACGGAAGGGGGCAGAATCTACCAACTGAAAAGGTAGCAGTTGAAGTGCTAGCAATTTCGCTAGCATTCAACTGCTGGGCATGTGGATGGCTGGGATTGTACTTCTTTCGGCGCTGCAGCAGCTGGGGCAGGGAAATTTGCCTGGTACTATCAGTAGATTGACCGCTACTACTAGCTTGTGACACACCTATTTCTACACCTTCACTGCAGGCTTCAGAAAGGACTGGGGGTCTACTGGGGTTGGAGGTCCCAGAAGTGCAAGGGGGGGTACGCCTTTGTCTTTGGTGTGGGTCTTTCTGGTGTGCTTGCCAACATGCTGCATGGCAGGTTGACATATGTCTGGACAAGCATGTGGTACCCAGGCGGTTGATGTTTTGGCCACGCGAGATATGCTTGCGACATAAGTTGCAAATAGCAAAGGTACGATCTTGTGGACATGTTTCAAAAAAGGCCCACACCAAAGAACTTTTGCTGTACCGGTCAGACACAGCAGCGCCATGCACAAGCGCCGTAGATGTGCGCTGTAATGCAGTGGGTGTGAACTTAAGCTGACCCATGGAGGGCATCCTGCCTCTTTGGAGATGTGCCTGTGCCTCGTCCTCCTCCTCCTCCTCCTCTCTCCTATCAGGCACCCAGGTAGAGTCAGTGACCTCATCATCCCCTCCCTCCTCATCACTGTCAACAACCTGGCAGTATGCTCCAGCTGGGGGAACATCATCACTGACAAATTGCTGTCCCTCTCGGCCACCCCCTCTCCCTGGGCTCACATCAATGCCTTCCTCTATCAGTGTTCCGTCATCGGAGTCTTCAAAACGTTGCGCATCTTCCTGCAGCATGTACCCCACACTGTGTTGAAACAGTTCGGGGACTCCTCAGGAGGACATGGTGGTACTAGGGAAGTATTGTGTGAAGCCATTGTGCAGAGGGAAGAGGACACCTTGGCAGCTGCTTTGCCAGATAAACTTTGATCTGTCTGTGTGAGAGAGGATGAAGAGGATGAGGACAGCTTGGTCATCCACTCTACTAATTCCTCTGCATGTTGAGGTTCAACACGGCCAGCTCCTGAAAAGAAGGACGAGCGGCCACGGCCACGGCCACGGGCTGAAGAGGATGCACCACATCCACTACCAGCGTTACCTCTACATGCAGAGCCTGCTTGCCCTCGTGACTCTCTGCCTCTCTTTGTTCTCCTTCCAGACATATTGAAGTGCTCAGGTGGTATGTAACAGCACAAGCGTAGTGACACCAAATGCGCTCAGGTGATATATAACAGCACACGTACAGTGGCACTACCTTCGCTCAGGTGGTATATAGCAGCACACATACAGTGGCACTAACTGCGCTCAGGTGGTATATAGCAGCACACGTACAGTGGCACTAACTGCGCTCAGGTGGTATATAGGAGCACACGTACAGTGGCACTATCTGTGCTCAGGTGGTATATAGCAGCACACGTACAGTGGCACTAACTGCGCTCAGGTGGTATATACCAGCACACGTACAGTGGCACTATCTGTGCTCAGGTGGTATATAGCAGCACACGTACAGTGGCACTATCTGTGCTCAGGTGGTATATAGGAGCACACGTACAGTGGCACTATCTGTGCTCAGGTGGTATATAGCAGCACACGTACAGTGGCACTAACTGCGCTCAGGTGGTATATAGGAGCACACGTACAGTGGCACTATCTGTGCTCAGGTGGTATATAGGAGCACATGTACAGTGGCACTATCTGTGCTCAGGTGGTATATAGCAGCACACGTACAGTGGCACTATCTGTGCTCAGGTGGTATATAGGAGCACACGTACAGTGGCACTATCTGTGCTCAGGTGGTATATAGGAGCACACGTACAGTGGCACTATCTGTGCTCAGGTGGTATATAGCAGCACACGTACAGTGGCACTATCTGTGCTCAGGTGGTATATAGGAGCACACGTACAGTGGCACTATCTGTGCTCAGGTGGTATATAGGAGCACACGTACAGTGGCACTATCTGTGCTCAGGTGGTATATAGCAGCACACATACAGTGGCACTATCTGTGCTCATGTGGTATATAGGAGCACACGTAGAGTGGCACTATCTGTGCTCAGGTGGTATATAGCAGCACACGTACAGTGGCACTATCTGTGCTCAGGTGGTATATAGGAGCACACGTACAGTGGCACTATCTGTGCTCAGGTGGTATATAGGAGCACACGTACAGTGGCACTATCTGTGCTCAGGTGGTATATACCAGCACACGTAC
This sequence comes from Rana kukunoris, assembly GCA_029574335.1. Taxonomy (NCBI): domain Eukaryota; kingdom Metazoa; phylum Chordata; class Amphibia; order Anura; family Ranidae; genus Rana; species Rana kukunoris. The sequence continues at coordinate 413,524,934 of CM056050.1, read as the reverse complement.
AGTGGCACTAACTGTGCTCGGGTGGTATATAGCAGCACACGTACAGTGGCACTAACTGCGCTCAGGTGGTATATAGGAGCACACGTACAGTGGCACTATCTGTGCTCAGGTGGTATATACCAGCACACTTACAGTGGCACTAACTGCGCTCAGGTGGTATATACCAGCACACGTACGGTGACCCCAAATGCGCTCAGGTGGTATGTCACAGCACACGTACGGTGACCCCAAATGCGCTCAGGTGGTATGTCACAGCACACGTACGGTGACCCCAAATGCGCTCAGGTGGTATGTCACAGCACACTTACGGTGACCCCAAATGCGCTCAGGTGGTATGTCACAGCACACGTACGGTGACCCCTAATGCGCTCAGGTGGTATGTCACAGCACACGTACGGTGACCCCAAATGCGCTCAGGTGGTATTAAACAGCACACGCACAGTCAGAGCGACTGCGTTTCTGTGCAATTCAATAGCCCACTTGCATTAACAGCAACTGCCTTTCTGTGCAAATAAATAGCACACGTGTAGTAACAGTTAATGCGTCTATGTGCAATTAACTAACATGTGTACACTAACACGTTAGAGCATCAAGTACAATCTCCTGCCTGACAGACACTAATAGCAGAACTAGCTAAGCTATACAGTTTATAAATATATTGACAACTCCTAGGTCTTCCGCCGCGGCCCCCTTCACCACGAAGCTCCGTGCTTGTTTGATGAGGGCAGCGGGCTTCGAAGTTTTCTCCGGGGGGAGGGTCGCACATCTCACCCCGGTTTTCTAGGCGTCTTCCGCCGCTGCCCCCTTCACCATGAAGCTTCCTGCCTATGGGGGAGGGCCGCAGGCTTCGTAGTTTTCTGCCGGGGGGGAGCTCTCGATAGCCTCTTCTGCCTGGCTTATCCGCGGGGGCCAGGGCTTCTCGTCGCTGTGTCGCCGTCTTCTGCCGCTGCCCCCTTCACCACGAAGCTCCTGCTTATGGAGGGAGGGCAGCGGGCTTCCGACGTCTTCGACCGGAGCGAGGGTCGTACATCCCACTCCGGATTTCTTCGCCGGCTTCTGCCTGGCTCCTCCTGGGGCCAGGGCTTCTCGTCGCTCTCTTCCGCCGCGGGGTGACACTCGCGGGCTTCTTCTTCCATTCGATGTTGACACGGCGAGGTCACCCCACGGCGGAAGAGAGCGACGAGAAGCCCTGGCCCCAGGAGGAGCCAGGCAGAAGCCGGCGAAGAAATCCGGAGTGGGATGTACGACCCTCGCTCCGGTCGAAGACGTCGGAAGCCTGCTGCCCTCCCTCCATAAGCAGGAGCTTCGTGGTGAAGGGGGCAGCGGCAGAAGACAGCGACGAGAAGCCCGCCACGTCTAAGTCCTGGATGGGATGTGCGACCCTCGTCCAGGCAGAAAAAATCGAAGGGGGCGGCGGCGGAAGAAGGCCTGGCCCCCGCGGGTGGTGCCCCGCGGCGGAAGACAGCCACGAGAAGCCCGGAGAGTGGCGCCCTCCGGCGGAAGACGGCGAAAGAAGCCCTGGCCTCGGGAGGAGCCAGGCAGAAGCGGAGGAGCCCGAGGCGACACCCCCCTTGTTCTCCGCCATTTCCGCCGCCCCCCCCCCGGATGTGAAAGAGCTTAATTTGGGGTGGGGGCCTGGCCGAACATGGCGGAGAGCATCGGTGGGTGTCTCTCTCCCCGGCGGAAGGCGGCGGCAAAGACCGGGGGGGGGGTAGGTGTACCCCCCCCCGGCGGAAGGCGGCGGCGAAGACCAGGGGGGGGGTAGGTGTACCCCCCCTGCGGAAGGCGAAGACCGAGGAGGGGTAATTTTTTTATTTATAAAACTACGACCAAAAAGTTAACAAATATATAAAATAAACAAAATAACTAAATAAACCAAATAACACAAAAACAAACAACAAAACACAAACCATCAAACCACCGACCTCCACCCACCAAGAAATAACTATAAAGAAAGAAAAATAGCACCACAACAGGTATTTACAACAGGCTCACTGGTACAAGAGAAAGTCTTTATAGTACATCAGAAAAGCTTGCCCAGATCATTGCCAAAAAAAAAAAAACGTAAAACGGCTCACTGGTACAGTAGGGAGATATTAAAGTCCATAGAAACCACTACTGTCCAGATCATCGCCAACCCACAACGCACCCCACCATCACAACAACAAATACCTACAACCCACGTATGAGCAAGAACATGATAGTCAGACATGTCTGTAGCCTTATTTAAAAAAAAAATACCATAAACAAAATCTAAGGGGGTGAAAAAGGATAGATGCCCCTACCCATGGAGAGGGGCAGAGCCGTGACCTAAGGGGGCTGGAAGAGGAACCCCCTCCATAAATGGGCACAACTCTCAGGCCCGACCCTGCTCCTTTCCAGATCCCGCACCTTCACCAACTCCCGAAAGATATCGCCCACCACCTCATGCACAGACAGGATTTTGTCCCTAGTGGACACCAAACACCGAGCGTGCCAAGTGTAATAAAGCACAACTAGGCTGACTAAATAAAGTGACGATAACTCAAATCCCCTGCGGACCCCAAAATCACCATACACTCGCTCAGCATAGGTCAGGGCCGGAAGGCGGGGGTAGCCAATGGCACCCCCTACCCTCGTAAGAACCTCCATGTTGAAGGGACGTTGGACCAGAAAATGGTCCATGGTCTCCAATGTCCCACCACATTCCTGACGGGGGCAGTCCCTGTCCCCCAGGTTCCTGTATTTGAGATTCGCACGGACGTACAGTCGTCCATGGAACGACCTCCATGCGAGATCCCAAAACTTATTTGGAATTCTAGAAGAATTCAAGAGGGCTAGCCCCTCCGTGAGGACCCTCTCAGGGCAGTCCCTCAAAGACAGGGGCTTCAAAATGTCCGAGGCCATGACCCTCAGGTACAGCTCCCGCCGACCCAAAGAGCCCACCTCCAGGGCAGTTATCCGCCACTGCCTCAGTACCTTTAATGCCAGGGGGACATAGGAAGGGAGATACCCATGCGATCTCCTCAGATCGCCGGGCCTCCCCCCTCCCCCCACTGCCTCAAGAACAGCAAGAGCCAGTCCTTGCATGAACACTCCCACCAGGAAGGCTCGTCCACAAATATGGACTGCAAATTGTATTTAACAAAGATGGTGACAAAGAACACCACCGGGTTGATCATGTCCAACCCACCTTGCCGTCACTGGCGGTATGTGACCTCCCTCTTGATCAGGTTCAGTCTGCTTCCCCACAACAGCAGGAAGAACAGACCATAGACCCGAGCATAGAGAGATGCTGGCAAAAGACACACATAGCTTACAAAGAGAAACTCAGGCAATAAGTACGTCTTGACCAAGCTTACCCTTTCCCTCAGGGAAAGTTTCCAACCTTTCCAGGCCTTCACCTTCCGAGTGGCACTCACCAGCCTGCGCTCCCAGTTTAGCTTGGGATAATCACCCGGGCCGAAATGAATGCCAAGAACTCAAATCTCTGGTACGGGCGTGGGGAACACGTCCGGAAGGGGGAACTGCTCCCCCTCCTTCCCCAACCAGAAAACTTCACTCTTGTCCCAATTGACCAGCGAGCCTGACGCCTCAGAGTAGCACCCGATCTGGGACTCCACATAATGGGCCTCCTCACGACCAGATACCACCACCGAGACGTCGTCCTCATAGGCCACCACCCTCACCGCCGAAACCGGACCCCCGACAGGTCCCACCGGAACCCCCCCCAGACGCCCGCAGTCTAGCCTCCTTACGAAGGGGTCGACCGCAAAGATGTACAGGAGGGGGCTCAGCGGGCACCCCTGCCAGACGCCAGAGTCCACAGCAAAGGCCCGGCCCACCCAACCGTTGACAAGAGGGAAGCTCTCAGCTCCCCTATACAATACCTGCAGCCAATCAACGAATTGATCAGGCAGACCGTATCTCCTCAGAAGCAGCCACTCGTGGTTCACCCGATCAAACGCCTTAGCCTGATCCAGTGCAAGCAGATACCGCTCGCTGCCATCAGCCCTGCACCTTTCCACAGCCTCCCGGACGCTCAGGACGGCACTAAAAGTGCCCCGGCCAGGAATTGTGCAGTGCTGAGAGGGAGACAGCATCCTGCCCGCCAAAGCAGACAGACGTGTAAACAAGATCTTTGCCAGTATCTTCCTATCTGTGGTAAGAAGGGCGATCGGAGGCCAATTCTCCACCACAGACGGATCTTTCCCCTTTGACAGTAGGATCAGAGCTGACCTTCTCATTGAGGGAGGCAGCAGGCCATAGGCCAAACATTCACTAAACACGTCCCTCAGATGAGGAGCCAAGAGGCTCTTAAAGGTTTTGTAGAACTCGGCCGTGAGCCCATCGGGCCCAGGTGACTTTTTAGAAGCTAAAGAGCTAATAGCCTGCTCGACTTCAGCTACCGAGATCTCTTCTGTCAGAGAATCAGGAAGGTCAGACCCCACTTCCAGCAGGGTCTCATCAAGGAATTCCCTGACTTTCTCCATGTCTAGAGGCCGCTTCTTCAGGAGGTCCGAAAAGTGGTCTCTGACGACACCCAGGATCCCCGATCTGGACCGGACCAGAGATCCTGAGGCATCCTTCACGCCATGTACGACCTTCGACCTCGCCACCTCATCACAGCTCCTGTAGGGATCAGGAGAGATAAACTTCCCGTAATCCCTCTCAAAAACCAGGGAGGCGAGACGGTCGTACTGACACTCCTTCATCTGTGCCTTCAGACCGGATATCTGTTCCCGAGAGCCCCCAGAGGACACCAGGCGGTCAAGCTGCCTGCATAGTCTCTGGTAGGCTTGGTACTTGGAAGCTGCCCTGTACCCAGAGATTTCCCGGAAAAAGTCGCCAGACCTCTTTTTAACTACTTCCCACCACTCAAGGCGGGAGCAGTTGCCCTCAAGGAGCGAGGTCTGGCCCAGGAAGAAAACCTCATAGGCTTCCCTAACCTCAGGATCCTCCAGTAGCGACCCATTCAGGCGCCACAAACCCCTCCCTTTCTGAGGAGTGTCAGCGACATTCAGGGCCACAGATACCATACAGTGATCGGAGAACTCTACCGACTGCAGCTCAGGAGCCGAGCAGACAGAGTCCTCCTTTAAAAAAAACCTATCTAATCTACTCTTACTACTACCTCGGGAAAATGTGAAACCAGTGAGGTTGGGGAGGTGACGAACGTGCACATCCACCAACCTGGCCTCCCTCACTACGTTATTCAAAAAAATACTATCATATCCCAGAGGGTTGGCGGCACCTGCCCGGTCTTTGGGCCTAGTGATCATATTGAAATCGCCACCAAAAATCACCTGCTGGGACGTAAAAAGATAAGGCTTAACCGCCGTAAGGAGGCTCCTCCTCTCCCTCCTAGTTTGAGGCCCATAAAAATTTATGAGCCGGAGGAATTGCCCCCTCACGACAGCGTCCACCACCAGACATCTACCGATCTCCACTTCAATCACTCGCCGGCAAGCCACCGGACCAGTCTTAAAAAGGACCGCAACCCCACTGCAGGGCTCGGCCGCAAGAGACCAGAGGGAGGGCCCACATCTCCACTCCCTCTTTGCTAGATGCATCTCTGCCACAGATGCCAGCCAGGTCTCCTGCAAAAACAAAATGTCAGCTTCAACACGGCTGAGAAAATCGAAGGCCATAAAACGAGCTCCTGCAGAACGAATACTTGCGACATTAATGGTCGCAAGCCGTATTGGAGAGGGTACCGCCATCAGAATGATTGAAAGTGGTCACGTTCTCCTTCATACTACAAACACAAAAACATATTTACATATTTACACTTCCTCCTTCTCTGAGCCCGAGGAGGAGGAGAAGATACCAAACGGGTTCCCCAGGGACACCCCACTTCGTGCCCCTGGGGGAACCCCACCCTTCACTGGGGACTTCCCGCCCCCAGATCTGACAGCCTTCCCCTTCTTCTTTTTGCGTCTCACCTGCTCCCACTCCTGCCACCTCTCCGAGATGACTACACCACCCCCCTCCTCGGACCCGCTGCTCGAGATTTCCCTCTTGGATGAGGCTCGAGCAGTCTCCATCTCCATGGCCACAGGGCCAGAGGAGACTCTGGGTCCAGAAGGGGGGGGAATGGAAGAGGCAGGAGGGGGGCCAGAGACAGGGGAGAGGACAGGGGGGGGACCAGACTTAGCTGGATGGGAAGAAGAAGGGGGAGGGGGGGGATGGGACTTGGGAGGGGGGGGACGAGGGGGGGGAGTACGAGAAGGGGAAGATGAGGGGGGAGGGCATGGGAAAACAGATGGAGGGCCAGGTGGAGGGGGGGGGGCAATGGTGAGGAGGGGGAGGGGGAAGGGGGATGGGGATCGGCCCTGCAACATTAGGAGGGGAAGGCCCGGGCCCCGGACCCTCAGGCCCGGGCCCCGGACCCTCAGGCCCGGGACCCCCAGGCCTCACCGACTCCTCCCCACCGGCTCCGCCCCCCGGAGGATCGGGAGCCTCCCGATCAACCGAGCCCGTGTCCCCCGGGGGGGGAGCCCCACGCCCACGCCTGCTCCGCCTTCTTTGAGGCAATGGGCCTGTTGGTCCCTCCGGAGCAGTACTTGGGGCTCCAGGATCCCCACCCCCCCGGCCATCACTCGCCGGGGGGGCTTCGGCCGCTCCCAGCCCGGGAGGTCCCCCCCCTGAGGAAGAACCCCGATATGCTTTGGGGCACCTGCTAAATGGGTGCCCCATCTCACCACACAAGATGCAGCATATCTTCCCACATGACTCGGACTGGTGGCCAAACTCGTGGCACCGGCCACATCTGACCACCGTGCAGTCCGAGCTCATATGGGTTTGGCTGCCGCACTTGAAGCAACGACGGGGCTGTCCCGGGTAGAACGCCAGGATCCGGTCTCTGCCTAGAAAGGCGCTGCCAGGGAGGTGGGCAACACTGTTGCCCTCCCTCTTGAGCCGGATCCTGGTCAACCAAGCCCCGGTCCAGACCCCGTGCTCATCGAGGTTCTTCCTCAGGGGGGTCTGCAACTGCCCGTACCTCCCGAGCCAGGTGGCAATGTCCTCCGGAGGGAGCGACTCATTCCTCACCAGGATGGTGATGTTCTTAACCTCCTCCTGCCTGGAGATGGGAATGAGCCTGTACCTCTTCCAAGGGTCAACGCCCCTCACCAACCCAAAGCTGGTGATAAAGCGTTCCATACACACGGGAGTGACAAAACTTATATCAAACTCCCGTGTGTTGGTGGGATGGATGACAGCAAAAAGGTCATCCACCCCAAAACCCAAGGAGAGTACCAGGCCCACTACCTCACCTCGAGCGGGGCAGGGGTCCGGACCCTCGTACCGAAGCTGGACAACATTCCTACGCCTCCTCTCTGGACCACCTGTACCCCTCGTCCACGCCGACCCCTGCGTCCTCTCCTGGTCAGCAGGGGGGGCGCGGAAATTCTGGGTGCCAAACCGGCTGTACAGGTGGTCCAGAGGGGCACGAGAGCCCAACACCTGGGCGAAAGAGCGACCCCCCTTTAGGGCAGACAATAAGTTGGCCTCCGGAGACCCCCGAAAGATGTTCTCCGGAAGTGGGGCACCCCCCTCAGCACCCCCAGAACTGCCGGTGGTGTTGCACCCACCCCCGCTGATATACCCTGACCCACCACCTTTGGCCTAACTACAGGCTCCCCCCCCCCCGGGGCCACAGCAGAGGGGGGTACCTTCCCCACCAAACTCCCCCACCCAGACCCCTCTGCAATCTCACCAGCCCCTTGGGACTCAACCTGTACTGGGGGGATGCCCCCCTGGGACCCCTCGAACTGCCGGATAAAGTCATAGGCTACACAGTCCACCGGGAGGGGTCCCACCTGACATTCCCCCCACCCCGCCTGTGCTGCAGGGAGCCCCTCGGGGCCTGTGGTTATGTTCATGGGGACCTACCCCCGACCTCTCATCCCCCGGGTCCTCCAAGCTGGTGATACTAGCTGCAAAATCGCGGGGGGGGGGGGGGGGGGCACTTCCGGTCCGCGGGGAGTACTTCCGGTCCGCGGTGGGTCACTTCCGGTTTGTGGGTCCCTGATGCTGGCCTCAGCTGCTCCTCCCCCAGCAGCCGGCGCCATCTTGGCCACACTGCAAACAAGTATTTTTCCTGCTGCTGTCTGAACTTCTACTTCACCGCCATGCACCTGCCTCTCACCCGATGGCTCACTAGCCGCAGGAGCAGTCACTGGCGCTGCACTTACCAGGTCCTCCCGCTCTACTGCAGGCTGGGGGGTCCTGGAGACAGGCACACAGCGGGCTTCCACAGCAGCAGCAGCAGCAGCAGCGTGACCATCCTGAGGGAGCCTGGGCACGCTGACCTGAAGATGCCGGGGGGGTACCTCCGGCGGCACTTGGGCCCGGTGGCCTCCTGGATCATTGGGCTCCCCAGACATGGCCAATCCCCCAGCCCCTTTCACGGACCGAGGGATCGGCTCCCGGGAACCCTCCCCAGGTTTTATGGCCTTACTGGGCCCTGCACCACCGGAACTCCCACCCCCAATACACCCAGGCTCTCCTGGCTTCCCCGGCTGCTTGGGGGGTTGGGACTCCGATCGCCCGCTTTTCCTCCTCGACGCCTGGGTTCCTTCCCGGCTTGCCTGCTGAAGGGTCTTCCTGAGCTCCTCTAAGAAGCTCACCTCCCCAGCCCCACGTTCAAAAAAACCCCCCCAAATATTCCCAGATCTCTTTAACCTCTAGGTTTAGGGTGTTGATGGCCCCCCTAAACTCCGACCTACTAGTACTGGCACACCTGTCCCTCTTGTCCCTCAGGCCTGCGAGAGATGTCATTTTTTCCACGCAGGCCTGGGATATCTTCACCAGCAGGGATTTGATCTTCTCCCGCCTCTTCCTAGCTTTAGCCTCTGTCTCACCTGGCTGGGGAGCGGTCCAATCTGAGAGTCCTTCTTGGGTCCCTAGGAAGAGACGGTCCTCCCTGCTGATGGTGGTGGTGGTGGTGATCTGGCTGGAGGGCAGGTGCTGCTGGTTCCTCCGGAGGCCGGATGCTGGTCCTTCCCCTGGGCTGAGGGAGGCCATCCCTCCCCTCTTCCGGGGGCTGGGGCTGGAGGCTGGTCTTGGTGGCTGGAAGCACTGGAACTCAGGAGCTCAGGAAAAAGGTCTTCACTCCTCTCCAGCAGGATGCAAACTGAAGGGAGTGGGAGGAGCTGGAACTACTGCCAGTGGGAGGAGCTGCACTGAGACCGAGGAGGGGCGACACCCCCCGTTGTTCTCCGCTGTTTTCGGCCGGCCCCCCCGGATGTAAAAAAGCTTAATTTGGGGTGGGGGCCTGGCCGAACATGGCGGAGAGCATCGGTGGGTGTTGTCCCCCCCCCCGGCAGAAAACGGCGAAGCCCGGGGCCCAATGGGCTGGTGGTGGGGGGTCCCAGCAGAAGACCCCCAGAGCTGACTAATAAATTATTTTATTCTGTGTGGTTTATTTGTGTTTACACTTTTCCACCCGGTGAATGGGTAGGTGTACGATGTACCCCATACTCATTCTCATGCGTGCCTGGGAGAAGGGTTGGGTCTGGATCTGAGGGGGAACCCCACGCTGTTTTTGGCGTGGGTTTAACCCCTTATGTTCCAGATCAAATCTAAGAGCCTGTTGTGCACCTGGAGGGGGACCCCCACGCCGTTCTTTTTTTAAATTTGGTGTGGAGTTCCCCTTTATCCGGGTCCTGTCAGGGGGGGGATGCCTGCTCATCTGTCCATACAATGTATGAACAGCGATCTGTCATTTCCCCTAGACAGTCCCACCCCCTTTACAGTTAGAACACACCCTGGTAACATAATCAACCCCTTCCTCGCCCCTAGTGTTAACCCCTTCCCTGCCAGTGACATTTTTATAGTAAGCAATGCATTTGTATACCATTGGTCGCTAGAAAAATGCCAAAGCTCACAAAAATGTGTCCGCCACAATGTCGCAGTAGCCAGAAAAATCAATGATCGCCACCATTACTAGTAAAACAAAAATATATTCCTAAAAAACCCATAAAACCAACCCCTACTTATAACTTTTGCCCAAACCAATCAAATGCTTATTGCAATTTTTTGGAACCAAAAATATGTCGAAGAATACGTATCGGCCTAAACTGAGGGCAAAATGTTTTTGGATATATTTTGGGGGAGATTTATTATAGCAAACAGTAAAAAACTTGTCTTTTTATTTACAAAATTGTCGCTATATTTTTGGTTCAAGCAAAAATAATAAAAAACGCAGAGGTGATCAAATACCACCAAAAAAAATAATAAAACAATTTTGTTGGGGGAAAAAAGAGGACGCCAATTTTGTTTGGGGGCCACGTCGCACAACCACGCAATTGTCAGTTAAAATTACGCAGTGTTGAAATGCAAAAGCTGGCCCCGTCAGTGACCAGTAATATGCTCTGAGGCTCAAGTGATTACAAATTAAGAAAACACTAAAGTTAGCCCAATTTATGGCCATAATGTGAAAGATGATGTTACACCGAGTAAATAGATACCCAACATGTCACGCTTTAATATTGCACACACTCATGGAATGGCGCCAAACTTCAGTACTTGAAAATACCCATAGGCAACACTTTTTTATTTATTTTCAGGTTAAAAGTTTAGATTTACAGAGGAGGTCTAGTGCTAAAAGTATTGCTCTCGCTCTAACGTACGCTATGATACCTCACATGTGGGGTTTGAATGGGGGTTAAATATGTGGGCGGGACTTACACATTTAAGGCCCGCCCACAAATGGAAACATCCTTCAAACCACACATGTGAGGTATCATAGCGTGCGTAAGAGCGAGAGGAATACTTTTAGCACTAGACCTCATCTGTAAATCTAAGCTGGTAACCCGGAAAAAAAATGCTGCGTGTTCGCTTCTGACTGCAAGCTACTAGGGACAGGGGCGTTTTAATTATTATTATTTATGTTTGTTACGTAAAAATTCTATAAGACTTCCCCTTCAGGTTGTAAAGCATCAGTTCAGGGGGAACAAAAGCAAAAAAAACCTCTAATGCTTCCATCCGCCATTGCAGATTTGATTCTGGTAATGCATCTTGAGTGAACTGGGCATGCTCGAACACTTAGAAAAATAAGCTGGGTGTTTGTGCCTGAAAATGACATGCATCTTTCTGAGCATGCTCAGAAAGCTTGTTTCTTGGCTTAGTAATTTAAGGACATCCTTAACAGGTATAAGCAGTTACAAGTGCAGACAAATAAGAGGCTGACATTTCTTCATGTGTTTCCAATTGGTTCATTAGCACACATGTTATAAAAAGCGTGGATAGTGCACGTTTCAGCTGCCCTCAGAGGGGGCAGACTTGCTGGCTGGAAGTAATGGCGGAGCGAAACAGAGATGTTTTCGAGCAAGTTTTGTTTTTTTGATGTTTTGTCTGCTGCATAATTTTGCAAAATGTTTCTCAAGATGTTAATGACTAATGTTTGAATCCTGTGGGTCTATCCTGTTATTTCAAAAGCATGATTTATTTTCCAATGACTGTGTGAAATAAACCTTGTTTTGTGGACCAATAAAATTACTTTCAAATTTTGAAGTTTGTTTTGTGATATTTTTTTTCATGCTATGGATTTCAACAGCTGCAGCTGAAATAGTTTGGGCCTAAACCATCAAGTGTGATTTGTCTCTAAGCTCTTTCCTGGTGTGTATGCATGAAATGTTTAGTCACCAGAAAAGGAAGGACAAAGCGGTAAGTATTGTTTCCTAGAATTGATGTCCAGACTGACTTTTTAAAGCACATGTGCAAGATGTAGGAAAACCTGCAAACAGGGCCTGTTTGGAGGGGGGGTGGTGTATTGGTGGACAGGCTTGAAGTGCTGATTTACAGCGCTGTGCTTGAAACTAGCACAAGACAATCCTATTCTAATTGTGGGTTGTTTGAGGGAAGCCAATTGAGTGTTAGAACCCCTGCTAGTGTTTTTAGGTTGGGCTTTGTGTCCCTTTTCTTAAAATTGGCTTCACTTCCTGTCACACAGCTGAACAGGAAGTGAGGTTAAAACCCTACCAATGGTCTTTTCTTCGGGACACAGGTCAATCTAACTAGTGTCCCCATTAAGCAAATTGCACTGCTGTGTACACCCCAAATGATTAGTTACTTTGGGGTTTAGTAAAGGCAAAGCCGCTCTGTAGTAGAAGTGTAGGCAATGAAAATCAGAAGGGAAGCACTGATGGTTTTAACTTCCAATCCCGCCAAGTTTTTATTTTTCTTCCTTGCTTGTCCACTTGTAGTGCAAAGTGGATTTGCTTTTAGTAAATGGACCCCAAAGTCCAAGATCCATACTAATTTGGGGTGTACACAGCAAAATGCAATTTCCAAAATGGGAAACTATTTAGATTGATCTGTGTGTCCCCAACAAGACGTTTACGGACTTGTAATGGGCCCCTATGGGAGCGGATCCGTTAGCGGATGATGCATCCGCTAACGTCCGCCTAAGATCCCGCCTTGTTGGCTACAAAATAAAAAGGCATTGAAAGAAACTTTATTACTGTCTGGACATTCGCTCACTGTTCCGCTACTGTTATTTCACCCCTAGACATCACCAGGGTAGCTTGGTGTGCTAATCCCAGTATTTAACCAGCAGCTACTCCAGGGGTAGCGCTACACAAGTAATTATATTATAACTGGGAAATGAGTGCTAGCAGGGTTGAAGATTTTGCTCAGTGCACAGTGTCAATGCTGTATTCTGGCCTAGGCCAACAAGGCCAGGCCTAGGGCAGCACTTTGCAGGGGGGGGGGCAGCACGGAAAGAGTCCCCGCCAGCTTGTGCTACACTGCTTTTCATTTTGACTGTCCTATCATCCTGGACCACAAACCTTCCTCACGGTACTACATGTTTTCTACTGCACCATTGACATGGTTGTATCTTCTTAGTCCTCTCCATCAAATTATCATAAATTTGTGCTTAACCACTTGCTTACTGGGCACATATACCCCCCTCCTGCCCAGGTGAAATTTCAGCTTCCGGCACTGCGTCGCTTTAATTGACAATTGCACGGTTGTGCAATGTTGCTCCCAAACAAAATTGACGTCCTTTTTTCCCCACAAGTAGAGCTTTCTTTTGGTGGTATTTGATCACAAAAAATACAATATTTTTTACTTGTTGCTATAATAAATATCCCAATTTCTCAGTTTAGGCCGATACGTATTCTTCTACATATTTTTGGTAAAAAAAAAAAATCGCAATAAGCGACTGGTTTGCACAAAAGTTATAGCACCAACAAAATAGGGGACAGAATTTTTTTTTTTATTATTATTATTTTTACTAGAAATGGCGGCAATCTGCGATTTTTATTGGGACTGCGACATTATGGCGGACACATCGGACACTTTTGACACATTTTTGCCGCCATTCACATTTATACTGTGATCAGTGCTATAAATATGCACTAATTACTGTATAAATGTGACTGGCATTGAAGGGGTTAACACTAGGGGGTGAGGAAGGGGTTAAATGTGTACCCTGCAAAGTGTTCTAACTGTGGGGGAGGGGGACTGACTGGGGAGGTGACCGATCTGTGTCCCTATGTACAAGGGACAAAAATCGGTCTCCTCTCTCCATGACAGGATGCTGTCTCTGTGTGAGCTGGCAATGAGAGATGATCTCATATGTTTACATTTTAGATCATCTCTCATTGGCCGCACAGATCGCATCGCAAACGGCCACTCTGATTGGCCGTTCGTGGCGATCTGTAATTGGCTGTGTCCAAGGGACACGAGCAACACAGAGTTTCCCCGCTGTGCACTCGTGAGCACACGCGGGGAACAAGGAAAGAGGCGGACGTCATTTGACGTCAATTGACGTCCTGTTAGATATTCAGGTCCGCACTGTAGCCGTCATTCGGCTATAGCGCGGGCCTCAAGTAGTTAAAGTAAAACTATAGGAAACAGTTTTATTTTTCATTTTGGATAGAGTAATGGAGGGTTATAGCCCCTGTCAGTTTATTATTTACCATCCCTGTCCCATTGCAGATATTTCCCTTCACTTCGCTGCCCCAAACAGGAAGTGATAGAAAAAGTGATAGAAAATCTTTGCAAATTAAGGAACTCCATTGCCCCCCCCCAGGCCATCAGAACTACTATCCCCACTCCAAAATTTCAGGGCGGGTCTTAAACAGAAATGGATGTGGCCTTGACAGGAAGGGTGGGTCATATTTAAATTAGAGGGTGCATGAGTTTAGTCAGGCCTAGGGCAGCACAAAACCTAAATACACTACTGCCCAGTGTGCCACATGTATGCAAAATTGGTGAAACAGCTCCAGAATGGATACCGATGTGACAGATGTGAGCGGGTTGCCCTTCTGGAAGCTCGCATTAGAGATCTGGAGAATCAAGTTGCAACACTGGGCAGAAAGGACAACCTTAAAAAGTGTCCTCTGCTCACTGAACAGGTGGTCAGTAGAGTAGATGTGGAGGTGGGAGGGGCAAGTCAGGATTATCGTATGTTAGAGGGTTAATGTAGTTAGAGGGAGTGTAAAGAACAATTTAACAAACCTGCGCTGTTGTGATGTGTCCAAACAATAAATGAATAATTAAGGCTCCTGCTAAAGTATAAGGTAAGTACCCCAAAGGTTTGAAACAAGAAATTAAATTAGTGCTGCTCCTATCAATTACAATATACAGTTGCAAGAAAAAGTATGTGAACCCTTTTGGAATGATATGGATTTCTGCACAAATTGGTCATAAAATGTGATCTGATCTTCATCTAAGTTACAACAATAGACAATCACAGTCTGCTTAACCACTTAACCCCCGGACCATATTGCTGCCCAATGACTAGAGCACTTTTTGTGATTCGGCACTGCGTTGCTTTAACTGACAATTGCGCGGTCGTTCGTTGTGGCTCCCAAACAAAATTGGCGTCCTTTTTTTCCTACAAATAGAGCTTTCTTTTGGTGGTATTTGATCATCTCTGCGGTTTTTATTTTTTGCACTATAAACAAAAATAGAGCGACTATTTTGAAAAAAATTCAATATTTTTTACTTTTTGCTACAATAAATATTCCCCAAAATAATATAAAAAAGTTAGGCCGATACGTATTCTTCTACATATATTTCATAAAAGAAAAATCGCAATAAGCGTTTATTGATTGGTTTGCGCAAAAGTTATAGCGTTTACAAAATAGGGAGTAGTTTTATGGCAATTTTTTTTTTTTAAATTAGTAATGGCAGTGATCAGAGGTTTTTGTCAGTACTGCGACACTTTTGACACATTTTTGGGACCATTGGCATTTTTTTAGCGATCAATGCTATACAAATGCATTGGATTACTATAAAAATGCTATTGGCAGTGAAGGGGTTAACACTAGGGGGCAGGGAAGGGGTTAAGTATGTTCCTGGGTGTGTTCTAACTGTATGGGGGGTGGACAAACTAGGGGAAATCACTGATCTTCTGTTCATACATTGTATGAACAGAAGATCAGCATTTCCCCGCAGACAGGACTGGGAGCTGTGTGTTTACACACATAGTTCCCGGTCCTCGCTCTGTACCGAGCAATCGCGTGTGCCCGGCAGTGATCGTGCCCGCCTGGCATGCGCACTGGACTCGGGGGCGAGCGGTGGGCGCGGGCGCCCACGGCGCTCACTTGCCCCCCTAGTGGCTGCTGAAGAGCTGACGTAGAACTACGGGCTCTCGCCCAGGAGAGCCGACTTGCCGCAGTAAAATGACGGCGGCAGGTCGGCACTGATGGGTGGCACGGATGGGCACGGATAGACGGCACAGATGGGCACGGATAGGCGGCACGAATGGGCATGGATAGGCGGCACGGATGGGCATGGATAGGTGGCATGGATGGGCACGGATAGGCGGCACGGATGGGCACAGATAGGCGGCATCTGCTTCAGTCTGCTGAACGGTTCCAGTCTGTTCCTAGTTCCAGTCCAGCTGAACTGTTCCAGTCTGTTACTAGTTCCAGTCCAGCTGAGCGGTTCTAGTCTGTTCCTAGTTCCAATCCAGTCTGCTGAGCCGATCCAGTCTGCTGAGCCGATCCAGTCTGCTGAGCCGATCCAGTCTGCTAAGCTAATTCAGTCTGCTGAGCTGATCCAGCTGATCCAGCAACACAAGTGCTCAATGCCAGTATAGTGCAAAATTACTGCAATCAATAAAGTCCATAAAATAAATTATAAAATGAAATGTTGAGCCGGTGACAAGTTCAAATATTTAGGTGACTTTTTCCTTGACAAATTCAAAATCAAAAATTCAGGTGACTGTCCAAGCTCCCCTCCTGGGTCCCCACTCTCCAGATGGAAATGGTATACAGGTATGTGCCTGTATTGATGTGGTGATGTCCGTCCACAGAATGTGTTGTAATTTTCCTTAAAATATAGGTGTCTGCTGGCCTCATCCCAATAATCAAGGTCCCTCAGGCTCACTCGATCAGCAACAATCCACAGTGGTATCGTTCCCCCAAAAAAAGGAGGAGAGAACATATAGTGTAATACTGCTATTTATTAAGATCTTTTTTTTTTTTTTAAAACATTACACTTACATCAAAGAAGATAAAATCAGTCCTCGAGTGAGCCTGAGGGACCTTGATTATCGGGAGGAGGCCAGCGGATACCTATATTTCCAATTACAAAAATTCTGTGGACGGACATCAACACCTCAATACAGGCACATATACCATTTCCATCTGGTGAGTGGGGACCTAGGAGGGGAGCACGGACAGTCACCTGAATTTTTGGTTTTGAAGTTGTCACGGAAAGTCACCTGAATATTTATAATATAACTTATCACCGGCACAACATTTCATTTTCAAATTTTTTTATGGACTTTATTGATTGTAGTCATTTTGCACTATACTGGCATTGAGCATGTTTGTATGTATATGTATATATATATATATATATATATATATATATATATATATATTGTAATTGATAGAAGCAGCACTAATTTAATTTCTAGTTAGAGGGAGTGGAAGGGGCTCACAGAAAAGGAAGGCCAGTCCTGTCTTTGTGCATCAAAAGAAATTTGGCAAGTTGGGTGAAGATGTGGAGGTGGCAAACACAGAGGCCTAGATCTCACTGCTACCCCTAACAGCCGGGAGAGCAGTCCATCTAGTAGAAGTGGTGAGGGGAGTGCAGGTAGGTCTAGACAGTTGTTGGTAATAGGGGATTCTATAATCAGAAGGACTAATAATAATAATAATTTGTTGCCAGGATCACCTCAACCGAATGTTTTGCTGTCTCCCTGGTGCCAGGGTTTGGCATGTGGTGGACCGCATGGATTAATTACTGGGGGGGCTGAGCATGACCCAGCTGTCTTGGTCCACGTTGGAACCAATGACAGTATACATGGAAGGTGGAGGCTCCTTAAGAATCAATTTAAAGAACTAAGCTGAAAGCTGAAGGGAAGGACCTCCAAGGTAATATTCTCTGAAATCTTGCCTGCACCATGCGCAACACAGGAAAGGCAGGGAGAGATTAAAGAGCTGAATGCATGGCTAAAGACCTGGTGTAGGGAGGAGGGATTTTGGTTTCTAGAGCACTGAGTTTTCATTGGGGTACAACCTATATGCTAAAGACGGTTTGTACTTGAATGGAAGGAGGTCTGCTGTGCTGGGGGAGCGGTTCATGGGAAGGCTGGAGGAATATTTAAACTTAGATTGAGGGGGAGGGTGTACTAGAATTACATCAGGCAGACAGGTCAATTAGGGGTCCGACAATAATGGAGGGTGGAATGGGGATATATGGGGGAGAGTTTTGGCAGGTGACAAGAAAGTTCCCATGTTTCAAACAGCCATTGGAAACTATAGTGCCAGTTGTACTACTAAAAATGATTTAAAAAAAACACCAGAGCAAAATGTAGTAATATATTGAAGTGTTTGTTCACCAATGCCAAAAGTCTGCCAAGCAATATATGTGAGTTGGAAGCTCTGGTGCATTAGGAGAGATATGATGTAATCAGTATTGCTGAAACTTGGCTTCAATCCTCACATGACTGGGCTATTGATATTCCTGGCTATGAACTCTTTCAGAGAGACAGGGTAAAAAGGATAGGTGGCAGGGTCTGTCTCTATGTGAGAAGTGATTTTAAAGCAAGCGTGAAAGAGGATGATGGCGAGTGTGATGAGTCTGAAGCATTATGGTTGCTACTGCATATACAGTAGATCTGCGTAGTTCAAAGTTAATCATTGGAGTTTGTTATTGACCACCCAATGTTAACGAGGAGGTGGAGACTCAGCTCCTTGCACAGATGGAAAGGACGGCTTGGACCATGATAATAATGGAGGATTTTAACTACCCAGAAATTGACTGGAGTAATGGCACTGCTGGGACAGTTAAAGGGTAAAAATTTACAAACCTATTACTGGACAATTTTATGGTCCAGTTTATTGAGGACCCAACTTGGAATGATGCTCTGTTGGACCTGTAATCTCAAATCATTACTAATGTTCAGATAAAGGAACACCTTGGTAGCAGTAATCATAACATGATTTAATTTGATGTTAGCTGTAAGCAAGAAATACGAACGGGAAAAATAAAAACACTTATTTTCCAAGAATGAGGGCTGCTCTCTATGACTTATGCTGCATACACACGACCGTTTTTCATGACGAGAAAAATTCCATTTTTTAAATTGGTCGTGAAAAACGGTTGTGTGTACTGTATGCTCCAGAGCATATTTCTCAACACAAAAAAATGGCTGTTAAAAATGTAGAACCTGCTCTTTCTAAAACATCGATTTGTTTTTCACGTCGTTCTATTTCTTGTCGTGAAAAACGATTGTGTGTGCCCTTTAATGAGGAGGGGGAACGTGCATGCTCAGAAGCGAGTTATACGAAGGGAGCACTCATTATGGTTAAACTAGCATTCGTAATGGAGATAGCACATTAACAGACTGAAACGCGCAAATCAATTCTCACCAAACTTTTACTAACACGCTGTAACACAAAATCAGCAAAAGCAGCCCAAAGGGTGGCACCATTCGAATGGAGCTTCCACTTTATAGTGCCGTCGTACGTGTTGTACGTCACAGTGCTTTGCTCAAGCATTTTTTTTCACGATTGTGTGTGTGCAAGGCAGGCTTGAGAGGAATCATGTTGAGAAAAACTTAGGGCCAGATTTACAGAGCGATTACGCCGGCGTAACAGGAGATGCACGGCGTAAGTCTAAATTTGCGCATGCGTTTCGATACTCCGTATCCCCAAAACGAGATACGCAAGAAATCTACTTTTTTTTGTCCAGCGTAATTCCGATAGACAGGCAGATCCGTCCGCGCAAAACTGCGCTACACACACGATTGATTTGCTATTCAAATATGCTAATGAGGGAGTTACGGGGGTCCACAAAAGAACGTTGGTGCAGCGCAGGCTACGCACTGTGCGCAACAGCTGACCGGCCTGTCTAAAATTAGACCATAGAAAAGGTGGTCTAAAATTAGACAATTTGTCTACATGTCAGAGAAAGCAACACCGTTAGTGAGGAGCAGAGCAGTCACACGTGTTGCACATCAATCTGTATGCCAACATGCCAGGGACTTCCTCACTCATAGCTATACTACTGACTTTAGACGAACAAAGAAGGAGGAGGGCACGGAGGAGGGCACGGGAGAGGATATACCGCACCCGCATAGACCTCTTTGGCATGAGTGATTCTGAGGTGTATCGCATCTTCAGATTCACCCCTCATGCCATCCTGGAATTAACCATAACCCTGCAGGAGGACATCACCAGCCCAACACACCGCTCACATGCAGTGCAGCCACTGGTCAAGGTCCTGGCAACACTCCATTTCCTTGCCAGTGGCTCTTTTCAAAGAACAAGTGGAGTGGTGGCTGGGATGTCACAATCCCCTGTGAGCAGATGTGTGCACCAGGTTGTCCCTGCAATCCTCAGACGCATGGCCAACCAAATAATCAAACCAACCACTGAGAAGCTGCGGCTGAAGGCAATGACAGATTTCTACAGAATTGCCAGATTCCCACGCACCGTGGGGACCATTGATTGCACACATGTGGCACTCCAGCCCCCCCATCAGTCAGAGCACATATACCGCAATCGGAAGCATTGGCATTTCATCAACGTACAGATGATAGTCGATGCCCAAGGCCTCATATGGCACGTCCGTGCCAAACACCCTGGAAACCTGCCATGACAGCTACATTTACAATCAGAGCCCCATCCGAATGGAATTCGAACAGAACATGTATGCGGACAGCTGGCTGGTTGGTGAGTGACATGGGTGGCAGGCATGACTGTCCCCCCCCATGATGCACACATTACGAGGGGAACATGCATGACTAACATCCTCCTGTCTTTTTTCCTTACAGGTGACTCTGAATATGCACTGGGACCCCATCTCATGACTCCTATCCGGAACCCCCAAACCCCAGGAGAGGAAAGATACAATGAAGCCCACGCCCAAACACGTGCAGTGGTGGAGCGCACCTATGGCCTCCTGAAGTCACGTTTCCGATGCCTGGATAAGTCTGGGGGGACCCTGTTGTATTCCCCAAACTTTGTGTGCCAGATCATCGGTGCATGTTGCATTCTGCACAACTTCGCAGTGAGAAAGGGCCTGCAGATTGTGTCTGTCTATTTATCCTGTCTGCGTAGTTCACAAATTTGCCCTAGTCCACTTCCAATTTCACTGATTGCGCCGTTCCCGAGTTGTGAGCATGCGCACAGAGGTGCTGACCATGGTCTGCTTCAAGCGTGCATGCGCTAGCCGGCCGGCCCTTCATTTGCATGGGGTCACAGCTCATTTCAATGTAACACGACCACGTCCTTCCCAATTTGTATTACTCCGCCTTGCGCCTCAGAAATAACGTTGCGCAGACGCAAATTTCTGCGTAAAACCGACGAGAATAGGGTGATTGCGCCGCTACATTGTGCCAGTCTAACGTAAAGGCGGTGCGCTACGCCGGTCCAATAATGTGCAGATGTACGTGAATCTGGCCCTTAGTTTTTTTTTCAATGACATAACGGTCGCAACATTAGACTGGGAGGGAATATTGGCATCGATAAACATAGAACAGAAATGGGAATTCTTAATCGCCGCCATTACTAGTAAAAAAAAAAATATTAATAAAAATGCCATAAAACTACCCCCTTTTTTGTAAACGCTATAAATTTTGCATAAACCAATCAATAAACGCTAATTGCGATTTTTTTTACGAAAAATATGTAGAAGAATACGTATCGGCCTAAACTGAGGAAAAAAAAAAAATTTTTAGATATTTTTTGGGGATATTTATTATAGCAAAATGTAAAAAATATTGCATTTTTTTCAAAATAGTGGCTCTATTTTTGTTTATAGAGCAAAAAATAAAAACCGCAGAGATGATCAAATACCACCAAAAGAAAGCTCTATTTGTGGGAAAAAAAGGACGCCAATTTTGTTTGGGAGCCACATTGCATGACTGCGCAATTGTCAGTTAAAGCCACGCAGTGCCGAATCATAAAAAGTGCTCTGG
Organism: Rana kukunoris; assembly: GCA_029574335.1. Taxonomy (NCBI): domain Eukaryota; kingdom Metazoa; phylum Chordata; class Amphibia; order Anura; family Ranidae; genus Rana; species Rana kukunoris. The sequence goes on along the minus strand of CM056050.1, from coordinate 413,503,555 downwards.
TCAGGAAGGGGGTAAATCCTTCCGGGGCTGAAGTGGTTAAATGACCGCGATCGTGCAATGTGGCTCCCAAACAATATTGATGTCCTTTTTTTCTTACAAATAGAACTTTCTTTTGGTGGTATTTGATCATCTCTGCGTTTTTTTTGTTTGTTTTTTTTGACTATAAACAAAAACAGAGCTACAATTTAAAAAAAAAAAAAACTTTTTTCTTTTTTACTTTTTGCTATAATAAATATACCCCAAAAATATATAAAAAAAAAATGTTTTTCATCAGTTTAGGCCAATACATATTTTTGATAAAAAAAAATCGCAATAAGCGCTTGTTGATTGGTTTGTGCAAAAGCGTCTACAAAATAGGGGATAGTTTTATGGCATTTTTATTAATATTTTTTTTTTACTAGTAATAGTGGCGATCAGCATTTTTTATCGTGAATGTGACATTATGTCGGACACTTTGGACACTTTTGACACCATTTTGGGACCATTGTAATTTTAACAGCGACCAGTGCTATAAAAATGCACTGATTACTGTAAAAATGACACTGGCAGTGAAGGGGTTAACCTGTTAACTGAAGGGGTTAAGTGTGACCTAGGGAGTGCTTCTAACTGTTAGGGGGCGTGGCTTGCCATGACACGTCACTAATCGCTGTTATCGATGACAGGGAACAGACGATCAGTGACATGTCATTAGGAAGAACGGGGAGGTGTTGTGTTTACACTGACATCTCCCTCGTTCTTCAGCTCTGTGAACCGACATCAAGTCCGCGGGTCTCGCAGGCATTGTCACGGAGCATGCGACCACACCGCAGCAAATTAAAGGGGACGTATATATAGACCCATTTGCACAGCCTGCCATTTTGTCAACGTATATGATCGTGCGGCGGACTTATATTTATCCAGCTCTGTGTATACAAAGGAGTAGGGATGAGCCGAACACCCCCGTATTCGGTTCGCACCAGAACCGTCGAACATTTAGAACCCCCATTGAAGTCTATGGGACTCGAACGTTCGTATTCAAGAACGATCATTTTAAAGACCAATATTCAAGTTAATGTTGGAAAACGTCTTTCAGAACCCGGGTCTTGCCCCAGGGAACATGTATCAATGGAAAAAAGTCTTAAAAACTGTCGTTTTTGAAACTTTTTTTTTCATTGATAGTAGTATGAATGGAAAAAAGTTTTAAATACAGTTGTTTTCGTTTCACTCGAATTTGCCGCGAACTATCGTTTTTGTTCGAAATTCGACGAACAATCGAATGGACGATGTTCGAGTCGAACATTTGTTAGTTTTGAACGCGAAGCTCATCCCTACAAAGGAGCATGGGGAAGATCATGTCCATAATAGGGGTGGTTATGACACAGCCCCAAATGATCCACAATGGCTCAAAAGTGATATGGTCCAGAAATATTTAGACAGAATAAAATTGGATAAAGCACCTGGACCTGATGGCATCCAGCCACCGATCCTAAAAGAATTGAGCTCTGTAATTTCAAAGCCATTGTATCTAATTTTTAAGGACTCATTAATGACAGGAATAGCACCACTGGATTGGCGCAGGGTAAACATGGTACATATATTTAAAAATGGAACAAAGTCGTTACCAAGTAACAATAGACCTGTTAGATTAACTTCTATAGCTGAGATGATACTGGAGTGTTTAATAAAAGACCACATAGACGAGTTTTTGCTGGAAAAAAACTATTTAACCACTTAACCCCCGGACCATATTGCTGGTCAAAGACCAGAGCACTTTTTGCGATTTGGCACTGCGTCGCTTTAACTGACAATTGCACGGTCGTGCAAAGTGGCTCCCAAACAAAATTGGCGTCTTTTTTTCCCACAAATAGAGCTTTCTTTTGGTGGTATTTGATCACCTCTGCGGTTTTTAGTTTTTGCGCTATAAACAAAAATAGAGCGACAATTTTGAAAACAATTAATACTTTTTACTTTTTGCTATAATAAATATCCCCCAAAAATATATAAAATAAAACAATTTTTTTTCTCAGTTTAGGCTGATAAGTATTCTTCTACATATTTTTCGTAAAAAAAAAATTGCAATAAGCGTTTATTGATTGGTTTGCGCAAAAGTTATAGGGCCAGATTCACAGAGCGATTACGCCGGCGTTACAGGAGATGCGCGGCGTAAGTCTAAATTTGCGCATGCGTTTCGATGCGCCGCATCCCCAAAGCGAGATACGCAAGAAATCTATTTTTTTTTGACCCGCGTAATTTCGATAGACAGGCGCATCCGCCCGCGCAAAACTGCGCTAGACACACCATTGATTTGCTATTCAAATATGCAAATGAGGGAGTTACGGGGATCCACAAAAGAACGTTGGTGCAACAGCTGCACGTCCTGTCCAAAATTAGACCATATAAAAGGTGGTATAAAATTAGACAATCCGTCTACATGTCAGCTAAAGCAACACTGTTTGTGAGGCGCTGAGCAGTCACACTTGATGCCCAACAAACTGTATGCCAACATGCCAGTGGCATCCATGCTCATAGCTATACTACTGACTTTAGATGAGCAAAGAAGGAGGAGGGCACGGAGGAGGGCACGGGAGAGGTTTGGTTTTTTTTTTTTCAAATTTTTTTCTTTGCTTTTATAAATATTTAAAAAAAATAAAAATACATACATATATACATCAATACATAACATACATACAAATTACAAACACAGTCTCACTATCTTTCAATAGCCCTTTAAAACCTTGATGATATAATAATCTAATCTGATACAAGCCCCTCACTCTTCACTTGATATATCACACACGCATAGACATCTTTGGCATGAGTGATTCTGAGGTGTCTCGCATCTTCAGATTCACCCCTCATGCCATCCTGGAATTAACCACAAACCTGCAGGAGGACATCACCAGCCCAACACATGACACCACCCATGACACCCATGACAGCTACATATACAATCCTAGCCCCATCCCCACAGATTTCGAACAGAACATGTATGGGGACAGCTGGCTGGTTGGTGAGTGACATGGGTGGCAGGCATGACTGTACCCCCCATGATGCTGAAATCACAAGGGGCACATGCACTACTAACATCCTCCTGTCTTATGCCTTCAGGGTGACTCTGCATATGCACTGGGACCCCATCTCATGACTCCTATACGGAACCCCCCATGGTACCCTGTTGTATTCCCCAAACTTTGTATGCCAGATCATTGGTGCATGTTGCATGCTGCACAACTTCGCAGTGAGAAAGGGCCTGGAGATTGACATAAGAGATGACCTGACCCCTGAAACAGACAATGCCCCCTAACCAAGGCTACCCCGTCTTCTGAGGGAAGAGCAGCCAGGAGCCAGCTCACATTAGGCATCTTTGCGCGTTAAACACACACATTAATCATGGCACAATGAGAATGCATGCATGCAACACCATTGTGGACCCTAGCACAGACACATCACATCCTCATCACATTGGATTGGCACAAGCCCACCATGCAGGACTTGTGAGCAGCAACGCCATGCCACGGCTCCAATTATGTCACTGTACATTCATACACCATTCACACGGACCTAGGGATCACTTCTCCACCACAAATGAGGGTGACACCCCTTTTCTGGCAGGAATGTCACCCCCACATTCCAAAATCATACACAAACAGAACCAAAAATAAAATAAAATTGTACATTGTATGAACAGAAGATCAGCATTTCTCTCCCTGACAGGCCCGGGAGCTGTGTGTTTACACACACAGCTCCCGGTCCTCGCTCTGTAACGAGCAAACGCGTGTGCCCGGCGGACGAGTGCGCGCGCCCCTAGTAACTGCTGGGCGAGGTGACGTAGAGCTACGGGCTCTCGCCCAGCAGAGCCGATCTGCCGCCGTATAACTGCGGTGGCTGGTCAGCAAGCAGTTAAGCAACAGACAGCATACATTTATGAAAGACAGAAGTTGTCAGACAAACCTGATTTCTTTTTATGAAGAGGTAAGTAAAACCTTGGACAGAGGAGTGGCGGTGGACGTGGTATACTTGAAATTTACAAAATCGTTCGATACAGTTCCCCACACACGGCTCATGTGTAAGGTAAAGTCTACAGGCTTGGAAATATCCGTTTCTAAATGGATAGAAGACTGGCTAAAAGACAGAATTCAGAGAGTAAGTGGTTAATGATTCTTACTCTGAATGGTCTAAGGTTATCAGTGGTGTACCCCAAGGTTCAGTGTTGGGACCCTTACTTTTTAATATATTTATAAATGATATTGGGCCTGGGATAACTTCCTTACAGGATGTCTCCAATTTACAAGCCAAGCTCAATGCTCTGTCTAATTGGGCAACTGTGGGCAGGTGAGGTTTAATGTAGATAAATGTAAAGTTATGCACTTGGGGGCTAAGAATATGCATGCATCATACATGCTAGGGGGAGTACAACTGGGGGTATCTGTAGTGGACAATGATCTGGGGGTTTTAGTACATCATAAGCTCAATAATAGGATGTAATGTCAAGCTGCGGTTTCCAAAGCGAGCAAAGTCCTTTCTTGTATTAAGAGAGGTATGGACTCCAGAAAGAGAGATATAGGGGCTGATTTACTATAAACAATGCGCTGCGCCGGTTCATGACTTAATTGGTGCGCTGGATAAATCACTAATTGGGCATATGAACCGGCGCAGCAGAGGGCGCAATGCAATAAATATGTAAAGCCGCCAAACTCCTACCAGGATAAATTGTCTGGTGTGGATTTTTGGGGGGAACTCCACGCCATTTTTTTTTATTTGGGGTGCAGTTCCCCTTAAAATCCATACCAGATCTAAAGGGCCTGGTATGGATATTTGGGGGGAACCCCACGTACATTTTATTTTTTTAAATTTGACACAGGGTTCCCCTTAATTTCCATACCAGACCTAAAGGGTCTTTTTTTTCCTTCAGAAATTACATTTTGTACGGGGACAGTTCTAAGCACGGGAAACATGCACTACTTCACAGGCATACTATAGACATCCCCCAGGTACGAATTTTAAAGGAATATTTCACTTTTATTGTTTCACTTTAACCACTTCCATACCGTGCCTATTCTGGCACTTATCTCCTTCATGTAAAAAAATAAATATTTTCTGTAAAATTACTCAGAACACCCAAACATGCTATATATTTTTTTAGAAGACACCCTAGGGAATAAAGTGGCGGTCATTGCAACTTTTTATCTCCAACGGCATTTGCGCAATAATTTTTCAAACACCTTTTTTTGGGGAAAAAAACTGTTTCATGTATTTAAAAATAACAAAACAGTAAAGTTAGCCCAATTTTTTGGGATAATGTGAAAGATGATGTTACACCGAGTAAATAGATACCTAACTTGTCATGCTTTAATATTGCACACACTCATGGAATGGCACCAAACTTCGGTACTTAAAAATCTCCATAGGCGACGCTTTAATTTTTTTCACAGGTTACCAGTTTAGAGCTACAGAGGAGGTTTAGTACGAGAATTATTGCTTTCGCTGTAACGCATGCGGCAGTACCTCACATGTGTGGTTTGAACAGCGTTTACACATGTGGGCGGGACTTATGTGCGCGTTCACTTCTGGGTGCGAGCTACTAGGGACAGGGGCATTTTTTATTTTTTGTCCCCTCCCGCCGCCTGCAAGAACAATCAAGCGGTGGAAGTAGCTGCAGGCATCATTCAGATATCCCGCACTGATATGGTATGGAAGTGGTTAAGCATTATTAAAATCACTGCTCCTGAAAAAACTGCAGTTTTTCAAACCTTTTTTTTGCATTGATATCCCCTGGGGCAGAACTTGGGTCACTAAACACTTTTTATGACAATAACTTGCATATTAACCTTTAAAAAATTTGTTGTGAACACCCCAAATTGTTCACGAAACTCACGTTCGACTCGAACATAAAGCTCATACCTACCGGGGGGTGGGGGTTGTGTTTGGCTTATCCCTAGCCATGACCCACTTGTATTTTCACAAGTGGACACAAGAACCTACATCTCTAGATACATGTTCGCAGGCCCGGATTTACTCCCTGTGCCGCCCAAAGGCCGGGTCCTTGAATGCCGCCCCCCCACACACACACACACACACACACACAGGGGCCAAGTGATACAGTCTGCGACTATAGTTCTTGCGAGGAGGAGCCGAGACAGCCAATGAGGGACCCCAGACCAGGTTTTGGGGCCACTCTGTGCAAAACAAGCTGCACAGTGGAGGTAAGTATAACATGTTTGTTATTTTTAAACAATAAAAATTGGCTTTACAACCCCTTTAATGAGCCTGTTGCACAAATCACTTTATTACCACACAGAGAGCTAGACAGGGAAAGCATTTATAAGCCTAGCCAGACTATGCAAGTTCTTCACATAAATATATACAGGGACGTAACTAGAAATCACAGGGCCCCATAGCAAAATGTTGTATGCCCCCCCCCCCCACAGCCACCCTAGTGTCAATGCAGCGTGACCTGTGTCCCATACAGCGTGACCTGTGCCCCATGCAGCGTGACCTGTGCCTCATGCAGCGTGACCTGTGCCCCATGCAGCGTGACCTGTGCCCCATGCAGCGTGACCTGTGCCCCATGACCTGTGCCCCATGCAGCATGACCTGTGCCCCATGCAGCGTGACCTGTGCCCCATGCAGCGTGACCTGTGCCCAAACAGCGTGACCTGTGCCAAATGCAGCATGACCTGTACCCCATACAGTGTGACCTGTGCCCAATGCAGCATGACCTGTGCCCATTGCCCAACACAGCATTGCCTGTGCACAATACAGCCTGGCCTGCCTGTGCCCAATACAGCGTGACTTGCCTGTGCCCCATACAGCCTGTGCTGCCTGTGCCCCATACAGTGTGACCTGTGCCCAATACAGAATTGCCTGTGCCCAATACAGCCTGGCCTGCCTGTGTCCAATACAGCGTGACTTGCCTGTGCCCCATAGGCTTGTGCCCCATACAGTGTGACCTGTGCCCAATACAGAATTGCCTGTGCCCAATACAGCCTGGCCTGCCTGTGCCCAATACAGCCATACCTGTGCAGAGGAAGAGAATAGCCGGTTGGATCAGCAGAGAGCGGGATTGTCTGCTGTAATAGTTATCATTTGAATTTCCCATCTTCCCGGGGCTCATCGTCACATAGCCCCACTTCTTGGCCCGATGCCTTTGATGACATCACATGTCCCACATTGGACCGGTGTTTTTTCTATCAAAGGTGCCGGGCCAAGAGGTGGAGCTATGTGAAGTGAGCACCGGGAAAACTGAAAGTTCTAATGAAAGCTATTACAGCGGGCAATTCCGCTCTCTGCTAATACGGACAGCTCACCTCTTCCTCTCCTCTCTCTTCCCCTGGCTGGGAGACCATGCCGGCGGTGCTCTCATCCTCACCGGCAGAGGCGGCTCTAGGCTTGGTGAGGCCTTAGGCAAACCTTAGGTATGAGGCCCCACTAACTCCCATAATGGGAAAAATAATTCAAGCGTTAAAAATTAACGGTAAAAATTGCATATATAAAGAGCCTTAAATCCTATGAACTATGAATTACAGTTTCTAGAACTCGCTCTAACCAATTCTTCTTTGATCAAATATATACACACACATATATATATATATATATATATATATATATATATATATATATATATATATATATATATTACACACACACACACAAAAATAGATAACATTTGTGCAGCTGCTACTAGCAATATGTATAAGGTATAACAAGAGTCAAAATCATATTTCTCTATTTACATGAAGCTCAGGTTAATGAGAAATATGGAGATGGTCAGAGACCATGTTCAGCCATAATACAATAGATGGTCTGGGCCTGCAGAAATACTACAGTAGATGGTCAGAGAGTGTGCGGACATGATGCTGGAGATAGTCACAGACTGCATACGTGATACAAGAGATTGTCAGAGACTGCATACATGATACAAGAGATGGTCAGTGACTGCATACATGATACAAGAGATGGTCAGAGACTGCATACATGATACAAGAGATAGCCAGAGACTGCAGAAATACTACAGGAGTTGGTCAGAGACTGCATACATGATACAAGAGATGGTCAGAGACTGCAGACATACTACTGGAGATGGTAAGAGCCTGCAGACATACTAGAGGAGATGGTCAGAGACTGCATACATGATACAGGAGATGGTCAGAGACTGCATAAATAATACAAGAGACGGTCAGAGAGTGTGCGGACATAATACAGGAGATGATCAGAGACTGCAGACATACTACAGATGGTTAGAGACTGCATACATGATACAGGAGATGGTCAGAGACTGCAGACATAATACAGGAGTTGGTCAGAGACTGCATACATGATACAAGAGATGGTCAGAGACTGCAGTCATACTAGAGGAGATGGTCAGAGACTGCATACATGATACAGGAGATGGTCAGAGACTGCATAAATGATACAAGAGACGGTCAGAGAGTGTGCAGACATAATACAGGAGATGATCAGAGACTGCAGACATGATACAGGAGATGGTCAGAAACTGCAGACATGATACAGGAGATGGTCAGAGACTGCAGACATACTAGAGATGGTTAGAGACTGCATACATGATACAGAAGATGGTCAGAGACTGCAGACATACTACAGGAGATGGTCAGAGACTGCAGACACAATACAGGAGATGGTCAGAGAGAAGGATGAGCTCCGGCGTGTTCGCACAGCCCAAGTGCAGAGCCCGCCAGGAAGTTGGCACTGTGCTGCGCTAATCACAGGCAGTGAGACATTTCCCGATCTCTGCAGCTGCGCAACGGGACAATGTCTCACTGCCTGTGATTAGTGCAGCGCAGCACAGTGTTGACTTCCTGGCGGGCTCTGCACGTGGGCTGTGCGAAAACGCTGGAACTCATCCTTAGTCAGAAACTGCAGACATAATACAGGAGATGGTCAGAGACCGCAGACATACTACAGGAGATGATCAGAGACTGCATACGTGGTACAGGAGATGGTCAGAGACTGCATACGTGGTACAGGAGATGGTCAGAGACTGCATACGTGGTACAGGAGATGGTCAGGGAGTGTGCGGATATAATTGGGCTGAAATTGCACAGAACGCACAGCGTCTTTCTGTGTTTTTCAGTGTGATCCTGGACCTGTGACCTGGAACCCACACTTTGCTAACTTGCCTGGAAAGGGGGCATTAGTATGGGCACCTGGAGCAATTTTGAACATCTCTTGTGGGGTGCCAAGGGCCACCCCCTTTGTGGCAGACAACATCTTAAATTTGGGGGGGGGATATGTGCTAAGGGGGTGTATTTAATATCCAAGCCCCCTTGCAGCATATCACTCAAAGCAAACTGTAAACCGTAGGAACGACCCACTCTGGAAAGCTGACTTACTTTGCTTTAGTTCAGGACGTGACATTTTGTCAGACGAGCAGCAGCTATTCTTGACAGCAGCGTGGTGAGCCACTTTCTCCTCCACCTCCTCCTCTGTGTACACAGGAAACATCACACAGCGGGAGAAGGAGGCGCGGGCTCAGCTCACTCAGTCTACACGGCACTCTGCACTGTTTGTATCAGGGCCAGACAGCCGGGGACTGCACGGAGAGATGTCAGCTGACTCGGCTCTCCATATATATATATATATATATATATATATATATATATATATATATATATATATATAGAAAATTGTGATTAGAACCACAATGGACTTTAGAATAAAGACTTTTCACAGACAAGCACAATTTTTTTTTCAGATGCCTGCCGAGTGGCTCCAATAGAAATTGAGCGGCGGCACCGCCCACCCACCACCCCTTTTCACAACATGACAGACCAGGGGCGAGGGGTGGGCGGTGCCGCAGCTCAATTTCTATTGTAGCCACTCGGCAGGCTCCCTTCTCGTTTATAACTTTGTGGTCTTCTAGAAAATGGCCGCTAGTGGAGACATTATCTCTGACGGCCGCGGACCTCTAGCGGCGGCGGCGGGTGGCGAAAAATAGTACATAACAGTGCGGGGAGCAGCCGCAAAAGCCATGAAGTCGTTGTAGGATCGGCACCGCCCTTCACCCACTGCCGCCCCGAGGCCTGGCCTCAGTGGCCTTGTGGGAAATCCGGCCCTGCATGTTCGTGCAGCACGGTGGTGTAGTGGATAGCACTTTCACCTAGCAGCAAAAAGGGTCACTGGTTCAAATCCCGCCCATGACACCATCTGCCTGGAGTTTGCATGTTTTCCCTGTGCCTGCGTGGGTTTCCTAAAAACATGCTGTAAATTTGATCCTGTCTAAATAAGCCCTAATATGCTGTAGTATATTTAGGTTTTGTGCTGCCCTAGGTAGGCCTAACTAAACTTCTGCACCTCCTAATTTAAATATGACCCACCCCTTCCTGTCAAGGCCACACCCTGTTTTTTTTTTTTGAGGGGGCGGGACACTAGTTCTGAGGGCCAAGGGGGTAGGCAATGGATTTCCTTAATCTACATAGTTTTTCTCTCACTTCCTGTTTGGCTATGGGGCAGGAAGTAAAGGGAAATCTCCGCAATTGTACAGGGATGGTAAAAAATAAACTGACAGGGGTTATAACCCTCCCTTACTCTTTCCAAAATGAAAAAAAAAAGTGTCTCTGATAATTTTATTGAGAGGACTAAGAAAATATAACCATGTCAATTGTGCAACAGAAACATTGAGGAAACAGTGAGGAAGGTTTGTGGTCCAGGATGATAGGACAGTCGAAATTAGAAGCCCCCCCTCCCCCCACACACACACATACACACAGTTGTGGAATGCTAGGCGGAACCAGAGCGTCCACTTTATGGGGGCGCTAGACTAATTTGCCTAACAGTGTAGTGCAAGCCAGCGGGGACTCTTTTTGTGCTGCCCCCCCTGCAAAGTGCTGCCCTAGGCCTGGGCCTTGTTGGCCTAGGCCAGGATACAGTGTCGTCTTTCCAGTCAGAATGGGTGCCCCCGGACAGACCTCTGCCACAGGCCTGGCAGCCAGAGCACCACTTGCTAATGCTGGGAGGACCAGGCCTCTGCCACAGGCCTGGATCGGGCCTCTGCCACAGGCCTATTACTTGGATGAGCGTAGCTCCCTCTTTAGGGCTCCCTCTTTAGGTCAGGATGAAGCTCCGCATGGTGCGCAACTTTAGCTAGGTAGGCCATGGCTGTGGGGTCCATGGATGCGCACACCCTTAAGGTGGATGCGGCACCTGGAACTCGGACCTCGCAGAAGAACAAGAGAAAACGGCCCCCCAAGGGCTAGGCGGCTGCCCCAGATATAACCTCCACCAGCATGCATTAGCGAGGGAACCAACCCCTCTGATTGGCTGTTGGGGAAAACAAATCTGCCAGAACCCGTCTAGCGCCAGCTGTCACCCAGGGGTGGGAACGCACCCCTGGAGCACAGACCGACCCACAGGACAGTTCTGAGAATGACAGCAGCCTGAATTTGACAAATTGTGAATGGGAGCTACATAATCCAAAATGATGAAGTAGCAGTAAAGGGTAGTGAGTGGAAAAAAAAATAGTTCTTCTTTCTTGCGAAATCCTCCAATACTGCAATCAAATTTGACAAAGTCCCACTCTAACTGACTGAACCCACCCTTCCCAAGAGTCCTTCACATAAATGTTCATGCGGATCTAGAAGAGCAGGGGGGAAAAAAAACTGGGAGAAGAGAGAAAAAAAAAAGTTCGAACAGAGTGGGGCATACTTGTCCGTATCTTCCCTTCGGGTGGGTGTCCATGTCAGGCAGCACAATCCACAGACGTCCATAGAGGACGGCATGCCTTAGGTTGGGAGAGCGGTGAGTCAAAGAAAGGGCAAGTCTCACAATACAGACTCACTAGCTCCTCGAAGTAGCTCTGCAGCACCGAGCCCACTGGACACACTCCGACCAGGACGCCTCTTTTTCTTCTTCCTGGTTCCAGGGACCCGGAATCCCCAAAGCCTCGCTGCTTGGGGAACCGTGGCTCGAAAAGGTGGTAGGGCAGGCCCCCGCCATCCATCTGTGACCCGCTTGACCAAAATTCAGGGTCGGATGCATCCTCCGCTCCAGCAGGAGGTAGTTTAGAGGACCGGTTGGGGAAACTCCTGTATCGGGCCGATGGGACTTCCTCAATTTGTCCCAGTTGATTGACCATAGAGGCCTTCCCTCGGTAATGACACACCTGACGGGGGCCGCGTCAACTGACACGGCCTGCACACATGCCACACGGGCCGCACAGCCCTTTCAATTCTCCACCCCGTCCAATGGGCCTACCTTCAAAATGGATGAAGACGAGGTAGCCAGTGATGAAGTCCTAGCGGGCGGGGTGGTGGTGTCACCGTAACTTGGGATATCTCGCTCCATGGTCCCCTCGGAGGAGGGATTTTCCGGCCATGGAGCCTTCTCTCCTGTGGTGACCAACCCCGGGGATCGGTCCACATAATACTCTTTCGGGGGCCCCAATGATGGAACAGCCTCGAATAAATAGGCCCGGCAGCCATGGCATCTGGCAAATGGCAGGAGGTGCACGGCCAGCATCCCGCATTGATGGCAGGTCAACCCCAACATCTCAGTCCCTCTCGAGGACAGCAGTGTAAATTGTCTGTCACGGGCACTCCAGCGGACCTAGAGGTCGGCCCCGATGCGGCCACGGGGCGCCTCAACCCAGCGTGGGCGGAAACACTCACAGACACGGTGGACATCTCTTAGCAAGTCCATCTCTCGCAAAGAAAATGGTGGTTCTGCTGAATTGGCATGCAGAGGGGCGGTCTCTTGCTCGTTTGGCGTGAAATCCCAGTGCACATCTCACGCAGGGGAGGGTAGCTCCTCCCAGTTAGGAACCTGTCCGGACAAGTTGCAGGCGCGTGCTAGGCTGCATGCATGCCCAAGCTCAGCGGTGCGAGGTTAACTCCCTTGTTGCCGGACAGTTCAAGTACACAACACTGAACACTCTCCGCTCCTTAGTAAATTACTACTTTAGGTCAGGATAAAGCTCCGCATGGTGCGCAACTTAGGCCAGGTAGGCCACGGCTGCGGGGTCCATTTATGCGCGCACCCTGAAGGTGGATGCCGCACCTGGAACTTAGTCCCCGCAGAAGAATAAGAGAAAACGGCCCCCCGAGGCCAAGGCGGCTGCCCCAGATATAGCCTCCCCCAGCATGCCTAAGCGAGGGAACCAACCCCTCTGATTGGCTGCTGGGGAAAACAAGTCTGCCAGAACCCCTCTAGCGCCAGCTGTCGCCCAGGGGTGGGAACACACCCCTGGAGCGCAGACCGACCCATAGGACAGTTCTGAGAATGACAGCAGCCTGAATTTGACAAATTGTGAATTTGAGCTACATAATTCTCCCATTCCCCACTAACTTTAGCGTAACGCCCCTACTGAAAATAAGGGGGCGCTACAGTATGAATGTGTGTTAGGGACCCTCACAAACACCACCCAATGTTAAATAAACAATTTTCTTCATTTGCAAATAAGTATCATCCCTTCCTCAGAAATTAGGAGCAGTACAAGCAACTTCCTGTAGGGGCATGATGTGCTGGCCACTGCTTTCCGAGAACCATATATGCACATATCAAATACACGGTGGTTGCGCATCTACATGCAGGAACCCAAGTTTTAGGGAAAGTGAAAGTAAAGCAGATGCAGATTTCCATGATTAGACTAACAAATGTTTCTAGTGAAAGGCAACTGGTGTTTTCTATTAAACAAGGGATAAATGTTCCATTGACATGCATCACAATTGATCTGAGGAATACGTCTTTTCAAATTTAAACTAAATTAAATATTTTCTTATTTTTGCTTGGGGATATAGTGCAGAGGGAATAAAAGTCTGCTCATTTTTTGGAGATGTCTGCACCCCTGATAGGGTGAAGACACCTCCCAAATGTTGTCACTTTCTACTTCAAATTCATTCACTTCCTGTCACATAGCCAAACAGGAAGTGAGGGTAAAACCCTACTAATGTCTTTTCTTGGGGACACACAGATCAATCTAAATAGTTTCCCAATATGTAAATTGCACTTTAGCATTTTTCTGTGTACACCCCAAATTATTAGGGATCTTGGACTTTGGGGTCCATTTACTAAAGGCAAATCCACTTTGCACTACAAGTGCAATTGCTGGAGATGGAGGGGGACAAGCAAGGAAGAAAAGAACAAAAAAAAATGCAAGTAAAGCTCCATACACACTTTCAGTTTTCCTGACGGTTTTCTCTTCAGGTTTACCAAAACCATCTAATATGAGGTCAAACCTCAAGAGTTTCAATTTGTATGCAATCAGGCAGGCCCTTGTACTACATGGTTTTGGTAAACCTGAAGAGAAAACCGTCAGGAAAACTGATAGTGTGTATGGGGCTTTAGACTTACCGATAACTTGTTTTCCAAAAGGCTTTCAAGACAGCACCTGAGAGATCATGGCTCCTCCCTCCACAGGAAACACCTCCTCCATTAAAACCTCTAATAGGAGGCCTCCACTTCACACACAACAGTTGTTTGTAAAGAACCTCCCGCCCCGGCTGCAACACATAAGTGCAGGGGCGGACTGACCATTGAGGTACCCGGGCACTGCCCGAGGGCCCCATGCCACTAGGGGGCCCCATCAGGGTTGCCAGGCTCAGTAAAACCAGGGACAGTAAGTAAAAATGTGTGTTTTTTTTTTTACATCTGTCCCTGATATGTCTGAAACTGACATGCTTTTGATGTGAAAATCCCGAGATTTTAGCTGCCCCGCCTCTGCATTGCCTCCTGGCGTGGTGGCCATCAGTAAGCCCAGGGGCCCCATAATCTTCTATTGCCCGGGGGCCCCATGAGTTGTCAGTCCGTCCCTGCATAAGTGACAGTTATTACATAGTATTACAGCTATATCATAATAGAAACCAAAGGACGGGTTACTGCTCTCCTGAAAGCCTATTGGAAAACAAGTTACCGGTAAGACTAACTTGCATTTTTCCAAATCGTCTTTTGGGACAGCACCTGATAGGATAGTCAAGACTTACCCCCTTTAGAGTGGGACAACAGCCTGTAAAACTTTTCTTCCGAAAGCTTGATCCTCAGCTGTCATAAGGTCCAGCCTATAATGACGGCAAAGGTCATCAAACGTGTCCAAGTAGCTGCTTTGCAAACTTGCTCAGGGGTGGCACCAGTTTTTTTTGCCCAACTCACCGCTGCAGCTCTTGTACAGTGAGCCTGGATACTTACTGGACTCTCCTAGCCTGTAACTGAATATGTGTTTGTAATAGCCATTCTCAGCCACCTGGCAGTGGTTCCTTTAGAAGTTTGTTTTTCCTTTTTTATTACCAGAAAGTAAACAAAAGCATCCAAACGCCTAAAGTCTTTTGTAGCTTCCAAATAACTTAAGACTGTTCTTTTAACAAAACGTAGGGAGTATCTCCTGAGTCCGATTTCTAATCTAAGCAACCTTCGGCAAAAAATTAGGATCTGGTTTCAGAACGTTTCGGTCTGAAAAAATAGAAAAAATTTCTCCCTGATTGTTAACGCTTGCAGCTGACTGATTTCTTGAGCTGTTGTAATAGCCACCAAAAAAAAATGTTTTTAAAGTCAATAATTTCAGGGAGGCTAAATTGGTTCGAAAGGTTCCCTAGTCAGAGCCCGTAGAACAACTGATAAATCCCATGATGGACAATTTCTGATTACTACTGGTCTAGACCGAATGAGGGCTTCAAAGAACCGCCCCACTAGGGGTTCTGAAGAAATTGATTTTCTCCAAATATACTCCTAAAGCGGCAACCTGGACTTTGAGGGTACTGACCGCTAGACCCTTGTCAGCTCCTTCTTGTAAGAATTCTGGTATGGAAGAAATCTGTTTCAATGGCCTGCCGGATGAAGTGCACCAAGCGTTAAATACTTTCCAGACTTTGTAATAAATTGCTCTGGTAACCTTCTTTCTGCTAGATAGAAGGGTCGCGACCAACCTATCCCAGAAACCTTTTCTCTTCAAGAGTTGTCCTTCAGAAGCCAAGCTGTGAGTTTTAGCTTTCTTACTTCTTGGTTAGGAATGAGCTTCGCGTTCGATACGAACGTATGTTCGAATCGAACATTGCCTGTTCGATCGTTCGTCGAAAAACAAACAAAACGGGTTGTTCGCGCCAAATTCGAATGACGCGCAACGGCCCATAATTCACTGCGGCGTTGTGTGCTGATGATTGGCCAAGCATGCACCATGACCCCGCATGCTTGGCCAATCAAAGCGCCCAAAAAACGAAGAGCCCTAATTGGCCAAAGCCTGGGGGCTTTGGCCAATTATGGCTCAGGGCATTAGCACATGCCCCACACTATAAAAGGCGGCCTCCCGGGCGGCCTCATGTAGTGTGTTCCGGCTTGTAGTCAGTATAGTTAAATTTACAGTGTGTAGAGAATATATATACATCCTTAGGAGTTGTACAAATATGTATACACTGTATAGCTTAGCTAGATCTGCTATTAGTATTTGTCAGGCAGGAGATTGTGCTGTGCTGTGTTTTTGCCCATAAACTCAGTCGATCATACTGCACGTTTGCTGTTTTTGGCCAGAAACTCAGTTGATCTTACTATACGTTTGCTGTGTTTTTGCCCATAAATTCAGTCAATCATACTGCACGTTTGCTGTTTTTGCCCATAAACTCACTCAATCTTAATATAAGTTTGCTGTGTTTTTGCCCATAAACTCAGTCGATCATACTGCACGTTTACTGTTTTTGGCCAGAAACTCAGTCGATCTTACTATACGTTTGCTGTGTTTTTGCCCATAAATTCAGTCGTTCATACTGCACGTTTGCTGTTTTTGGCCAGAAACTCAGTTGATCTTACTATACGTTTGCTGTGTTTTTGCCCATAAATTCAGTCGATCATACTGCACGTTTTCTGTTTTTGGCCATAAACTCAGTCGATTTTAATATAAGTTTGCTGTGTTTTTGCCCATAAATTCAGTCGATCATACTGCACATTTGCTGTTTTTGGCCAGAAACTCAGTTGATCTTACTATACGTTTGCTGTGTTTTTGCCCATAAATTCAGTCGATCATACTGCACGTTTGCTTTTTTTGGCCAGAAACTCAGTTGATCTTACTATACGTTTGCTGTGTTTTTGCCCATAAATTCAGTCGATCATACTGCACGTTTGCTGTTTTTGGCCATAAACTCAGTCGATCTTAATATAAGTTTGCTGTGTCTTTGCACATAAACTCAGTCGATCATACTGCACGTTTGCTGTTATTGGCCATAAACTCAGTTGATCTTACTATACGTTTGCTGTGTTTTTGCCCATAAACGCAGTCGATCATACAGCACGTTGCACGGTTGCTGTGTTTTTGCCCATAAACTCAGTCGATCCTAATATAAGTTTGCTGTGTTTTTGCCCATAAATTCAGTCGATCATACTGCACGTTTGCTGTTATTGGCCATAAACTCAGTTGATCTTACTATACGTTTGCTGTGTTTTTGCCCATAAACGCAGTCTATCATACAGCACGTTGCACGGTTGCTGTGTTTTTGCCCATAAACTCAGTCGATCTTAATATAAGTTTGCTGTGTTTTTGCCCATAAACTCAGTCGATCATACTGCACGTTTGCTGTGGTTTTGCCCATAAACGCAGTCAATCACACAGCACGTTGTTGAGGGTCTCTTTAGGAAATTGTGCAATATGCAGCAGCAGCAAAGTATGACATGGTTCAGATTCTACGTAACAAACCTACAGTCTTTGTCTTGTTTGCACCGCCTGTATACTGCTGTTTAAAGTATATAGGGCCACAGGGTCTTGTCAGGGCCTATCCTCCATATAGGCGCACTATGCAAGCCGCTTAGGGCCACGCAAAGCTGCAAAGGGCCCCCAAAATTACTAGAGGCCCCGCCTGGTGAGAAGTAATTTTCGCACCCTCACCCAGCTTCTAAACTCGCTGGCTAAGTGATTTCCGACAGCAGAACACCCACTCCCCCTGCTTTTCAACTTTCTTTAATGTGACATGTCACTGTCGTCAGATTTTGCTTAGGGCCCCAGGGAGGTCAGGATCCGCACTGGGTCTTGTAAAGACCCAGTGGGGGGAGTGGGGGGGAGTGGGGGGAGTGGTGGCGGGGAAACTCATGCTATTTTTTTCCATGATTTTTATCCATATTGCAGGTACCAAACATTACTTTGAAGCCGCAAGCAGTATTTTTTTTCTTCTTTTTAAAGTGTATTTTGTGCGTTTACTCGAGAGAGGAGCCGGACTGCAGGAGTTGGGAGTAGGCAGGCCTCCCCCAGAGGCAATCTGCAATCTTTCTCCATGCCCCCGGGTGGCAATGGCGGGTGTGAGAGGGTCCTCCCACACAGCCCGCCCTACCTGCTCCACTTTGAAGCCCAACGGGGCAAAGGGACTCCCCTATGAGGGAGTGAGAGGACCTAGCCCGCTCAGCCAGCCTGTTAGCCTGTTAGTCCTTCGCCTCTCTTTTGTGGGCGTACTAAGCGCAGGCTTACGTCGCATAGCACACCCACCGGGAGCCGGGCTGAGACCACCAAATTCAATTCACATGCAGCCAAGACCGGGATCCGAACCCTTAGCTGCAGAGGTGAACGGCTTGTCAGCGCAGTGTCAATCGCGTTGAGCCACCGCAGCTCCCTGCCGCGAGCAGTATTAAATTACTTTTTTCTGAGAGTAATCTCATGTTGTGCAGGGACATTTCTAAACACATGCCACTACTATAGACACACAGCAGGTATGATATTTAAAGGGATTTAATTTTTTTTTCACTTTAAGCATCATTAAAATCGCTGCTCCAGAAAAAAATACAGTTTTAAAAAAAAAAAATTCCATTGATACATGTTCCCTGGGGCAAGACTCGGGTTCTCAAAGACGTTTTCCAACAATAACTTGAATATTGGTCTTTAAAATTAGCGTTTTTGAATTCGAACGTTCCAGTCCCATAGACTTTAATGGGGTTCTAAATTTTCGCGCGAACCCGCGGTCTGTTCGACGGTTCTGGTGCGAACCGAACACGCGTATGTTCGGCTCATTCCTATTCTGATTTCTCTCTGATTTCATCAGAGATGAAATCTCCAACTGTGCGCTAGAGCATCTACCCCCAGAGCTGACTCGCTCTTGTCCAGGGAGAAGAAGTGGAAGATCTGTGCATTTTCTTGGTTCGCAAAGAGATCTACCCTTGGCTGTCCCCATTTCTTCACTATCAGCTTGAAGACCTCTGGATTCAATTGCCACTCCGCTTCTAGTACTAGGTTCCTGCTGAGGAAGTCTGCGAGCCCTGTTTTTCTGGAGTTCTTCTCTGGTTTAAGAGAAGAACAGCAGGTCATCTAGATCACCAAAATTCCTTCTAGATGCAGGGGTGCCAGCGCTTCTGCCATCACCTTCGTGAACCCCCTTGGGGATGAGGACAGGGCTCTGATTTGCAGGTGTACCACCTTTTTCCCCTCTCTCAGAGCTAATCTCAAATATTTCTGGGAGTTGGCTGCAATAGGAATATGCAGGTAGGCATCCTGCAAATCTTTTGTCACCACAAAGCACCCCTGACTCAGGAGGCTTCTTACTGAAAAAATTGAATTCATTTGAAATTTTCTGTATTTCACTGACAGATTCAGCCTTCTTAGATTCAGGATAAGGCGGTACTTTCCCGAGGATTTGTTTACCAAGAAAACGTGTGAATAGAGCCCGAGGATTTGTTTACCAAGAAAACGTGTAAATAGAACCCCGGAAGAACTCCTTTGTTGGAACTGGAACAATAACTCTCTGTGATATCAGTTCCTGGATTAGGGACTTCATGGCCAGAGCCTTGGTAGGCTCCCTTGGAACATTCATTGCCAGGAAACTTTTTGGGAGTTCTTCCGTGAATTCTATCACATAACCCCGGGAAAGCATGTTTAGTATAAACTGATTTGCAATAGTGTCTCTCCACTGGGGAACGAACTCCAGGAGTCTTCCCCCTACCTGTAATGGAGAGTCATTGTGGCTTTTCAGAAGTTGCAGGAGGATTGAAGAGCACACCACTCCTACTTTTTGATTTTTGGGAAGACCACTGCTTCCTTTTGTTTTGTGTTTTCTCTTCCTGCTGTTTTTGCGGATGGCTTGCGGGTCTGTACCTGTTTTTTCTTGTCCATTCTGGGGAAACTTGATTAAGAGGGCATGCTGTGGACTTTGGGTTAAAGGGGGTCTTGGCCAGGCCCGGACTGGCCATAGGGCATACCGGGCATTGCCCAGTGGGCGTGGCACCCAGGGCCGCCGCCACAGGTTACGTTCTGTAATGTAGGGGGGTCTGTATAGGCTGTATTGTAAAGGGGGTCTGTAATGTAGGGGGGGTCTGTATTGTAGCGGGGTTCTGTAATGTAGGGGGGTCTGTACTGAGGGAGGGGGTCTGTACTGCAGGGGGTCCAGAACTGCTAGGGGGTGTCTGTGTACAAACTGTGAAGGGCTGTGTATGTAAAGGGGTCCAGAGGTGCAGTGCTAATAATGTAAAGGGGTCAGAGGTGCAGGGTGCTGTGTAATGTAAAGGGGTCCAGAGGTGCAGGGTGCCGTGTAATAAAGGGGCTATATGCTGTGTAATATATATATATATGCTGTGTATATATATATATATATATATATATATATATATATATATATATATATACAGTTAGCTACATAAACAAACAAAAATATATAACAATATTTCATATATAAATGTGATGCAGAGATGACTGGAAGCCAAGGTACATCTACAAAGGGGAAGGGAAACAAAACAAGAAGATATAGTTTCTTACCAACCACCAACCACAGAGAAGAATGCTCAACAGCTTCCCTAGCATAGGGATGGACAAATGGACCCAACAAAAATGGGGTCAACACCGCATATTGATTGATATCACAATTAGCTGCTAAATCTGCATGGTAAGCAGGGAAGGCTGAAAAAACAAAAAAGGAGAAAAATTGGTGTGAGCAGAAAAAGAAACAGGAAAGGGGAGGGGAAAAGGGACGAGGATATTGGTAGGGAGAGGGAGGATTTTTAATGTTTATCTTGTTGTATATATAATATTTGTTTGGTTTTATTACTCATAATAGACTTCAAATTGAAGAAAAATTGGATCATGCACTAT
The DNA here is from genome assembly GCA_029574335.1 of Rana kukunoris. Classification (NCBI taxonomy): domain Eukaryota; kingdom Metazoa; phylum Chordata; class Amphibia; order Anura; family Ranidae; genus Rana; species Rana kukunoris. The sequence continues at coordinate 413,482,587 of CM056050.1, read as the reverse complement.
AGATCATACGGTGATGCAGGAATCCAGATTGAAAAATGTGCTGCCAATATTCCTCCCTGATAATGAAAATATAACGGAATATAGTATCAAGTTTGAAAAAAACAAACAAAAAAAAAAAGAAAATATAAAAAAAAAAAATTGAAAAATCTTCAAGTGGACCAATGGTCTAAGATATTAAATAGAAACAATCTTAAAGTAGACCAGTGGTCTAAAGTGTTAATCAGAGAAATCTTAAAGTGGACCAATGGTCTCTTCCAGAATTAATGACTAATAAAGATAAATATTTTAAAAAACAAAAATTAAATAAATAAAAAATAAATTGTGAAATTGAAATACATTTTATTTTTTTATAAAAATCAATTTTCAGGGTAGAAGATAAAAAGCATGAAGCATGAAGGATGATCTAGATGGAAATGCACCGAAGGCAGTGGATGCCCAGAATTCGCAGTGTGCACTTGCTCACTGCGAGTGGGAGATTAAAAAAAGGGGTGGAAAATAGAGGCTATGGGGAAAGAAAACTAGGGCAGAACGCCGAGCATAGGGTGCGGGAAACAGTCGGGAGGACAATTATATCCCTAAGGTGCCCTTGTGTAGAATCAAATGCAGGTGCCTGAAAAGTGATCCCTAAAAACAAGATGGACAGTTGAGGGGAACATGGAAAAGCAATCCGACAATGTGGACATAGAAACTTTGAACTTGAATAAGAGTGGCTGCGCTGATTAGACCACAAAACAGCAGCAGACATTCAGAAGGCAATAGATGGTAAATGCCTATTCAACCAGTCACCAAGGCATCACAATAAAAAGAAAGGTAGATTAAAGCATATCAAATAAACATTGTATCAAGAATGCATCAATTAGTACAACTCATTCAATGATTAATACATAGGTAATAGTAATAATTTATAAATCCGACATGTTCGTAGAAAATGATAATTGAACAGTGATGATAGCATCAAAAACACACCATAAAAGACGTGGAGGAAAGGGGAAGGGGACGGGGGGAGGGAAACAAGACTGAAAAAAAAAAAAAGGGGAAAGGGAGGGGAATGGCTGCAGAAGAAAAGAAACAAGGCTGATAAGGACAGAGGACTGTGCAACATTACTTTGCAAATAAAACAAAACCATGGAAAATTAATGGTCTTAAAGGAATGGTTTAAAAGGAAGTCGCTCTTAGATCATAGATCCAACAGGCCTCAAGTTGGAGCAAGGCAGAGTCAACACTGCCTCCCCTTGAGTCCGGCGGGATATGATCAAGAGCCAAAAAAGAGATTACATTTGCATTAAAATTATGATGCATGGCAACGTGTCGACAGCTGTGACAATCGTCTTTTTTAAAATGGGTTTAATATGATCTCTTATTCTTCTGAAGAAACAGCGCTTAGTTTTACCTATGTAGAAATCTCCACAGATGCATTGTGCTAGATAGAAAACGCCTGTGGTTTGGGATGTAATTAAACTTTTGGTATAATGCCATTTGCCATTCGGTAATTTAAATTTCTCCATATTGGGCACATATTGGTAAATGTCACAGTGACCACAGGGTGAAGTGCCTCCTCTTGTGGGGGTCGCTGTAGCTAAACCCACATTATGGTAACTATGCACCAAGCGGTCCTTAAGTGATGGCACTCGACGAAAAGTGATTTCGGGATAGTTCTTAACGTATTTTTTCACAATTGGATCTGCGGCCAAAAGCGGACAGAATTTGTTCAAAATATTTCTGACTTCTCTATGTTGGTTAGAGTAACGAGGAATTAATCGAACTGTATTGTCTTTGGTCTGATCTTTATTGAAGAAAAGTAGTGAGCCTTTACTCTGATTCTTAACCATATTAAAGGCTTGTTTGAGGCCTTTATGACTATATCCTCTAGTTTTAGGTCTTTGGTATAGATCCCGGGAGGCCCTCTGGAAGTCTTCCTCCTGGCTGAAGTTTCGCTTTAAACGTAAATGTTGGCTGTAGGGAATACCTTTAAGCAGTGGCTCCGAATGGGAGCTACTCGCATGTAGTATTGTGTTACCCGCTGTAGGTTTTCTGTACAAGTTGGAGTTCACCTGACCCTTCTTGTTAATTGATATTGTGAGGTCTAAGAAATTGATGTGAGTTTGGCTGTATTCCAAAGTAAATTTTAAATTGAATATATTAATCTAAATCAGTGCCACGAATTCATGAAGCTCGATTTCGTTACCTGTCCAAAACAAAAGCACATCATCAATGTACCTGTGCCAAGAGACGACCTTGTCCAAATATGGGGCAAGGTCGTCTCTTGAGAACAAGTCCCTCTCCCACCCCCCAGGTACAGGTTGGCATACGATGGGGCACAATTAGTCCCCATCGCAACCCCCTGCACCTGAAGGTAGTGGAAGGATCCAAAATGAAACACATTGTGATGCAAAATATAACTGAGTAAATCTAGAACAAAAGTGTTAAATTTCAAGACTGTGGGGCCTCTTTGTCATAAAAATGTAAATGACCTGGAGGCCTTTCATGTGAGGAATGGTATTATAGAGGCTTTCAATATCCAAAGCCACTAGCCACGTGTTGTTGGGTAGAGATATACCTTCAATATTTTTTAAAAGATCGATGGTATCCTTCACGTACAAGCTAAGTGAAGTAACGTGAGGGGAGAGGTAGCTGTCAATTAAAGAACTTGCGTTTTCAGTTAAGCTTGAACAACCTGAGATTATGGGTCGGCCTGGTGGTTTGGTTAGCGATTTATGCGTTTTGGGCAATGCATAAAAGGTCGGGATCCGAGGGTCTTTCGTATTGAGGTATTTCCAGGTGTCTTTGTTTATCACTCCTTGAAACAGGGCCTTAGAGATAATGCTTTGATATTTCACAATTACATTTTCCAAGACCGTTTTGGAAATTTGTCGATACCAGTCTGTGTTGTCTAGAATCTTTTTACACATGATCTCATATTGATCGACATCCATAATGACAAGGTTATCGCTCGGGCTTAATCACTATGGGCCAGATTCAGGAACACTTGCGCTGGAGTATTTGGATATGCGCCGCGTAACTGTGCTGATGCGCCGACGTTTCTATGTGCCCGTACCCACCAAACTAGATGCGCCCAATAACGGCTCATTTGCGACCGGCGGAACGTTCCGACGCCAGAGTATCGTCAGCGTTTATTTTCGCTGGGCGCATCAGTCGCGCCCATTGATTTCCCCTGCAAATATGCAAATGAGGGATTTTTCTCAATTCACGAACGGATTAGCACCATACGCTGGCTACATGCGCCGCGCGTATCTGATCCGTCCGGCGCAAAGTTATTTCTACAAAAGGCTGCTTTATCTTTACTCCAGACGGTCACAGGTCAGCAGGAGAGCAGCTACAGCAGCGTTACCGACGATAGGAGCTAGCTGAGCACCCCCACTTGCAAGGACAACACCTCTGTGTGCCAACATGCCAGGGGCACTCGTGGTCCTAGAACTACTGATGGGTCCCCTGGAACCAAGAAGGCGGGCACGTGAGAGGATATACCGCACACGTATGAACCTCTTTGGCATGGGGGATGAGGAGGTGTATCGCCTATTCAGATTCAGCCCAGATGCAATACTTGAACTAACCACAACCCTGCAGGATGACATCACCAGCCCAACACACCGATCACAAGCAGTGCAGCCACTGGTGAAGGTCCTGGCAACACTCCATTTCCTTGCAAGTGGATCATTCCAGCGTACAAGTGGAGTGGTGGCTGGGATGTCACAATCCTCCATAAGCAGATGTGTGCACCAGGTTGTCCCCGCAATCCTCAGACACATGTCCAACCAGTTCATCAGACCCACCACTGAGGAGCTGCGGCAGAAGGCAATGACAGATTTATACAACATTGCCAGATTCCCACGCACTGTGGGGGCCATTGATTGCACACATGTGGCCCTACAGCCCCCCAGTGCCACAGAGCACATATACCGCAATCGGAAGCATTGGCATTCCATCAACGTACAGGTGATAGCTGATGCCCAACGCCTCATATGGCACGTCCGTGCCAAACACCCCGGGTCCAGCCATGACAGTTTCATATACCGTCAGAGCCCCATCCCAGCAGAATTTAACCAGAACATGTATGGGGACAGCTGGCTGGTTGGTGAGTGACATGGGAGTCAGGCATGACTATCCCCTCCCGTCATGCACAACAGAAATCGCACATGCATGACTAACATTCTCCTGTCTTTTACCTTACAGGTGACTCTGCATATGCATTGGGACCCCATCTAATGACTCCTTTCCGGAACCCCCAAACCAGAGGAGAGAGAAAATACAATGAAGCACACATCAAAACCCGTGCAGTGGTTGAGCAAACATTTGGGCTCCTGAAGTCCCGTTTCCGATGCTTGGATAAGTCTGGGGGGGCCCTATTGTATTCCCCTACCTTTGTGTGTCAGATCATCGGTGCATGTTGCATACTACATAACTTTGCTATGAAAAAAGGCCTGCATATTGACATACGTGATGACCTGACCCCCGACCCACACAGTCCCCCCCTGCCAGAGGACACCCAGTCTGCTGATGGAAGAGCAGTCAGGAGGGTCCTCGCCGTAGGCATCTTTGGACACTAACCCAAAACATTAATTACACAGACAGTGCACGCGTGTACACCACTGATGTCCCTAGATCACACACACCACATGCACATCGCATTGGATTAGCCCAAGTCCAGCATGTAGGAGTTGGGAGCAGTAACGCTAGCGTCAAGGCCCCAATGATGTCACTGTCCATTCACACACCTTTCACACGTGATTCATTCAGCCGTGGGGTTCACTTCACCACCACGGCCGAGGGTGACACCCCTTACTTTCAGGAGTGCCACCCTCTCACATTCACACACCATTCACACTGTCCCCTGCACTCCTGACCGTGTGCAGTACAAAAAGAAATTAGAAAGATCATATCCTGATCAATAAAAGAAAAATAATCTCATAACCTGAGAAAAATAAAAAATAAACTCATGACCTGAGTATGTGAAAAATAATAATATAAAACCAGCAACAAAAAAAAGGCCTCATCGGGGATGCCGGGGGCTTCTTCTGGGGGCCCCTCTCTGGCTCCGCAGCTGCCTGGATGGAGTGGGTGGGGGTGGGGGGGCATCTGGAGGTGGCTGATCCCCAGGTGGGCCACTCCTGGCAGGTGTGGCCTGCGTGCCCTCCAAGGCCCTGGCTATCCGTCCAAGGTAATTGTTCGTCTGGGCCTGCATCCGGAGCTGACGGGTCACCTGGTAATGCTGGGCCCGCCGACTCAGCCTCCCCTGCTCCCGGATGGCAGCACTGTTGGCCTGGACGGCTGCAGTGAGGTGCTGGATATCCCCCTGCACCTCCCCCAAAGTGGTGACCACTGCAGCGCAATTAGAGCTGACATCCTGCACTGCGTTGCTGAGGTTGGCAACGGAGCCCAGGCTGTCAGACACTTTCTGCAAGTGGACCGCTATGGCCCCCATTTGTTCTGTCTGTCTGGCGTGATCCCTCGCCAACTGGTCCTGGACACCATCAGACACCCCCCTGGTCTTCTGGCTCGCCTTCCTGGGGCCCGAAGATGGATGTCCTCGGGTGGAAGGAGTCGCCCTTGAGGGGCTTCCAAGGATGGGGGAGGGGACGACAGACGGGCCAGGAGAAGGGGAGGAGACAGACAAAACCAAAGAAAAGTCCTGCTCTGCCACAGCAGGATCTTCCACAACCACCTCGGCAGGTGTGGTGTGGCCACTCTCCTCCTCCACAACCTCTTCACCACCCAGTGGCTCGGGCACATGATGGCGTGGGGGGGATGGGGTGGAATGCAGGCTGACAGATGATGGCCCAGCTCCGTCATCTGTGGATGACACAAAGCAGACACATGTTGGTGGTCCCACACACTTGGCACATGTACCCCCCCCCCCCAAATGCAAAACATCAAATAGGGGATTAAAAAACACTTACCTGTCCTTGTGCCTTCCTCCACGGAGTCATAGCCTGCGACCCCCTCCACCTGCTCCCTCTCCAGGCACCGAGCAACCACCTCCTCCTCTGCGGTCAGGGTGACAGGACATGGGGGACCACCACCTGTGCCCCTCTCATACCTCCTGATGGAGGCCACCTTGTCCCTCACCTTGCGCCGCAGGTCATTTATTTTCTTTTGTATGTCCCCAGCAGTCCGGGTGGAGTACCCCAGGACATTGACCCTGGCAGCAATCGACTCCAGGATGCCCTGCTTCCTCTCCCGGCTGGTCTTGCGGCTTTTTTTGCCATGGAGAAATTCATTCTCCGTCTCCATAGCCGAGATAATGACAGAGACCTCCTGGGTATTAAAATTGAGGTTCCTCCTCTCTCTGGGGGTAGCGGGAGCAGCCATTACAGAGCAAAAGTATCTTCCCTGGGGTGGGGGGAAACGGAACTACTTTTGCGCCGGAATGGCGTTTCCGCCAGCGCTTTTAAGCGCCCAGCGGAACGCATTGCGCTGACGTTTCCCAGGAAGTGGTGCCGACGGAAGTTGTGAGCATGCGCACAAGGGGGCGAGTGGAGCCGCACTCACTGCGCATGCTCCGTGGATGATGCGCTGAACGTAAGCCTCTGCGCCGGGCTCCGCCCATCATTTACATATGATCACACCCACTTCCACTTGCGTCGGGTTACGCCAGCGCATTATCGTTACTCTGGCGCAAGTTTACGCGCAACTGCTATGTGAATTACAGGAATTGCGCTGAAAGGGTCTTCAGAGTAACGTAAATGAGAAGCGTTACTCCAGAGGAAAGATACTCTCATCTACCTGAATCTGGCCCTATGTGTGGATTTGTTTGTAAAGATTTGATGGCTTGACTCTGATTGGTAAGGTTAGAAACTGGGGAAGACCCGAAACAATGTTTTTCAATGGACTAACAGACCTGTTGCACAAAAGCCCAAATGTTGGGATTAGTGTTCAATAAAAAAAGTGTCTAGATTTGGGTTTGAATGCATGTAGAGGGGGAAAAGACACACCAGCGACTGACAAGGGCGAGGAAGACACAACCTTGTCTTCCTCCTCCTATAGATCCATTAGGTCAGCTAAGGCATGATGTTCAGCAATGTCATTGCTTAAAATAGGTTCAATTGGGATAGTCTGTGAGGCAGGTTTGTCAAATATCACTTTGTACATTAATCTACGTGCGAATAGATGTACATCTTTTATGAAATTGAATTTGTCCAAGTGGGACTCGGGACAGAAAGTAAGACCCAGCTTTAAGACTTGGAGCTCACTTTCCGCAAGGTCCACAAAGGACAAGTTAACAATAGAGAATTCCAAATTGTTGTCTTCTTCATTCTCACAAGCAATGTCTATGGTGTCCAAACCAGTGTTTGGACCTACTCTTTACTAAAAAAAATTGGTGCAATTCTTGCTTCCGCTGGTAGTATGGTCCCCGAAGGTGACACTATAATGTCGCTATTGCTTGATTTTTTATTTTCCAGTTGCATAGGAGGCGCTATACTTGAAGTTGAAAGAGCATTAGAGGCTATTGCATGTGATGAGGAAGATAAAGACACTCGTGTTGTGTTTACTACAGGGTGAAACAAACTAGATAAATGAGAAGCAGTTGACTTGGGTTGAGGGTTTTGAGCCCAACAGGGCAAAGGGGTACCTAATTGGTGTCCTACGGATTCTGTTGAAGCAGCATCGGAATTCCCTTTTCGTTTTTTCGGAATTCTATCTCCAGATAAATCCCTGTATACCGTTGACTGGCTGTCCTTCTCAGCCTCATTCCTTTTCATCTGCAGCCATTCTCCTCCCTTTCCCTTTTTTTTTTTGTCAGTCTTGTTTCCCTCCCCCCCTTCCCCTTTCCTCCACGTCTTTTATGGTGTCTTTTTGATGCTATTAAGGGTTTTCCTTTGATCTGACACTGTTCAATTATCATTTTCTACGAACATGTCGGATACCTTTTTGTTACCATATATCTAGGTAACTTTATAAATTATTACTATTACCTATGTATTAATCAATGAATGAATTGTACTCATTGATGCATTCTTGATACAATGTTTATTTGATATGTTTTAATCTTTCTTTTTATTGTGATGCCTTGGTGACTGGTTGAATAGGCATTTACCATCTATTGCCTTCTGAATGTCTGCTGTTGTTTTGTGGTCTAATCACTCTTATTCAAGTTCAAAGTTTCCATGTCCACATCGTCGGATTGCTTTTCCATGTTCCCCTCAACTGTCCATCTTGTTTCTAGGGATGACTTTTCAGACACCTGCATTTGATTCTACACAAAGGCACCTTAGGGATATAGTTGTCCTCCCGACATTTTCCCGCACCCTATGCTCGCCGTTATGCCCTAGTTTTCTTTCCCCAAAACCTCTATTTTCCACCCCTTTTTTTGATCTCTCACTCGCAGTGAGCCAGTGCACACTGCGACTTCTGGGCATCAGTTGCCATCGGTGCGATTCCAACTAGATCATCCTTCATGCTTGAGCACTGCTAGTCGCCATGGTAACTCCATCAACCAATGGCGATTTGCGGTTGCCCTCCATTGACACTTTGCCTCATGGTAGCTGTAGTTTGTTTGGCAATGGTGTCATAACTACTGCTCACGGTGTGCATTCATTGGCCCGCCCAGCGTCAGAGGCGTGTCATCACACCTGATGCTGGGTTTAGCTGCTATATAAACCCCCACTCTCTGACATATCCGTGCAGCGAGCGGTGAGCTGCAACACTGCAAGGACGGCTTCTATATAACACCTATCCTTTAGGTAAGACTCAATCTTGATCTGGGACTTAATCCCACTTGGTCTTTTTATCCCTTTGGTCTGATGAGCCTTTTTATCTGCCTTTTGTGCCTTGCTATTGGATGCTGATTTACTATTTCTTATCAGCTTTTCATCTTCTACCCTGAAATTAGATTTTTATCATTTTTTTACATTTTTTATTTTATTTCAATTTCACAATTTTTTTTTTATTTATTTGATTTTTTTTTAAAATATTTATCTTTATTAGTCATTAATTCTGGCAGAGACCATTGGTCCACTTTAAGGCGGCGTACACACGAGGGGATATATCCGCTGAAAACGGTCCGATGGACCGTTTCAGCAGACATCTCCGCTCGTGTGTATGGGCTAGCGGACAGATTTGTCCACCCGACAGATTTCAAAGCATGCTTTGAAATCTATCCGGTGGGGATCTGTCCGCCCGACATGTCTGCTGGTTAGTACACTTACCAGCAGACATGTCGGCCCCCACCGCCGCCGCGCCTCTGCCGAATGGATTCGGCGCAAGCGCGGAAGTGTTTTACTTCCTGGTGCGGTGACGTTGCGGTGACGCGGCGGCGTCAACGTCACCGCCGCGTCACCGCCACGTCACCGCGCCTTCCGGCGGCGGGGAATTTGATCCGATGGTGTGTACACGCCATCGGATCAAACTCCCGATCGGACATATCCGATGGAAATGGTCCGCGGACCGTTTTCATCGGATATATCCGATCGTGTGTACGCCGCCTAAGATTTCTCTGATTAATACTTTAGACCACTGGTCTACTTTAAGATTTTTTTCTATTTAATATCTTAGACCATTGGTCCACTTGAAGATTTTTCAATTTTTTATTTTATTTTATTTTTTAAGTTTTATTTTTATTTTTGATACTATATTCCGTTATATTTTCGTTATCAGGGAGGAATATTGGCAGCACATTTTTCAATCTGGATACCTGCATCACCGTATGATCTATAGTGCATGATCCAATTTTTCTTCAATTTGTCTATTGTGAGTAATAAAACCAAACAAATATTATGGGCCAGATTCAGCAAGACTTGCGCTGGAGTAATTCGATATGCGCCGCGTAACTGTGATTATGCGCCGTCGTTTCTATGTGGCCGTACCCACCAAACTAGATGCGACAGAAAACGGGCCTTTTTCGATCGGCTTAACTTTCCGACGCCAGAGTATCGTCAGCGCATAATTTCGCTTGGCGCATCAGTCGCGCCTATTGATTTCCCCTGCAAATATGCAAATGAGGGATATTTCCCGATTCGCGAACGGATTAGCACCATACGCTGGCTACATGCACCGCGCGTATCTCGTCCGTCCGACGCAAAGTTATTTCTACAAATAGCTGCTTTATCTTTACTCCAGACGGCCACAGGTCAGCAGGAGAGCAGCTACAGCAGCGTTACCGACGATAAGAGCTAGCTGAGCACCCCCACTTGCAGGACAACACCTCTGTCCATGCTTATCTGTCAACTTTTACAGCCATGGAGGAAGATATCATAGGTCTCCATAGCCGAGATGACGGCTGACAGCTCCTGGCCTTTAGAGTTCAGCTTTCTCCTGTGTGTTTGCGGGGAACGGGAGCAGCCATCTCAGAACAAAAGTAACTTCACTGCGGGGAGGGGGAACAGGATATACTTAAGTGCCGGAATGGCGCATCTACGGGCGCATTTAAACGCCCAACGGAACGCATTGCGCTGACGTTTCCCGTGAAGTGGTGCCAACGGAAGTTGTGAGCATGCGCACAAGGGGGCGAGTGGAGCCTCCCTCACTGCGCATGCTCCGTGGATGATGCGCTGAACATAAGCCTCTGCGCTGGGCTCCGCCCATCATTTACATATGATCACACCCACTTCCACTTGCGTCGGGTTACGCCAGCGCATTATCGTTACTCTGGTGCAAGTTTACGCGCAACTGCTATGTGAATAACAGTACTTGCGCCGAAAGTGTCGGCGGAGTAACGTAAATGAGAAACGTTACTCCAAAGTAAAGAAGCGCCCATCTACCTGAATCTGGCCCTATATATACAACAAGATAAACATAAAAAATCCTCCCTCTCCCCACCAATATCCTCGTCCCTTTTCCCCTCCCCTCCTCTTTTTCCTTTTCTGCTCACACCAATTTTTTTGTTTTGGTTTTTCAGCTTTCCCTGCTTACAATGCAGATTTAGCAGCTAATTGTGATATCATACAATATGCGGTGTTGACCCCATTTTTGTTGGGTCCATTTGTCCATCCCTATGCTAGGGAAGATGTTGAGCATTCTTCTCTGTGGTTGGTGGTCGGTAAGCAACTCCATCTTCTTGTTTTGTTTACCTCCCCTTTGTAGATGTACCTTGGCTTCCAGTCATCTCTGCATCACATTTATATATGAAGTATTGTTATATATTTGTGTTTGTTTATGTAGCTAACTGTATATATATTAAATAGAAAAAAACACACAACTCATTTTAAATATGCAGCAGCAATGGTATTGTTTGTGGTTTCTAAAGACAACTGTATGATTTTGGGTAAAGATTTTTGTGAGTTGGACAGCAACTACAGTAGTAAAAGTGACAAAGATTATTTATTTTTTTTACCAAACATTCCACATTCTAGTATTCTTAAAAACAAAATAGATGATGAAGACGAAACATTTTTGCAAGGACAATTTCTTTGAGAGAAAGATAGATTTTATTTCAACATGAAAAGGATTTACTGTATTTGGGGAAGTTCCAATTGTACCATTAGAATCAATGGCTGAAACTTGCATTGGGCTACATAACTAATTTCCACTCCCAAAAAAAACACTCTTTAAGCCAGCGCTCATTTTGGTATTTACTATAATTCTTGGTAAAAAAACAGGGCTCTCTCTCTCTCTCTCTCTCTCTCTCTCTCTGTGCGGGCAATGTGGAGCAGTCTCTCTGTGCCGGCAATGTGGAGCAGTCTCTCACTCACTCTGCCGGCAATGTGGAGCAGTCTCTCTGTGCGGGCAATGTGGAGAAGTCTTCCTGTCTCTCTCTTGCTCTCTCTCTGTGCCGGCAATGTGAAGCAGTCTCTCTCTGTCTCTCTGTTTGGGAAATGTAGAGCAGATGGATGGTGAGCTGATTCGGTGGTTCAATGAGCCACTTGACTAGACTTGCCCCTAAGGCCTAAAGCTATCAGCCCTCCCCTCCCTACCCTGCTCTTCTGTCCCAACACTGAACCACCCTGCTCTTCTGTCCCACCACTGAACCACCCTGCTCTTCTGTCCCACCCCTGTACCAACTTGATCTTCTGTCCCACCACTGAACCACCCTGTTCATCTTATTTTTATGTGGAATATCTCAGAAATGTGAGATCTAATGTTAAAACTAGTTAATCTTACTGGATCTAACGAATATTTATTAGCCTGAATGAATTTTGGCCAGACAATTTAATAAGGGGGACCAGCCTCCCTGATTAATCACTTAATAAGTCTCTAATTATGTGAGATCTAATGTTAAAACCACTTGATCTTACCGGATCTAACAAATAGCTTCCAAAATAGCTAACTGTTTGGTAATTTTTTGATGGGGGGGGGCTGATGACGGGTTAGCCCCCCCCCCCCCCCAGCAAAAAAATGTTTTAATATTGCTTCTTCTGCGTGAGATCTAAGGCCGCGTGCACACGATAGGTTAAACCAATGAGAATGGTCTGATGGACCGTTTTCACCGGTCAAAACCGTTTGTGTGTGGGCGCCATCGGTTATGTAACCGTCGGTTAAAAAAAAACAACTTGCTTTAAATTTGACCGATGAATTCCTAACCGATGGGTCAAAACCGATCGTTAGTATGCACGAACCATCGGTTAAAAATCCACGCATGCTCAGACTAAATTACAGGGCCGGGAGTGATTGTTCTGGTAAAACTAGCATTTGTTTTGTAGATGGCACATTCTAAATTTTTAAGATTAGTGCCTCGTTTATTGCAGCGCATTTTTATCTTCATTCTATTGCTAGACTAAAAACGTTGGCCCAGATTCACAGAGCGATTACGCCTGCGCAACAGGAGATGCGCGTGCGTAAGTCGAAATGTGCGCGTGCGTTTCGATGCACGGCATCCCCAGAACGAGATACGCAAAAAATCTACTTTTTTTGTCCCGCGTAATTTGGTTAGACTGGCGCATCCGTCCGCGCAAAAGTGCGCTAGACAGACCATTGATTTGCTAGTCAAATATGCTAATGAGGGACTTACGGGGATCCACAAAAGAACGTTGGGGCAGCAAAATGTCCTGTCTAAAATTAGAGCATATAAAAGCTGGTCTAAAAAGAGAAAAAAAGTCTACTTGTTAGATAAAGCAACACTGTTAGTGAGGAGCTCAGCAGTCACACGTGTTGCACAACAATCTGTATGCCAACATGCCAGGGGCATCGTCGCACATAGCTATACTACTGACTTTAGATGAACAAAGAAGGATGAGGGCACGGAGGATAGCACGGAGGATGGCATGGGAGAGGATATACCGCACCCGCATAGACATGTTTGGCATGAGTGATTCTGAGGTGTATCGCATCTTCAGATTCACCCCTCATGTCATCCTGAAATTAACCACAACCCTGCAGGAGGACATCACCAGCCCAACACACCGCTCACATGCAGTGCAGCCACTGGTCAAGGTCATGGCAACACTCCATGTCCTTGCCAGTGGCTCTTTTCAGCGTACAAGTGGAGTGGTGGCTGGGATGTCACAATCCTCCATGAGCAGATGTGTGCACCAGGTTGTCCCTGCAATCTTCAGACGCATGGCCAACCAAATCATCAAACCCACCACTGAGGACAGATTTCTACAGAATTGCCAGATTCCCACGCACTGTGGGGGCCATTGATTGCACACATGTGGCACTCCAGCCCCCCCATGAGACAGAGCACATGTACCGCAATTGGAAGTATTGGCATTCCATCAACGTACAGGTGATAGTCGATGCCATGGCCTCATATGGCACGTCTGTGCCAAACACCCAGGGTCCAGCCATGACAGCTACATATACAATCAATGCCACATCCGAATGGAATTCGATCAGAACGTGTATGGGGACACCTGGCTGGTTGGTGAGTGACATGGGAGTCAGGCATGACTATCCCCTCCCATGATGCACACATCACAAAGGGCACATGCATGACTAACATCCTCCTGTCTTTTCCCTTACAGGTGACTCTGCATATCCACTGGGACCCCATCTCATGACTCCTATCCGGAACCCCCAAACCCCAGGAGAGGAAAGATACAATCAAGCACATGCCCAAACACGAGCAGTGGTGGAGCGCACCTTTGGCCTCCTAAAGTCACGTTTCCGTGATGACCTGACCCCTGAACCAGACAATCCCCCCCTAACCGAGGATACCCCGTCTTCTGAGGGAAGAGCAACCAGGAGACAGCTCACATTGGGCATCTTTGCACGTTAAACACACACATTAATCATGGCACAATGAGAATGCATGCATGCACACCACTGTGGTCCCTAGCACACACACCCCACATCCTCATCAAATTGGATTGGCACCAGTCCACCATGCAGGACTTGTGAGCAGCAACGCCACGCCAAGGCTCCAATTATGTCACTGTACATTCATACACCATTCACACGGACCTGGGGATCACTTCTCCCTGGTCCTGGGGAACCCTTCTCCACCAAAATTGAGGGTGACACCCCTTTTCCGGCAGGAATGTCACCCCCACATTCAAACAGCATTCACAACCCAAAAAAAACCTGCAAAATCAAAAAATTTCCAGCAAAAAAAATAAAATAAAAAGGGGAAAAAAATAATTATTGCCCTTTACGTGAGCCATGCCTGGGGCGCCCCCGGCCACGGCCCCGGATCCTCAGGGGAGACTCATGGGGGAGGGGTAAAACCGGGGAAGGAGGAGCAGCCCCGATCTCTGCCCACCTGGCGGCCTGCCCTCCAAGGCCACGGCTATTCTGTCCAGGGCAGCACCAAGTGTTGCCGTGTTGGCCTGGATATCCTGGGTAAGGGCCCTCACATCCTGCCCAACACCTGCTGATGTAGTCTGCAGGTCGTTTAGGCAGGTTGTGAAAGCCCGGGAGTGGGAGTCCAGGTTCCCCAGCGTATCCTTGATGGAGGACAGGCTCTCCTCCATCCGCACCAATGTCTGGCTGACCTGTCCCAGATGGCGGGTCTGGAGGAACTGGTCCCTTCTCAGAGGAGGGGTTTCGCCCCCGTTGTTCTCCGCCATTTCCGCCGCCCCCCCCCCCCTCGGATGTGAAAGAGCTTAATTTGGGGTGGGGGCCTGGCCGAATATGGCCGAGAGCATCGGTGGGTGTCGTCCCCCGGCGGAAGGCGGCGGCGAAGACCGGTGCGGGGCTGGAGCCCCCCCGGCAGAAAAAGTCTGGAAGACCGAGGGGCTCCGCCCCCCGTTGTTCTCTGCTTTTTTCGGCCGGCCCCCCCCGGATGTAAAAGAGCTTATTTTGGGGTGGGGGCCTGGCTGGACATGGCGGAGAGCATCGGTGGGTGTCCCCCCCGGCAGAAAACGGCGAAGCCCGGGGCCCAATGGGCTGGTGGTGGGGGGTCCCGGCAGAAGACCCCCAGAGCTGACTAATAAATTATTTTTTTCTGTGTGGTTTATTTGTGTTTACACTTTTCCACCCGGTGAATGGGTAGGTGTACGATGTACCCCATACTCATTCACATAGGGTGGGGGGCCAGAATCTGGGGGCCCCCTTATTATAGGGGGCTCTCAGATTCTGATAAGCCCCCCGCCCGCATACCCCGACAACCAACGGCCAGGGTTGTCGGGAAGAGGCTCTTGTCCCTATCGACATGGGGACAAGAGTGTTTTGCGGTGGGGGGGCAGTGCCCCCCTCCCCCACAGCACACACTCCCCCATGTCGAGGGCATGTGGTCTGGTACGGCTCAGGATGGGGGGGGGGCGCTCGCTCGTCCCCACCCCCATTCCTGTCCGGCCAGACTGCGTGCCTGGGAGAAGGGTTT
Source organism: Rana kukunoris (assembly GCA_029574335.1). Classification (NCBI taxonomy): domain Eukaryota; kingdom Metazoa; phylum Chordata; class Amphibia; order Anura; family Ranidae; genus Rana; species Rana kukunoris. Next base: position 413,466,932 of record CM056050.1, on the reverse strand, counting down.
GGTCTGGATCTGAGGGGGAACCCCACGCCGTTTTTGGCGTGGGTTTAACCCCTTATGTTCCAGATCAAATCTAAGAGCCTGTTGTGCACCTGAAGGGGGACCCCCACGCCGTTTTTTTTTTTAAATTTGGGGTGGAGTTCCCCTTTATCCCGGTCCTGTCAGGGGGGGGGGGGGAATGCCTGCTCGTCTGTCCCTACAATGTATGAACAGCGATCTGTCATTTCTCCTAGACAGTCCCACCCCCTTTACAGTTAGAACACACCCAGGTAACATAATCAACCCCTTCCGCGCCCCTAGTGTTAACCCCTTCCCTGCCAGTGTCATTTTTAGAGTAAGCAATGCATTTCTATACCATTGCTCGCTAGAAAAATGCCAAATCTCACAAAAATGTGTCCGCCACAATGTCGCAGTAGCCAGAAAAAACAATGATAGCCACCATTACTAGTAAAACAAAAAATTATTCCTAAAAAACCCATAAGACCAACCCCTACTTATAACTTTTGCTCAAACCAATCAAACACTTATTCTGATTTTTTGCAACCAAAAATATGTCGAAGAATACTTATCGGCCTAAACTGAGGGCAAACATTTTTTGAATATATTTTGGGGGAGATTTATTATAGCAAACAGTAAAAAAGATGTCTTTTTATTTACCAAATTGTCGCTATATTTTTGGTTCAGGCAAAAATAAGAAAAAACGCAGAGGTGATCAAATACCACCAAAAAAAACATTTTTAATGTTTGGGGGGGGGGGGGGGAATGAGGACGCCAAATTTGTTTGGGGGCCACGTCGCACAACCACGCAATTGTCAGTCAAAATGACGCAGTGTTGAAATGCAAAAACTGGCCCCGTCAGTGACCAGTAATATGGTCTGAGGCTCAAGTGGTTACAAATTAAGAATACACTAAAGTTAGTCCAATTAATGGCCATAATGTGAAAGATGATGTTACACCGAGTAAATAGATACCCAACATGTTACACTTTAATATTGCACACACTCATGGAATGGGGCCAAACTTCAGTACTTAAAAATACCCATAGGCAACGCTTTTTTATGTGTTTCAGGTTACCAGTTTAGATTTACAGAGGAGGTCTAGTGCTAAAAGTATTGCTCTCGCTCTAACGTACGCTATGATACCTCACATGTGGGGTTTGAACGGGGGTTCAATATGTGGGCGAGACTTACACATTTAAGGCCCGCCCACATATGGAAACATCCTTCAAACCACACATGTGAGGTATCATAGCATGCGTAAGAGCGAGAGGAATACTTTTAGCACTAGACCTCATCTGTAAATCTAAACTGGTTACCCGGAAACAAAAAAAATGCTGCTTGTTCGCTTCTGACTGCGAGCTACTAGGGACAGGGGCGTTTAAATTATTATTATTTATGTTTGTTACGTAAAAATTCTATAAGACCTCCCCTTCAGCTTGTAAAGCATCAGTTCAGGGGGACCAAAAAAAAATTAAACACCTCTAATGCTTTCATCCGCCATTGCAGATTTGATTCTGGTACTGCATTTCGAGTGAACTGGGCATGCTCGAACACTTAGAAAAATAAGCTGGTTGTCTGAGCCTGAAAATGACATGCATCTTTCTGAGCATGCTCAGAAAGCTGTTTTTTTGGCTTAGTAATTTAAGGACATCCTTAACAGGTGTAAGCAGTTACAAGTGCACACAAACTAGAGGCTGACATTTCTTCATGTGTTTCCAATTGGTTCATTAGCACACATGTTATAAAAAGCGTGGATAGTGCACGTGTCAGCTGCCCTCAGAGGGGGCAGATTTGCTGGCTGGAAGTAATGGCGGAGTGAAACAGAGATGTTTTGGAGCAAGTTTTGTTTTTTTGATGTTTTGTTTGCTGCCTAATTTTGCTAAATGTTTCTTAAGATGTTAATGACTAATGTTTTAATCCTGTGGGTCTATCCTGTTATTTCAAAAGCATGATTTATTTTCCAATGACTGTGAAATAAACGTTGGTCTTTTTTGTTTTTAGTTTTTTTTATATTTTTTTGGTGTGTTTATTTGTAATTTTTTGTTTTGCTTTCCTTGTTTTGTGGACCAATAAAATTACTTTCAAATTTTGAAGTTTGTTTTGTGATATTTTTTTCATGCTATGGATTTCAACCGCTGCAGCTGAAATAGTTTGGGCCTAAACCATCAAGTGTGATTTGTCTCTAAGCTCTATCCTGGTGTGTATGCATGAAATGTTTAGTCACCAGAAAAGGAAGACAAAGCGGTAAGTATTGTTTCCTAGAATTTATGTCCAGACTGACTTTTTAAAGCACATGTGCAAGATGTAGGAAAAGCTGCAAACATGGCCTGTTGGAGGGGAGGGGGGGGGGGGTGTATTGGTGGAAATTTTTTGTTTATTCAGACACGACATTAGGTACCAAATTTACAAATAACGGGGAAACATCAAGAAAATCTCACACTGCTTACAAACATTTACATATACAAGATAATCATTTAAACAACTATAACACTCCTATAAAACCAACATTGAATTTACAAACCTTGAAAACACAGACTACTAACATGCAACCAATTCACCAGTGCTAACCTCTATCAGGTTGGGCAAACTTTTATCACCCTCCATTATCCGGCTCATTGCACTTTGGGTCACTATTGGTGCATACCCATAATTAAGGTCCATAAGAAACAAAAGAAAGAATAACAAAATACTATATATGGCATATTTTACGCGGATTAGCCAACTACCTGCGCAAGCCTATTGGCATCAACTGCAGAAACCTACAGCCTCTGCCCCATCTGGCCACTGCACCAGGTCATAGCTAGCCAAATCCATCAACAGACCACATATCTATACATCATAAACATCGAACAAAATCCCGCTATATTAACCGACTATTAAAATAACAAATTACTCTGCGGCACCCGCACCCTCATCCTGCTTAGAACAGGGCACATAACCCACTCCCGCATCACTCATTTAACACCTTTTTTACTTTTTTTCTTTTTCTTCTTATTCTTCCAAAGCACTACCCAACCAGTATCACCGGCTGCTGGGCCCACCCCACTCATACCCTCTGAGGGCTCTTCACTTGACCCGGCCTGAGGTCTTTTCTGTGACCCAAGGGCCACCTCCATATCCTCCTGGGTTACTGCACCACCCAACGCATGAGAATCCACCCGGGGGGGGGAGAGCGGGGCAAAACGGGAAGAAAGCGGGAGGGGAACAGAACAAGAATGAGAGGAGGGGGCAACAGGAAGAGAAAAGGAAGGGGGGGAAGGATAGCACAGACTGGCCCCAACACCCCCCCCCCAGGGGGAACCACCAAACCCTCCTCACTCCCCTCTACTTCAGAATCGGTGTCTAAGGCAGAGGAGTCCAGCAAAAACTCAGGAGGCCCCCCAAGGAAAACCCCACCACCTCCTGACACTCCACTCTGACCCGGAGGATCAGGGGCTACTGCACCAACCCCCGCCCTCCTCCTGATGAGACCCTGCCTTTGAGGCTCCTCACCCCCCTCTACCTCAGAATCAATGTCCACTCCACTCTGACCTGGAGGATCAGGGGCAGCTGCACCAACCCCCGCCCTCCTCCTGACAGAACCTTGCCTCTGGGGCATAGGGGCAGCCCGACCACCAGATCTAGAAGCACCCACGGCCTGCCCCCCCCCACCCCCCTCCATCTCAGAATCAGTGTCCGAGGTGAAACCTTCCGACACCCCAGATTCCTCTTGCACATTACCCCTATAAGCCTGCGGACATCGACTGAAAGGGTGACCTAACTCGTTACAAAGATTACATCTAATATGGGCACACCCGTCCGCCAGGTGACCCCTCCCACCACAGCGCGTGCACTTCACAACAGTGCATTCAGCGCTCAAGTGAGTGGGGGACCCGCACTTAAAACACCTTTTAGGCTGTCCAGGATAAAAAACCAAAATTCTGTCTCTCCCAATGAAAGCACTCCCAGGGATATGAGCCATGCTATTTCCCTGCCTCTTCAACTTAATCTTAACCCCCCAGGCCCCTGTCCAGATCCCCCTTTCATCCACCTTCTTCCAAAGGGGGCACTGGAGCTGGCCATGACGGGTCAACCAGGTCGCAATGTCTTCCGGAGGAAGGGATTCATTGCGTACCAGGATGGTTACATTTTTGACCTCCTCCTGCCTAGACAGGGGGGTCAAACAGAACTTGGACCATGGGTCCTGTCTTTTGACTAGTTCATAATTCAACAAAAACATTTCCATAACGATGACTGACATAAAACTAAAATCAAACTCTACTGAACCTCCCGGATGGATAACCGCAAAGAGGTCAGACGCCCTTACTCCCAGAGAGAGGACCATATCGATGACCTCTCCTCGGGACGGGCACTGACCTTCACCAATAAACTTTAGTTGCACCACATTCCTTCTCCTGCGTTCTGTACCACCACCTCCCCTGGACCATGCCCCCTCACCCCGCTGCTCTTGCGCAGGGGGAACCCTGAAATTGCGGGCACCGAACTTGCTGTAAATATGATCCAAGGGAGCACTTAACCCAGCCACTTGAGCATAAGACCTGCCCTCCCTCAAAGCATTGAGCAAGCTCTCTTCCTGAGAGGTTGTGATAACTCCCACAGGTTGGGGTGCATCAAATGGACCAACCCCCTTTAGGACCTCCATTGACGCAACCTGGGCAGTCTCCTCATGACTCGCTGCCCTCCCCCTCACTACTGAAGGACCCGAAAGGGGGCCCGACCCCAACACAACTTCCTGTACCTGAGCCAATTGAGTATCATCCATATTAAAACCAGAGTCCCCCATCTCTTCACAGGCTCCATAGGAACCTACATGGACTTCTGTCACAGCTGCAGACTGGGAACCTTCTAACTTTCTAATAAAATCCATTGCCAAACATTCATCATCTAAATGTCCCGCAGGGTGATCCCCCCAAACTGGAGTCTGTTCAGAAGGGAGACCCGCAGATGGGGAAGTACTCACAAGTCCCTGGGTATTCTGTTCCAAAGCTGAGGACCGGACCTGGCCGGGAAATGGAGCTCCGGGTGTCACCACAGCCACTTCCGGTTCACCCGCTGACGTCACTTCCGGTTTCGGGTCACGTGCTGACGTCACTTCCGGTTCCGGGTCACATGCTGACGTCACTTCCGGTTCCGGGTCACATGTTGACGTCACTTCCGGTCGCGGCTCCGTCCCAATCACGGGAGATTCCCTCACAGCGGAAATGCCCTCCAAGTCACTGCTGATTGGTCGTCCAGAAGCAGGAGGCTCCACATGGCGTGGCGTGCCCTCTCCCTCGGCAGCCATTGCTATCCTAGCCATAGCTTCTTCCATACTAGATGTCATACAGTCCATCTCAACTGGATCCGCGGTAGATGCCTGCCCCTCACCCTGTAAACCCGCAGCGGTCGCCACCACAACGGCCGGCTGACCCTGCTGTAGGCTACTTGCTGGGTTCACAGAGGCCAAAGCACCCCCGCTTCCAGGAGCAGGCTTATCACCCTGATCTTGCTGGGAACCAGACACACTCTTCACGGTGACCAAAAGACCAGGCGGAAGACGAGGAAGACTCACCACGGGGTTGAGACCTCTCTCACTCACGCAAGTACCTCCTGCTTCGTGGGACAACCTCCCACTTGATGTTGTACCCCCTATCTTCACAGGTTGGGGTCCGGCAGGTGCCTGGGCGCCCTCAGCGGTACTCTCCGAGATAGTCCCTGAGGTCTGAGGTTCCACTAACAGAGAACCCCCAGCCCCCTCAGCTACTAATGCTGACTTGCCTCTCCTTGCTGCCTGCTTGCTCTCCTCAGAGGCACGTTGGAGCTCCCTCCTGATTGGAAGGAGGAAAGCCTTCTCTGCAGTCCCTCTGGAACAGAGACACATAACAAGACCCCATAACTGGCCATTCTGCTCTTTCAACAGGTCTATTGCTTCCTTGAATTCAAATCTTTTTGAGCTACTAGCCCGATCTCTTCTGTTCCTTAAACTGGCCAGCACTGTAATCCTGGAATGGAGAGCTTGTGCCGCCTTCTGAATCAAACCTTTGGTTTTGCTGCGCCTTCTCAGCATTCGATGATCATCCTCCCCTTGCTGGGGAAAAGTCCAATCTGCCAGCTTGGACTGGACCGACAAAAATTGCTTCTCTTCTTTATTTAAATCCCCAAAACTCGGGAGATCCACGGTCCTCGGAGGTACCGGGCGGGAGGTGAACTCCCCTTGCCCAGGAACAAGCCCCTGGCCTGGGCTTGATGAGGCCATAGCCTCCCCTCTCCTCCAGGGTCTGGTTCTTCACAGGAGCTGCTTCAAAGACACAACCTCTTCCTTCAAGGCATTGGTGGACAGGCTTGAAGTGCTGATTTACAGCGCTGTGCTTGAAACTAGCACAAGACAATCCTATTCTAATTGTGGGTTGTTTGAGGGAAGCCAATTGAGTGTTAGAACCCCTGCTAGTGTTTTTAGGTTGGGCTTTGTGTCCCTTTTCTTAAAATTGGCTTCACTTCCTGTCACACAGCTGAACAGGAAGTGAGGTTAAAACCCTACCAATAGTCTTTTCTTCGGGACACAGGTCAATCTAACTAGTGTCACCATTAAGCAAATTGCACTGCAGTGTACACCCCAAATGATTAGTTATTTTGGGGTTTAGTGAAGGCAAAGCCGCTCTGCAGTAGAAGCGTAGGCAATGAAAATCAGAAGGGAAGCACTGATGGTTTTTACTTCCAATCCCGCCAAGTTTTTATTTTTCTTCCTTGCTTGTCCACTTGTAGTGCAAAGTGGATTTGCCTTTAGTAAATGGACCCCAAAGTCCAAGATTCCTACTAATTTGGGGTGTACACAGCAAAATGCAATTTCCAAAATGGGAAACTATTTATATTGATCTGTGTCCCCAACAAAACATTACTCAGGTGTTTCCCTCACTTCCTGTTTGGCTATGTGACAGGAAGTGAATGAATTAAGTAGAAAGTGACAACATTTGTGAGGTGTCTTTACCCTATCAGGGGTGCAGGCATCCCCAAAACAAACAAGAAAATTGTTGATTTAACATTGGGTGGTATTTGTGGGGGTCCCTATCACACATTCATACATATTAGCAACGCTGGATCCTGGCCTATTGGCATGGTTATATTTTCTTAAGCCTCTCAATAAAATGATCTGAAATTTGGGGTTAAACTGGAACTATAATCATCACTTTTATTTTTTTTATTTCTTTTATTTTGGATAGAGTTGGGGGGGGGGGGTTAGAAGCTCTGTCAGTTTATTTTGTATTATCCCTGTCCGTTTGGGGAGATTGGCCTTCACTTCCTGCCCATAGCCAAACAGGAAGTGATCGAAAAACTAGGCAAATTAAGGGCCCCCCCCCCACAGAACTTGTGTGTGTCTCCTGAAAATTCCTGGGTGGGTCATAAAAAAACAGGGTGTGGCCTTGACAGGAAGGGTGGGTCATTTTTCTATTAGGGGGTGCCAAAATTTGGTCAGGCCTAGGGAAGCACAAAACCTAAATATCCTACTGCATATTAGGGCTTATTTAGACAGGATCCAATTTACAGCATGTTTTTAGATTGTGGGAGGAAACCCGCACAGGGAGAACATGCAAACTCCAGGCAGATAGTGTCACGGGCGGGATTCGAACCAGCAACCCTTTTACTGCTAGGTGAACATGCTACACACTACACTACTGTGCTGAACGAACATGATCGCAGCTGAAAGCATGAGATGTTTTTTTTTTTTTTTTTACCAATTCCATGCTTTCCAGCCCGGAGGACATATGTGGGGTCTAATTGACCCCGCCTTTCTCTATAAAGAGGACCTGTCACACACTAGTCCTATTACAAGGGATGTTTACATTCCTTGTAATAGGAAGAAAAGTGAAAAATAATACAAAAAAAGGGACAAACAAGTGCAAAAATGAAAATATTAAGTTAAAAAATAAAATAAAAAAGGAATTTATTTATTTTTTATTTTTTTAAACAATAGATTTTTATTGAAATATTACAATGTTAAACAAAGATAGAACAGTTGGATAATACAACAGTTGATTCATTTCAAAACTACAGAGCCATAAGGGAGAGTGTCAGTAATTCAACATAGGCAATCAAGAACATACCTAGTTCCGGGTCTCACCACTAGATGTCAGGATGTTTACACTTTTATCAATAATGTCAAGATCATGAGCGTGTAAGTAAGTCACAAGTGAGAGGGGGCATATGGAGAAGATTTCCATACTTCCCAATGTTTGTGGAAGCTGGGCGATCTCCTTTCTGTGTACGCTAGCATTTTCTCCATAGTGTATTGTGAGTTCCCCCGTGAGATTACTTCGGCAATACTCGGAGCATGTTGGGAGCGCCATTCTTTTGCTATTGAGATACGAGCTGCAAATAATATATGCACAACTACTTTCCTCATAAGCGGAGGGTAATTCTCAATTCCCAGACTCAGTAACGCAAATGCCGGTGTGAGCGTACAATTTACCGCCGTAACCTGTTTTATCATAGAGTGCACACTCTTCCAGAAGCCGTGAAGGGCAGGACACTCCCAGAAAACATGGAGCAAGCTCCCTGTCGACTGGCAGTTCCTCCAGCACAGGGGTGTAGCGGAACTGGACATTTTGTGTAACCTGGCAGGGGTGAGATACCATCTGTGTAACAATTTCAACGTATTATCCCAGTGGTCCATACAGGCCGAAGATTTCCCATTGTATTTAATAGCTTCATGCCACTGGTGCAGCGGAAATTCTAATTGGAGATCTCGTTCCCATTTCAACATGGAGTGGCTTTTGTGTTGAATGTATAAGGGGGACGCAAATTTATAGAATAGGGAAATCCCCTTCCTTTTATTGGTGGGGCTGCTCCTTAGGAAATTCCAGAGGGCTTGTGGGATTTCAATGGGTCTCCTTTTGCTATCTTTAGAGTATTGTCGCATTTGAAATATCCTGTATCTGTCTATAGCGTTTTGCTCCTTCGGAGGAGGCGTAGAGTAGTGCGCCCCCGCCTTCTTCCATGTTTTAATCTCAAAGTCAGGGATAAGGTATTCATATGCTGCCATCGGGATTTTTAGCGTTTGGACAGGGACATCAGTAAAACGTATGTTTGTGAGGGTAGACCATGCGTTAACTGTGGCTTGAATGGTCGGGTACGGTGGGGTACTCGGTTTGTGGTGAATACTAGCAGCTATTGCTAATGCAGGGAGGTCATGACCAGGCGTGACCGCATGCTCAATCGTTGACCACCGGTTGTCAGTTTGACAGGAGAACCAGTAACGCGACTGGTCCAAGACTGCCGCTTTGTAGTACCATTGGGCGTCAGGCAGCCCAGCTCCCCCTAACGATTTGGGTTTGTAAAGCTGTGCTAACGCAATTCTGTTTTTTTTTTTGCCCCAAATAAATTTTCGAAGGGATGTTTCTAGTTGCACAAAAAAGGTCTGTGGGAGTGGGATGGGCAATGTTCTAAAGTGGTAGAGTAGTTTAGGGAAAACTTGCATTTGGTATGCCGCTATCCTACCTAGCCAGGAAAGGTGCAGAGCTCCAATTTGGGTAAGGTCCGCCTCCACTTTAGAAAGTAGGGGGGGAAAGTTGCTAGTATAAATTTTATTCGAAGAGGCCGTTAGTTGGATGCCCAGATAAGTGATTGAAGGAGGATCCCAGTTGCAGGGAAAGATGCTTTGCAGACGAGTTTTCTCATCCTTAGTTAGGTTCAGGGTTAGGGCGTGACATTTGGATGCATTAACTTTGTAATACGAGGCTTGACCGAAGCTTTGTAACAATGATTGGACTGTGGGTAGGGACTCAGCTGGGTTGGAGATAGTAAGGATTATATCATCGGCAAACAGCCCTATTTTATGACTCTCAAGGCCTGTTACTATACCTTTTATTTTATCGCTGGCTCTGATGTATTCTGCTAATGGTTCTATCACCAGGGAGAATATGATAGGGGACAATGGGCAACCCTGTCGCGTGCCATTAGAGAGAGTAAAAACGTCGGATAATAGGCTGGAGGAGTAAACTCTGGCCGTGGGGTTTTTATATAGTGACATGATTGCTGAGTGCATCAGACCTGATATACCAAATTTTAGTAAGGTCCTCGACAGGTATCCCCAATGGACCCTATCGAAGGCCTTTTCCGCGTCAAGGGCCAGAAATGCGCTAGGTGTTTGCGCGGCCTCCGCCAGTCGTAGGAGATCAAGCATTCTCCTAGTTCCATCCGGGGCTTGCCGTCCCTTTACAAAGCCCACTTGATCCAACCCAATGAGGGAGGGGGTGATATCCAGCAGGATTTTGGCATAGATTTTAAGATCCGAATTTAGGAGCGATATGGGCCTGAAATTTTGGGGGGTTGTTGGGTCTTTGCCAGGTTTTGGTAGGGTGACTATCACTGCTTGGAGCATTTCTGTGGGAAATGAACCTGAGGAGGCTGCAATATTAAAAGTTTCCACTAGATGGGGAGCGAGCAGTGTGGAGAATGTCTTGTAATATTCGGCAGAAAAGACATCTGCATGGGTAATGACTCAATGACATCCACCACTTCCCGTAGCGTTATGGGTGAGTTCAATTTCTGCAGAGTGGGGCTATCCACAGAGGGTAGGTGCACCCCCTGCAGAAAGCCATCTATCTCCCCGTCCGTTGGTTGGTGAGTGGTTGGGTCTGTTTTTAAGTTGTATAACGCTTCATAATAGTCCTTAAAGACATTAGCAATATCTTTCGGGTTGTAGTATGTCGCGTTAGTCACATGATGTCTAATATGCGTCAGGTTGGAGCGAGCCTGTCGTTTTTTAAGTTGGGAGGCTAGCAGTTTCCCTGTTTTGTTATTCTGAGAGTAATAGGTGACTTTTAGTCTTTTAAAGTAGGTGTCGTAATCTGCCCTGAGTACCTGTCGAAATTCCTCACGACAGGCATTCAGACGCTGAAGAACGCCACTGGACCTGGTTTTGGGATTTTTGTGTAGCTCTTCCAGTTCCGCTATGGATTCCTCCAGCTGGGTCATACGTTGCTGCTTCTTTCTCTTTTCCCTAGAGGCGACCTGTATGAGGGCGCCCCTAGCGAACGCTTTGTGTGCACACCATGTTGTCATAGGAGAGCATTCGCCATTGCAATTGATAAGGAAATATTCCTTCAGTTTTTCGCCTATTTCATCCTTAATGTCGGGGTGCGACAGGAGAAAGGTGTTGTTACGCCACAACTGCCTATGGGGTGGTTTGCCAGCATCCACAACCTCTATAGTCACAGGTGCATGGTCTGACCATGTGATGCTGTGGATGTCGGCAGCTCGCACCTTTTGCAAAGTGTGAATATCAGACAAAAAGAGGTCAATTCTGGAGTAGCTGCCATGTACAGTAGATCAGAAGGTGTAATCCCTCTCGGTAGACCTCAGGCACCGCCACGGATCAAATAATCCTTCTTCATGGCACAGTGATCCCAGAGAGGGTCTCCGCCTGAGGGCCACCGAGGAGACATCCAGCTCCCCATTCATTATCATATTAAAGTCACCGCACATTATCAAACCTCCTTTCTGCAGCTGTTTTGCTTTCTTGATAACCTTTCTGATAAATTTTAGCAGTAAAAATGTGCGGAAATTTGACATGTGTACATTTCGGGGGATTTGAAATAGCAAAGTGAGTCTCCTGTACACATAACACATCACACTTTGCGTCTAGTGCTGATTTCCATAGAGTTCTGCGCTTATATGGGCTATTTAGTCCTCTCACGTTATGTGACAAAATTCTAAGTGTCATTCTTCATATATGTCGGGCTGCAGCGCCATCTAGCGGTAGGTTTGAGAACTGACAGGATTGTCCTAGGTATGTTGAAAATGCTTTGCACAAAACTAAACAGAAAAAAAATAAAAAGAACAAGAACAAGAACAAGTGTCCCTATGACGTTGGAACCAAACAAAAGTCCACAGCAGTCAGGCTGCTGGTTTTGCGGCAAATACGTTACGGAAGACATCTCGTAACCAAATTGGGGGGTAGTAATATAGAAGAAAAAAAAAAAAACACAGAAAAATAGCCGAACATCGAGTGCCATATAGGTGGTAAAAAAAAAAAAGCATCTAGGACACCAGTGGCAGACATGGCTGCTAGGGATTGCAAACAGAAAAAGGAAAAATGAAGAACACAGCAAAAATTGCACCAGTCTTTGGTGAGCACAGTAAGGCAGGCCTCAGGAGGGAGCATCAAACTTTCTAGTTAGCTTGCAGGTAAAAGTTACTTACTCCTCCTGTTCTGCCGTCGGGAATTGCGCTTCTGGAGAGAAGGATCGGGTTCCGCAGGGATGCCTTCAGCAGGGATCAGACGCCATTTTCGGAGGAGTCCAAGACCTTTATCCAGCGACGTGATCGAGTGCGATTCATTGTTCACGTCCACCAGGAGTTTAGCTGGAAAGCCCCATTTGTAGAGGATCTTGTGGTTCCGCAGGATCTTGGTGATGGGGACCAAGTTGTGTCTTGCAGCCAGTGTAGCTTGCGACAGGTCCGCATAGAGTGCGATTCCAGCAAAGGGATCAGGAAGTGCAGGGTGTTGTCTGGAATAGCGCATAAGCTGGTCCTTAACGTGATAGAAGTGGATCCTTGCAATCACATCCCTAGGGATTTGGTCAGACAGGAAGGATGGCTTGGGCAGTCTGTGGGCCCTATCTATGATGATGTCGGCAGGGCTCAACGTGGGGATGGCTGTCATCATCAGTTTCTGTAGGTAGGACACGAGCTCTGCAGGTTTGATGGATTCAGGGACCCCGCGAAATTTAATATTATTTCTCCTTGCTCTGTCCTCCAAATCCGCCATCTTGAGGCGCATAGACCTTATCTCCTCTTCCACCTCAAAGTGAGCATCCACCAGCTCATTGTGTGCTAAAGTGAATTCCTCCATTTTCTGCTCTACATAATCCACCCTTTTGCTGACTGCAGACACAGACTTGTTGGTAGTCTGCATGAAAGCTGCCATGTCACACTGTAGGGCCCCCCTCAGAGTTTGCAGCATCTCTTTCATTGTGGTGTCGATTATGGGCTGCCCTGATGTGGGGAATGCATCTAGCTGCTGGGCATATGAGGAAGCTTCCTCCATTTCCTCCCCTGCAGTGTCAGCGTCATTCTGGGTCCCTGGGTCCTCCCCAACCCTTCGTTTTTGTTTGACTGGGCTGTTGAAGGGGGAAGCTGGTGCTGGGAGGCCATGGGAGTGTGACTCACCCGAGGATGCCTGTGAGGAAGATGAAGCAGCGTGTACTGGATCCGGAGCGCGGCTCCCCGCGCCGGCGCCATCTTGGATTTCTCGGCTCCCGGCTGGGAGGAAGAAATCTGTTTTAATTTTCGGGGTCCTTCCCTCTCCTTCCTTTTGGACATTGTAGCCACAGTGTTCCCCTGTGTCTCCTGTACCTCACAAGTGCTTTTGAGGTGTCCAGGTGTGCTGTGAGCCGCTGTGTGGCACTCGGTTTGTCAGAGCTCTCCTAACCCACAACCATGAGCTCCGTCTGCCGGCTCCGCCCCCCCATAAAAAAGGAATTTAAATGCTCCTGTCCCTAGTAGCTCGCACTCAGAAGCGAACACGCATGCAAGTCCCACCCACATATGTAAACATCCTTCAAACCCCACATGTGAGGTATCATAGCGTGCGTTAGAGTGAGAGCAATAATTTTAGCACTAGACCTCCTCTGTAACTCAAAAGTGGTAACCTGAGAAAAAAAAGTCAAGCGTCGCCTATGGAGATTTTTAATAACGAAGTTTAGCGCCATTCCATGAGTGTGCGCAATATGAAAGCGTGACTAGTTAGGTATCTATTTACTCGGTGTAACATCATCTTTTACCTTATCCCTAAAAATTGGGCTAGCTTTACTGCTTTCTTATTTTGTCATTCATGAAACAGTTTTTTTTTTGAAAGCCAAAAAAAAAAAAAAACGTTTGAAAAATTTTGGCGCAAATACTGTTGGAAATGTGTACGAAAAAATGGCCGCCACTTTATTCCCTAGGGTGTTTGTTAATAAAATATATATAATGTTTGGGGGTCCTAAGTAATTTTCAAGGAAGAAAATATAATTGTTACATGAAGGAGAGAAGTGCCAGAATAGGCGCGGTATGGAAGTGGTTAAAGTGCAACAATAAAAGTGAAAAATTCCTTGAAATTTCGTACCATGGGGGGGGGGCAATTAGGGCCGCCATCAGGAATTATGGGGCCCCTTACACAGCTTCAGGCATGGGCCCCCTGGAGCAGAGAACAGGGGGGGGTTGCTGCCGCCTGATATTGAGAAGGGGGGGGGGCTGCCGCAATTTGATAAGCGGGGGGTTCCTTTACAAAAAAATACATATAGAAAAATATATATTAAAAAGGGTGGTAGCCATCCGGGTGCCCTGGGGACCACTGGGCGCTTTAATAAAAATAAACCTCTGGGCCCTTTAATGAAAAATAAATTAAAATATCTATATATATATATATATATATATATATATATATATATAAAATAATAAAAAAGGGAGTTGCCTTGGGAGCTCTGGGCCCTTTAATAAAAAATAACTACCAACAATCTAACAAAAAATAACATGGGGTGGGAGCTGCGGTGGCTCAATGTGAATGGCACTGCGCTGACAAGCCGTTTACCTCTGCAGCCAAGGGTTCGGATCCTGGTCTCGGCTACATGTGAATTGAGTTTGGTGGTCTCAGCCCGGCTCCCGGTGGGTGTGCTATGCAAGGTACGCCTGTGCTTAGTACGCCCACCCCCCCCCCCCAAAAAAAACACCACACTTGCACGCACACGAACGCACTTTGGCCATGAGGTCTCCTAAAATAAAGAGAGGCGAAGGACCTACAAGGGCTGGCTACACTCCCTCATAGGGGGAGTCCCTCTGTCCCATCAGACTCCCAAGTGTAGCAGGTAGGGTGGGGTGAGTGGGAGGCCCCCCCTCACACCCACCATTGCCACCGGGGGCATGGAGAAGGATGGCGATTGCAAGTCCAGCTCCTCTCTCTCGACCTCACGCACAAAATACACTTTAAAAAAGAAATTAAAGAAAAAAATAAAAAACCTGGGGAAAATATAAAATGTTTATAACATTTTTATAAGCAAAAAGGTTGTCATCTGGGGCCCTCTTGGCCCTTTTATAATTATATTATATATATATATATATATGTTAAAAAAATAGCCCAAAAAGATATAAAAATATATAATTTTTGGTATTTTTTTTTTAATCTGGAGCCCTGGGGATCTCCGGGCCACTGGGGACCTCCAGACCCCTAAAACAAAACATTGGCCCTTTAATAACAAAAAATATGGGGGGTTGCCACCCGGGGCCCTGGGGGCCTCTGGGCCCCTGTCGACCTCCGGACTGCTAAAAAAAATTAAATTCCAAAAATTAGCCCTTTAATAAAAAATCCTACAAAAAACAACTAAAAAATATATATACAAAAAAAAAAAAGAGGGGGGTTACCATCTGGGGCGCTGGGGGGCCTCCAGGCATCTGGGCACCTCCGGACCCCCGGGCCCCTTACAGGTGTACAGGGCCGCCATCAGGAATTTTGGGGCCTCTTACACAGCTTCAGGCATGGGCCCCCTGGAGCAGAGAACCGGGGGGGGGGGTGTGCTGCCGCATGAAATTGAGAAGCGGGGGGGGGGGGGGGTGCTGCCTGCCACGAATTGAGAAGCGGGGGGTCCCTTTACAAAAAGAAGAAATAAAGAAAAATATATATAAAAAAGGGGGGTAGCCATCCGGGGCCCTGGGGACCTCTGTGCCCTTTATAAAATAAAAAGAAAAAAGAGAGAAAATATATATATATATTTTTTTTAAATATAACATTTATATAAAAAAATAAAAAAACAAGGGGGTTGCCTTCAAGGGCCCTGGGGACCTCTGGGCCCTTTAATAAAAAAAAAATATAAAAAAAATGTATAAAAAAATAAAAAAAATAAACAATTATAAAAAAAGGGGGTTTGACACATGGGGCCCTGGGGACCTCTGGGCCCTTTAATAATATATATATATATATATATATATATATATATATATATATATATATAATATGAAAATAAAAGAAATAAAAAAATATAAAAAAAAAATATTTATTTTAGAAAAAAAGGGGGGTTGTCATCTGGGGCCCTGGAGATCTCCAGGTCCCTGTGGACCTCCGGACCTCTAAAAAAATAAAACAAAAAAAATTGGCCCTTTAATAAAAAATAAAAGAAAAATATATAAAAAAAATATATATTTTTTTTAAAATATATATATTTTTTGATAAAAAAAAGGGCTTGCCATCTGGGGCCCTTAGTGGCCTCCGGGCCCCTGGGGACCTTCGGACCCATAAAAAAAAAAAAAAAAAAAAAAAAAACATTTTTTTTTTTTAGGGTGGTTCCCATCCGGGCCCCTGGGGACCCCCGGGCCCCTTACAGGTGTAATGCCTGTACCCCCCTAATGGCGGCCCTGCAGGTGTACTGCCTGTACCCCCCTGATGGCAGCCCTGGGTGTAATGTCAGCATGTGAAAAATGACATTCTGAAGGAAAAAAGCCGTTTAAAACTGACTCGCGGCAATAATGAATTGTCGGCTCCTGGCAATTGCAGGAGAATTCATTCATAAAAAACACCAAAAAAAAAGTGTGGGGGTCCCCCCAAATTCAATAACCAGACCGTTTAGGTCTGGTATGGATATTAAGGGGAACCCCGCTGTCAATTTAAAAAAAAAATGACGTGGGGTTCCCCCCAAATATCCATATTTAAAAAAAAATGGCGTGGAGTCCCCCCTAAAATCCACACCAGACCCCTTATCCGAGCACGTTGACCTGGCCGGCCGCAGAAAAGAGGGGGGGACAGAGCGCGGCCCCTCCCCTCTCCTGAACCGCACCAGGCCACATGCCCTCAACATTGGGAGGGTGTTTTGGGGTGCCCCCCAAAACACCTTGTCCCCATGTTGATGAGGACAAGGGTCTCTTCCCCACAACCCTTGCCCGGTGGTTGTGGGGGTCTGCGGGCAGGAGGCTTATCGAAATCTGGAAGACCCCTTTAACAAAGGGGCCCCCCAGATCCCGACCCCCCCCCTGTGTGAAATGGTAATGGGGTACACTGTACCTCTACCATTTCACGAGAAAAAAAAAGCGTGAAGTGTAAAAAACGACAAGAGCCGGTTTTTGACAAGTCCTTTATTATCTTCTTTCTTTGGGGGCTTGAGTCAGAGTCTTCATGTCGCCTTGAGGTCTTCTTAGACATCTTCTGGCGTACAGGGCTGTAACACATAAAAGTACGAGCCTCAGTGCATTCTTTTTTTTTTTTTTAAACATGCGTAAACTTACCTGGACGTAGGTCCTTACCTTAAATGTAGAGTAGGATCTTGTATGGGCGGCGAATGGCTCATATTGGGTGGACTAGCAGAGGAAGCAGCTAAGAAAAGAGCTTCCAATTGAAATCCCCGCTGTCTGCCGGACCACGCCCCCCTCTGACGCCACGGACAAGCTCTTAGCAAAGTCCCCGTGTGGTGCCTGTGCGTCAGAGGGGGGCGTGGTCAGATGTTCCAGAAAGCGGGCAATTCAATTGGAAGCGGCGACTCCGGCAAAGAAAAAGCTTCAAATTGAATTGCCCGCCCTCTGACATGTGACCACGCCCCCCTCTGACGCACTTGCAACACACTCCTAAGAGCTTGCCCGTGGCGTCAGAGGGGGGCGTGGTCCGGCAGACAGCGGGGATTTCAATTGGAAGCGGCGCCTCCGGCGAAGAAAAACAAGAAGGAGAAGATGCGGACGAGAAGGACAGCGGGAGGAGAAGAAGATGGAAGAACACGCCGGGCAAGATGCGGGAATAGAAGACCCAAGACAGAAGCAGAGGAAGAAGAAGAAGGAAGAAACCCGAAGGAAAGAAGATAATAAAGGACTTGTCAAAAACCGGCTCTTGTCGTTTTTTACACTTCACACTTTTTTTTTTCTTGTGAAATGGTAGAGTTACAAGGTACCCCATTACCATTTCACACAGGGGGGGGGGCGGGATCTGGGGGGCCCCTTTGTTAAAGGGGTCTTCCAGATTTCGATAAGCCCCCTGCCCGCAGACCCCCACAACCACCGCGCAAGGGTTGTGGGGAAGAGACCCTTGTCCTCATCAACATGGGGACAAGGTGTTTTGGGGGGCACCCCAAAACACCCTTCCAATGTTGAGGGCATGTGGCCTGGTGCGGTTCAGGAGAGGGGGGGGCCGCGCTCTGTCCCCCCCTCTTTTCTGCGGCCGGCCAGGTCAACGTGCTCGGATTTTGTGGATGTGGGTGTGGATTTTAGGGGGGACTCCACGCCATTTTTTTTTTTAATTTGGAGTGGAGTTCCCCTTAAATTCCACACCAGACCTGAAGGGTCTGGTTATGGATATTTGGGGGGAACCCCCACGTCATTTTTTAAAAACAAATGACGGCGGGGTTCCCCTTAATATTCATATCAGACCTGAAGGCCCTTAATGGAATTTGGATAGAACCCCACGTCATTTGAATAATTATTTTAAAATTCGTACCATGGGGGGGGGGGGGGGGGGGGGGGGGGGAATGTCAGCATGTGAAAAAGCGCACTTTTCCTGTGGTTAGAAATATGTCTTTGCACAAAATGACATTCTGAAAAAAAAAAAAAAAGCCGTTTAAAACTGACTCGCGGCTATAATGAATTGTCGGCTCCCGGCAATTGCAGGAGAATTCATTCATAAAAAACCCGAACAAAAAAAGCGTGGGGGTCCCCCCAAATTCAATAACCAGACCCTTTAGGTCTGGTATGGATATTAAGGGGAACCCCGCTGTCAATTTAAAAAAAAAATGACGTGGGGTTCCCCCCAAATATCCATAACCAGACCCTTCAGGTCTGGTGTGGAATTTAAGGGGAACTCCACCCCAAATTTAAAAAAAAATGGCGTGGAGTCCCCCCTAAAATCCACACCAGACCCGTTATCCGAGCACGTTGACCTGGCCGGCCGCAGAAAAGAGGGGGGGACAGAGCGCGGCCCCCCCCCTCTCCTGAACCGCACCAGGCCACATGCCCTCAACATTGGGAGGGTGTTTTGGGGTGCCCCCCAAAACACCTTGTCCCCATGTTGATGAGGACAAGGGTCTCTTCCCCACAACCCTTGCCCGGTGGTTGTGGGGGTCTGCGGGCAGGAGGCTTATCGAAATCTGGAAGACCCCTTTAACAAAGGGGCCCCCCAGATCCCGCCCCCCCCTGTGTGAAATTGTAATGGGGTACATTGTACCCCTACCATTTCACGAGAAAAAAAAGTGTCAAGTGTAAAAAACGACAAGAGCCGGTTTTTGACAAGTCCTTTATTATCTTCTTTTCTTCTTTCCTTCGGGTTTCTTCCTCCTTCTTCTTCTTCCTCTGCTTCTGTCTTGGGTCTTCTATTCCCGCATCTTGCCCGGAATGTTCTTCCATCTTCTTCTCCTTCCGCTGTCCTTCTCGTCCGCATCTTCTTCTTCTTGTTTTTCTTCGCCGGAGGCGCCGCTTCCAATTCAAATCCCCGCTGTCTGCCGGACCACGCCCCCCCTCTGACGCCACGGACAAGCTCTTAGGAAAGTCCCCGTGTGCTGCATGTGCGTCAGAGAGGGGCGTGGTCACATGTTCCAGAAAGTGGGCAATTCAATTGGAAGCGGCGACTCCGGCAAAGAAAAAGCCGCGCACAAGCTTCAAATTGAATTGCCCGCCCTCTGACTTGTGACCACGCCCCCCTCTGACACACTTGCAACACACTCCTAAGAGCTTGCCCGTGGCGTCAGAGGGGGGCGTGGTCCGGCAGACAGCGGGGATTTCAATTGGAAGCGGCGCCTCCGGCGAAGAAGAAGAAGGAGAAGATGCGGACGAGAAGGACAGCGGGAGGAGCAGAAGATGGAAGAACACGCCGGGCAAGATGTGGGAATAGAAGACCCAAGACAGAAGCAGAGGAAGAAGAAGAAGGAAGAAACCCGAAGGAAAGAAGAAAGAAGATAATAAAGGACTTGTCAAAAACCAGCTCTTGTCATTTTTAACCCTTTACATTTTTTTTCTCGTGAAATGGTAGAGGTACAAGGTACCCCATTACCATTTCACACAGGGGGGGGGTCGGGATCTGGGGGGCCCCTTTGTTAAAGGGGTCTTCCAGATTTCGATAAGCCCCCTGCCCGCAGACCCCCACAACCACCGGGCAAGGGTTGTGGGGAAGAGACCCTTGTCCTCATCAACATGGGGACAAGGTGTTTTGGGGGGCACCCCAAAACACCCTCCCAATGTTGAGGGCATGTGGCCTGGTGCAGTTCAGGAGAGGGGGGGGGGCCGCGCTCTGTCCCCCCCTCTTTTCTGCGGCCGGCCAGGTCAACGTGCTCGGATAAGGGGTCTGGTGTGGATTTTAGGGGGGACTCCATGCCATTTTTTTTTTAATTTGGAGTGGAGTTCCCCTCAAATTCCACACCAGACCTGAAGGGTCTGGTTATGGATATTTGGGGGGAACCCCACGTCATTTTTTTTTTAAATTGACGGCGGGGTTCCCCTTAACCACTTGACTACTGGGCACTTAAACCCACTTAATAACCAGACCAATTTTCAGCTTTCGGTGCTCTCACATTTTGAATGACAATAACTCAGTCATACAACACTATAACCAAATGAAATTTTTGTCCTTTTTTTCCCACAAATAGAGCTTTCTTTTGGTGGTATTTTATCACCTTTGCGGTTTTTATTTTTTTCACTATAAATGAAAAAAAGAACGAAAATTTTGTAAAAAAATGAATTTTTCTTCATTTCTATTATAACATTTTGCAAAAAAGTAATTTTTCTTCATAATCTTGGCCTAAAATGTATACTGCTACATATCTTTGGTAACAAAACAAAACATTTTTAGATACTGTATTATTTAGTCTGGGTGAAAGTTATAGGGTCTAAAAGCTATGGTACCAATTACTGAAAATTGATCAATTTGACCACATCTGATGTACTGACATCCTCTCTCATTTCTTGAGACCCTAACATGCCAGAAAAGTACAAATACCCCCCAAATGACCCCTTTTTGGAAAGAAGACATTCCAAGGTATTTAGAAAGAGGCATTGTGAGTTTTTTGAAGTTGTAATTTTTCCCACAATTCTTTGCAAATTCAAGATTTTTTTCATTTTTATTTTCTTTCCACAAAATGTTCATATTAGCGGGTTATTTCTCACACATAGCATATGCATACCACAAATTACACCCCAAAACACATTCTGCTATTCCTCCCGAGTATGGCGATACCCCATGTGTGGGACTTTTACACAGCGTGGCCACATACAGAGGCCCAACATGCAGGGAACGCCATCAGGCGTTCTGGAGCACCCAGACCAATTCTGACATTTCTCTCCTACATGTAAAAATCAACACTTATTTGCTAGAAAATTACATAGAACCCCAAAACATTATATATGCTTTTTTAGCAAAGACCCTAGAGAATACAATGGCGGTTGTTGCAACTTTTTATCGCGCATGGTATTTGCACAGCAATTTTTCGAACACATGTTTTTTGGAAATAAAACAGTTTTGTGCTTTTAAAAAAAAAACACATTAAATTTAGCCAAATGTTTTTGCATCATATGAAAGATGAAGTTACACTGAGTAAATAGATACCCAACATGTCACCCTTCAATATTGCACACGCTCGTGGAATGGCTCCAAACTTTGCGACTTAAAAATCCCCATAGGTGACGCTTTAAATATTTTTACTGGTTACATCATTTTAGTTGGAGAAGAGGTCTAGGGCCAAAATTATTGCTCTCGCTCTAACGTTCGCAGCGATACCTCACATCTGTGGTTTGAACACCGTTTTCATATGTGGGCGGGATTTGCGTATGCGTTCGCTTCTGCATGCGAACTCAAGGGGACAGGGGCGCTGTATGCCCAGAGTATTGCGGAGTATGCCCAGAGTATTGCAGAGTATGCCCAGAGTATTGCGGAGTATGCCCAGAGTATTGCGGAGTATGCCCAGAGTATTGCAGAGTATGCCCAGAGTATTGCAGAGTATGCCCAGAGTATTGCAGAGTATGCCCAGAGTATTACAGAGTATGCCCAGAGTATTGCAGAGTATGCCCAGAGTATTGCGGAGTATGCCCAGAGTATCCCCAGAGTATTGCAGAGTATTCCCAGAGTATTGCAGAGTATGCCCAGAGTATTGCGGAGTATGCCCAGAGTATTGCGGAGTATGCCCAGAGTATTGCGGAGTATGCCCAGAGTATTGCGGAGTATGCCCAGAGTATTGCGGAGTATGCCCAGAGTATTGCAGAGTATGCCCAGAGTATTGCAGAGTATGCCCAGAGTATTGCAGAGTATTGCAGAGTATTGCAGAGTATGCCCAGAGTATTGCAGAGTATGCCCAGAGTATTGCAGAGTATGCCCAGAGTATTGCGGAGTATGCCCAGAGCATTGCGGAGTATTGCCCCCCAGAGTATTGCAGAGTATGCCCAGAGTATTGCAGAGTATGCCCAGAGTATTGCGGAGTATGCCTAGAGTATTGCGGAGTATGCCCAGAGTATGCCCAGAGTATTGCAGAGTATTGCCCCCCAGAGTGTTGCCCCCCCAGAGTGTTGCCCCCCCAGAGTATTGCCCAGCATTGCAGAGTATGTGCAGCAGGGATGGCTGAGCAGGGAGGGATGGATGGATGGATCTGTGACTACATTTGTCACAGATCCAGCCCGCAGCACTGGCGCTGCCATCCGCTCCCTCCCCTCTCCTCTCACACTGTACCGATCGGTACAGAGAGAGGAGGGAGGAACCGGCGTCATCAAATGACGCCGGTCTGTTTACATCTGATCGCGCCGTCATTGGACGGCGCGATCACGTGGTAAACCACCGCTATCAGTGGCGATTTACCGTGATCCGTGACCCGCCGGGTCCTCTGGACCCGGCGGACACGGACATTCCCGTGTGCGCGCCCCAGGGGGCGCGCGGGAGCGCGACTCTGGAATCACGTTATATAACGTGATCCCAGAGTTAAGCAACCACCTTGCCGCCGTTATTTTTCGGCAGGTGGTTGCTAAGTGGTTAATATCCATACCAGACCTAAAGGGTCTGGTTATTGAATTTGGGGGGACCCCCACGCTTTTTGTTTCGTTTTTTTAATGAATGAATTCTCCTGCAATTGCCGGGAGCCAACAATTCATTATTGCCGCGAGTCAGTTTTAAACGGCTTTTTTGCTTTGAAAAATGTCATTTTGTGCAGACAGTTCTAACCACGGGAAACATGCGCTTTTTCACATGCTGACATTAGAGCCCCCCATGGTACAAAATTTAAAGAAAAATTACACTTTTATTATTGCACTTTTAGCATTATTAAAATCACTGCTCCCGAAAAAACGGCCGTTTTAAAAAAGAAAAAAAGCATTGGTACATGTCCCCTGGGGCAGGACTGAGGTCCCCAAACACTTTTTAGGACAAAACTTGCAGATTAGCCTTTAAAATTTACAATTAAGATTTCCCCCATAGACTTATACAGGGAGTTCGGCGGCGGCTTTACTTATCAATCACATCGCGCTGCTGCTGCGGCCGGTTCATGCGCCTAATTAGGGCTTCATCCAGCGCACCTATTAAGGCATGTACCGGCGCAGCGCAGCTTCATTAGTAAATCAGCCCCTGTGTCTCTATCTATCTATCTCTCTCTCTCTCTCTGTCTGTCTGACTTCTCTCAAAGAAAGCCGGAACACACTACACGAGGCCGCCCGGGAGGCGGCCTTTTATAGTGTGGGGCGTGTGCTAAAGCCCAGGCACCCAGGCTTTGGCCAATTAGGTCTCTTCGTTTTTTGGGCGCTGTGATTGGCCAAGCATACGGGGTCATGGTGCATGCTTGGCCAATCATCAGTGCGCAACGCCGCAGTGAATTATGGGCCGTTGCGCGTCATTCAAATTTGGCGCGAACGACCCGATTTGTTCGTTTTCGACGAACGATCGAACAACCGATGTTCGATGCGAACATGTGTTCGCATCGAACGCGAAGCTCATCCCTACTGGCTAGCAAACATTTACAAAAAGAAAAATCCAAATCCTAAAATAAAACTTTGCTGTATTGGGACAACTTAGTCTAAATAGCATCTGCTATAGAACGGCTTGATTCTAGCAAGAGAAAGAAGAAAAAAAAAAAAGAGGCAATAAACGATACACTATAGATATTTAAAATGACGAATGTGCCATGTCACAAACAAACACGAGTTTTATCTGAACGAGCGCTCCCGTCCTCTCATTTTGTCTGAGCAATTTTGGTCCGATTGTTTTGTGTACTAACCATCGAACATGTCGGACAGACGGGTTTCCAGCAGACAGATTTTAAAGCATGCTTTAAAATCTGTCGGGTGGACAAATCTGTCTGCTCGCCCGTACACACGATCGAATTTGTCTGCTGAAACGGTCCGTCAGACGAGTTTCAGCAGACAGATTTGATCGTGTGTACGCGGCCTTAGACCGTTTCCAGTAGATAGATTTGATCATGTGTACGCGGCCTAATGCCCCGTACACACGATCACTTTTTGTGATGAAAAAAAATGTCATTTTTATTCATGAAAAAAAATGACATTTTTCAAACTTCATTTTCAAAAATGACGTTGCGTACACACCATCATTTTTGGAAAATGATGAACAAAACCACGGCACTCTAAAGGGGAAGTTCTATTTTCCTTGAGTCTGCTTTTAGCTGGTTACTTGTTAGTAAAAGACGATTCCTTTTTTGTCTGTTACAGTGTGATGAATGTGCTTACTCCATTATGAATGGTAGTTTTACCTCCCGTCTCCTAACTTGCTTCTTATGACACAAAAAATTACATTTTGAAAAATGACATAAAAAATTTGAGCATGCTCGAATTTTTTTTTGGTCATTTTTCAGAAGACATAAAATGACATTTTGGCCACACACCATCATTTTAAATGACATTTTTAAAAATTTCATTTTTTTTCATCACAAAAAGTGATGGTGTGTACGCGGCATAACACATAACAAGTTACAATACAAAGGGAAGAAACTCCTTTGTTTTTATACAATGGTATATAAATCCAATAAAGTTTAAATTAATACAGTATTTGACAAAATTTCTGGTTACTATTGGTAACATATAAATTGGTAGCTATCAAGCGTTTCACAATACAATAGGTTCTTTTACTAAAAAATTACTAAGTTAATAATTTCAGTTAATACAGATAGATATCAAACTAATCATGAGAGTTTCGAAATCTTAGTAGTGAATCAAAAAGTAAAAGGAAGTGAAAGGGTGAAAAGAACCCAAGAGAAAGAGGGGGGAGGGTAAAGTAGTCTGTAGGACTAGGCCCGAATCCACTGCCACCAACTAAAAAGGCATAATAAGTATACACAAAGGGGCTGATTTACCAAGCCTTTGCGCCATGATTCATGGAGCAAAGGCAGGAGTGACAGCCTTTTGACATTTACTAAAGAAATACGGCGGCAGTGCAGCGTATTTCTTTATTTACTATAATGCCTAGTGCACATGGTGCGCCTCTATAGACCTGGCGCACGGCATTTAGAAATGTAAATAGAAGGGGTTTGGGCGGGAGTTTATTAGGGGGGATGTGGGGTCATGTGGGGAAGTGTAGTGACATGTGTTTGTTTCAGTGTTACGGGCCGAATTGAAAGTGAAAGTGATTTTTGTGAAACGATCGCGGTACTGCAAGTATGCCTAAACCCTCGGGAGGTTAATTTGCATACTGCGCATGCGTACGCTGACCATGAAGGGGAACTCCGCACCAAATTTCAAACAAAAAAAATGGTGTGGGTTCCCCTCCAGGGGTACATTAAGCCATTAGGCTTAGTCTGGATCATAAGGGATAAAACCTATGCTGAAAAAACAGCGTGGGGGTTTCCCCAAGATCCAGACCAAACCCTTATTCAAGCACGCAGTCTGGCCAGACAGGAATGGGGGTGGGGACGAACGAGCCCCCCCTCCTGAGCCATACCAGACTGCATGCCCTCAACACGGGGGAGTGTGTGCTTTGGGGCAGGGGGTCACTGCCCCCCACCCCAAAGCACTCTTATCCCCATGTCGATAGGGACAAGGGCCTCTTCCCAACAACCCTTGCCGTTAGTTGTCGGGGTATGCGGGCGGGGGCTTATCGGAACCTGGAAGCCCCTTTTAATAAGCTGGCCCCCAGATTCCAGCCCCCCACCCTATGTGAATGAGTATGGGGGTACATCGTACCCCTACCCATTCACCTGGGGGAAAAATGTAAAGTAAAAAAAAACAAAAGATTTTTGTAGTAATTTATTAGTCAGCTGGGGGGTCTTCTGCCGGGGCCCCCCTTTCTTCTTTAAGCTCTTTTACAAGGGGGTGTAGGCCCGGTCTTTGCCATTTTCTGCAGGGGGAGCCGGTCTTCTCTCTTCCGCCGGGGGCCCCGGGCTTTGGGGTTTTCTGCCGGGGATGGGCCACCTCGGGCTTCTCCGCTGCCTTCCGCCGGGGCCCCGGGCTTCGCTGTTTTCTGCCGGGGGTGGGCCACCCCCTCGGGCTTCTCTCCGCTTTCTTCTCTGTTCCCTCTTCTGCCTGGCTCCTCTGTGGGGGCCAGGGATTCTCTCTGCTTTCTTTCTTCTGTTCCAGCGATGTTGACACATCAAGCTCTCCCGCTGTAATGCCGTCTGAGCGGTGCGCATCAAATTATATAGGCATAGGGCGTGGTCACCGGGTGATGCCACCCTTCAACCTCAACCTTTGTGACATCACATTCACGGGCATGATAGGAATGTGATGTCACAAAGGTTGGGGTCACAGGGTAGCATCACCCGGTGACCACGCCCTATGCCTATATATAAGTCGATGCTCACCGCTCAGACGGAATTACAGCAGGAGAGCTCGTTGTGTCAACATCGGATGGAACAGAAAAAGGAAGAAGACAGCGGAGAGAAGCCCTGGCCCCCGCAAAGGAGCCAGGCAGAAGACAAAACAGAGAAGAAAGCAGAGAGAAGCCCGGGGGGGGGGGTGGACCACCCCCGGCAGAAAACGGCGAAGCCCGGGGGCCCCAGTGGAAGGCAGCGGAGAAGCCCGCCCCCCTTACTATGCAGACCACACCTAAGGGCCTAATGTGCCCCCAGAGGGGAACCCACACCGTTTTTTTTAATACAATTTGGTGTGGAGTTCCCCTTAATGGTCAGTGTCCCCCGCTCGCCCCTGGTCCCGACGCGGGCGCGATCATTGCTGTGCACATGCGATCGCTCGTCACAGAGCGAGAACCGGGATTTGTGTGTGTAAACACACAGCTCCCGGTCCTGTCAGGGGGACAAATTCCTGATCGTTTGTTCATACAATGTATGAATAGCAATCTGTCATTTCCCCTAGTCATTCCCACCCCCCTTCTGTTAGAACACACCCAGGGAACATAATTAACCCCCTCCTCGCCCCTAGTGTTAACTCCTTCCCTGCTAGTGGCATTTTTATACTAATCAATGCATTTTTTTAGCATTGGTCGCTATAAAAATGCCAATGATCTCAAAAATGTGTCCAAAGTGTCCGATGTGTCTGCCATAATGTCGCAGTACCAATAAAAATCGCTGATCGCCACCATTACTAGTAACAAAAATATATTAATAAAAATGCCATAAAACTAACCCCTATTTTGTAGACGCTATGGCCCAGATTCACAGAGCAATTACGCCTGTCTAACTGGTGTTAGACAGGAGTAATTTCAAATTTCGCGCGCCGTATCACTAGTTTGAATCCTCAAACCATGATACGGCGGCTTCGGGCTTCGATCCGAGAGGCTTACGTCTTCGTAAGCCTTCGGATCTAAGCTGCGATATTTTTGCGGCCGCTGGGAGGAGTTTGCGTCGTTTTGATGCGTCGTGATATG
Organism: Rana kukunoris; assembly: GCA_029574335.1. Lineage (NCBI taxonomy): Eukaryota > Metazoa > Chordata > Amphibia > Anura > Ranidae > Rana > Rana kukunoris. The sequence continues at coordinate 413,439,221 of CM056050.1, read as the reverse complement.
CAAATGTGTTTTTACGGCGATCCACGAAGGTACGAGTGTCTCTCGCAATCGCCTAGTCGCCTACGTCATTTTTTGGCTACGTAATGTTAGAGGAGCTTTTTGCTGGTCTAACAGTGCGTAACCCATGTAAAGTATGGCCGTCATTCCCGCGTCGATTTGAAATTATTATTTTTTTTTTTACGTAACTCGTTCGGGAATAGGAATGTACGTAAACGCCGCTACTACGACGTAACAACGTGATTTTGCGCAATGCACGGCGGGAAATTTACGAACGGAGCATGTGCAGTTCGATCGCCGCGGGAACGCGCCTATTTTAAATCCTTCACGCCCCCTACTCGCGTAGATGGATTGCGATGGGAGAAATACACTACGCCGCCGTCGTTTACTGGATTCCACGTAGAGCCAGGTAAAAAACGGCGGCGTAGTGTATTTCTAATACGCTACGAGAATCCAATTCTCTCTGAATCTGGGCCTATAACTTTTGCGCAAACCAATCAATAAACGCTTATTGCGATTTTTTTTAACCAAAAATATGTAGAAGAATACGTTTCGGCCTAAACTGAGGACATTTTTTTTTATATATTTTGGGGAATATTTATTATAGCAAAAAGTAAAAAATATTCTTTTTTTTTTTAAATTGTTGCTCTATTTTTGTTTATAGCAAAAACAAAAAATAAAAACCGCAGAGATGATCAAATAACACCAAAAGAAAGCTCTATTTGTGGGAGAAAAAGGATGCCAATTTTGTTTGGGAGCCACGTCGCACGACCGCGCAATTGACGCAGTGCCGAATAGCAAAAACTGGCCCGGTCATTGACCAGCAATATGGTCCGGGGCTCAAGTGGTTAAAAAATAACAAAACAGTTAAGTTAGCCAATTTTTTTGTGATAATGTGAAAGATGATGTTACTCCAAGTAAATAGATACCTAACTTGTCACACTTTAATATTGCACACACTCATGGAATGGCGCCAAACTTCAGGACTTTAAAATCTCCATAGGCGACGCTTGTTTTTTTATTACAGGTTACCAGTTTAGAGTTACAATGGAGGTCTAGAGCTAAAAGTATTGCTCTCGCTCTAATGCACGCGTCAATACCTCACATGTGTGGTTTGAACGGCGTTTACATATGTGGGAGGGACGTATGTGCGTGTTCGCTTCTGAGTGCAAGCTACTAGGGACAGGGGCGTTTTAATTATTATTATTTATTTTTTAACTTAATAATTCAATAAGACCTCACATCTGTCCTTCAGGCTGGAAAGCATGCGATCGGGAAAATAAAACACAGATCTCATGCTTTCGGCTGCGATTGCAGCTTTGTTTATGGTGAACTGAGCATGCCCAGGGACTTAGAATTTTTGATGTTGCTTTTTGTGTGTCAACATCACTTGGATGTCTCTGAGCATGCTCATAGAGCGTGTTTTTTTGGGTTAGTAATTTACTTACAAGTTCACCCAATGTAGAGACTGAACTTTGTCCATGTGTTTTCAATTGCATCATTAGCACACACGCCTATGTTATATAAAGTGTGTATAGCTCAATGGTTAGCTGCCCCTGAGTGTGTGTGTGTGTGTGTGTGTGTGTGTGTGTGTGTCAAGAATGTCTTTGCTAAACAGATATGTTTTTTTTTTTTTTATTAAACATTTTTCAATAACATACATTCCAACACAAATCGTACATTAACAAAATACACTGACACACCTACAAATACACTGTTGTGGTCTCCTAAAATCCCATGTATCTATCCACCTATAGTTGTTCCCGGTGTTCACCTATTCCTGCCCTGGGCCTACCCCTTGGTTGACCTTTCTTTCCGGGGGGTATGTGAAAGCAGGGGGATGGGAGGAAACAGATGGGGAGGAAAATGAGAGAGAGAGAGAGAGAGAGAGAGAAAAAAAAAAAAAAAAAAATTTGATATCTATTGGCCTTGCCTATTAGGTGAAGGTTAGGGGGCCTATTTTAAAGAAGGGACTACATTGTCCCTTCCAACTTCTAGGTATAAAGGAGAAGGAGATAGAAAAAAGGAGAGAAAAAAAAAAGGAAACCCAGACCCTAGTGGGGACACCCTTATGTATTCCCATTTATCGTGTGATTTTACTATCTCCAAAAAAAAAAAAAAAGGAAACCCAGACCCTTATGTATTCCCATTTATCGTGTGATTTTACTATCTCCAAAAAAAAAAAAAAAGAAGGGGAAATTAACAGTGATAAAATCTATTAAAGTGATTATTCCTACCTTAACCATTAAGTGAGAGTTCATACCCCTTGCGAATTGAGGGGGACTACCTTGTCCCTTCCATCATCTAGGGAAAGAAAAAAGAAAAGGGGGAGAAAAAAAAAAAAAAGAAAAAAAAAAAAAGGAGGGGGGGCCCGGTCCTAGTGAGGACAACCTTATGAGTTCCCAATAATTGTGTGATTTTACTAAAGTTTAGGTGATAAAGTTCTATTCAATGTGGTTATTCGTTCCTTGCCCGTTAAGTGAGGGATTCAAGACCCTTGTGAATTTAAGAGGACCTCTTGTTCCTTCCATCATCTGGAAAAGGAGAGAGGAAAAAAAAAAGGGGGGGGGGGCCAGGCCCTAGAGGGGACACCCTTGTGAATACCCAATTGTTATGTGATATTACTATCCCCTATAAAGAAGCGGCGGATTTTAAGTGATAAATCTATTTAAATTAATTATTCATATCTAGCCCCTTAAGTGCAGGTTAAGGACCCTTGTGAGTTTAGGAGGGCTTCGATGTCCCTTCCATCTTCTGGGAGAAAAAAAAAAAAAAGGGGGGGGGCCAGACCCTAGTGGGGGCACCCTTGTGAATACCCAATTGTTATGTGATTACTATCCCCTATAAGAAGCGGCGATATTTAAGGTGATAAATCTATTTAAAGTGATTATTCATATCTAACCCATTAAGTGCGGGTTAAGAACACTTGTGAGTTTAGGAGGGCTTCGTTGTCCCTTCCAAGTACTGGGGGAAGGAAAGAGAGAAAAAAAAAAAAAAGAGAAAAGGAAAAAGGAAAGGTAGTTTGGGGGCTATGAGGGAGAGCCACCCGCCTCCCCCTCTCCTCGATCATCCCCCTCTCCTCCCCCCTCCCTAAACCTCTCCCATCCTCCCCATATCCCCTCGTGTCTCATCCTAGAGTTGTCATGAAATGACCATAATTCCTCCATCATTTTAATTCTGTCTATTTCTCTAAACCATTCCTCTACTGAGGGTGCTTCCTTGTTCTTCCAATTCCTAGGGATAAGCGCCTTAGCTCCATTTAGTAAATGTGGAATCAGAGAGCCTCTATATTTTTTCCTAGGCATTCCTGTATTATGAAATAGACATTCCCAAGGATCTTGTTTTACCTCGTGCCCACTTATCCTCTTAATCTGGGTTATTATATCTTTCCAGAATACCTGTATCCGGGGGCATTGCCACCATATGTGGGCGTGGGTTCCCTCCATCCCACATTCTCTCCAACATAGGGGCGAGACCTCTCTGTCTATTTTATGCATTTTCATTGGGACATAGTACCATTTAGTGAGGAGCTTATAATTCATCTCTTTAACCTTTGCATCCATTGAGGTAGCATGTACATATTTTAATACTTTCCTTTTTTGCCCTATCCCTATAGTTTGGTTCAGTTCTAGTTCCCAACTTCCCAATATTTTATCAGCCTCCCCCTCCCCATTGGGTTTCAGTATTTTATATATGTTGGAGAGCCCCTGTCGTCCTGCTCCCACTCGTATTACGCCTCTTTCCCATTGATTAAGGTCATTAGGGGCCCGCAGCGGCTTCGGTAGAGTATTTATAAAGTGTTGAACCTGTCTATGACCCCATGTGTCTCCTGGTATCACTCCGTATCTCTCTTGTAGCTCCTGGATGGAGCACAGAGCATCTCCCTTCATTAGATCCCTCAATGTTAATGTTTCAGAGGTTTACCATCTTCTAAATATGCCACCCTCTTTCCCTGGTAGAAAATAGTCTGTACCCGTGAGTGGCATTAATGGACTATTATATGGCCATTCTTTCTTTTTACATATTCTATCCCATACTTTATACGTTTCTTTAGTGATTATGGGGGTATCCTGAGGGAGTCCTCTGTATTGCATTGGAATCCATATTCTGTGTCCCAACCCTTGGACACTTAAGCTCTCTTCTACTTCTACCCACCTTTTCCTTGCCCCCCCTCCCTCCATCTGAAACCAATCTAAAATTCTCCTTAGTACTGCTGCCTCAAAGTACCTTTTGAAGTCAGGTAGTTGTAATCCTCCTTCGTATTTTGGTCTAATCAGGGTTCCTACCACTATGCGGGATTTTCTTTCCTTCCAAATAAAACTTCTGGTTATCTTACCTAATACTATAAAAAAGGCTTCTGGAATTTTGATCGGGAGTGTTTGAAAAATATATAAGGCTTTAGGTAGTATCATCATCTTTATGATGTTTATCCTTCCTAGCCAGGATACTCTGTTCACATTATATCCCTTTAAATCTGTTTTTAATTTATTTAATAAAAGTATATAGTTGTCTTCGTATAGGTATCTTTCTGTAGTAGACAGAAAGACCCCCAGATATCTCATTCCCCTCTGTTTCCACTTAAAAGGATATAGGGCCTCAAGGTCCCTGCGATCCCTTCGGCTTACCGAGATGCTTAAGATCTCTGTTTTCTCTTGATTAATTTTTAAATTTGATATCTCGCCATATTCCTCGTATTCCGCTATTATTCTCGGCAGTGTTTGTCTCGGGTTAGACACATATAGCATCATGTCATCTGCAAACGCAGAGATCTTGTGCACCCTCCCTCTCACCTTAATTCCTTCTATTTCCCGGGTCTTCCTAATTGTCTCCAGAAGTGGCTCTAATGTCAAGACAAACAGAAGGGGGGAGAGCGGGCACCCTTGCCGAGTCCCATTGTACAGTAGGAATCTATCTGATAGGGTGCCATTCACCCTCACCTGGGCCGAAGGCCTAGAGTACAGGGCGCCTATCCACTTTAGAATATTTGGGCCGAATCCAACATGTGTTAGAGTTGCTAACATAAATTCCCAATCCAGCCTGTCAAAGGCCTTCTCGGCGTCTAATGACAGGAACAGTACCGGCTCTCCACACTTTTTAGCCTTTTGGATCAAAAACAGGGCTCTTAGGACATTCTCCCTAGTTTCTCTTCCCGGTATGAACCCTGCCTGGTCCTTCTCAATCAGTCCCGGCAGGAGAGGCCTTATTCTCTCCGCTAGGATTTTTGAGTAGATCTTTATGTCAACATTAATCAGGGATATAGGTCTATAACTTGCGCATAACGAGGGGTCCTTATCTTCTTTACCTATCAGGGCTATATGGGCTCCCAGTGCCTCTTCTCGTATCTCCGCTCCACCTCCAATGGAATTCATATATCTCTGGAAGAAGGGAGTCAAAATCCCCCCAAATCTTTTATAGTATGCTGAGGTATACCCATCTGGGCCAGGGCTCTTTCCCATCTTAATATTTTTTATGGTTTGGCTTATTTCCTCATTTGTAATCTCTCTTTCTAGGTTCCTTATTACTTCCTCTGCTAAACCCGGGGTCTTTATCTTTTCTAAGTATTTTTTAATTTTTTCACTCTTATTCTGGGTTTCTACTGTCCCTTGATCTTTGTTGACCTTATATAGGTTTTGGTAGTATTCCTGAAATGTTTTACTAATCTCCTTAGTGGAGTGTCTCATGTTCCCCTTCTTGTCTTTTATCTTAAGAATAAAATTTTGCGAGTTTCTAGGTTTAATCATCCTTGCCAAAAATCTCCCTGGTTTATTTCCCAAAGCATAGAAATTATTATTCATTTTATTAAATACCCATTTAGTCTCTTGTTCTAGTAGGTTACGTAGGTCTTCTCTCTTCCTAGTCAGGGATGTTAATACCTCCTCTTCCTGAGAGTTTTTATGTGTCTGTTCTAAACTCCAGATCTCTTCCAGTAGCCTTTGTCTCTGGGCTGACCTAATATTCCTTCTTTTGGCATTTTCAGCTATCAGCCTCCCTCTCATAAAAACTTTATGGGCCAGATTCACGTAGTCCAGAGCATCTTTGCTCTGGAGTAACGCTTCTCATTTGCGTTGCGCTGCCGAAATTTAAGGAGCAAGTGCTGTCATTCACGAAGCACTTGCTCCTAAAGTTGCGGCAGCGCATCACAAATGAGCCGGCGGAATTCAAATGTAGCGGGTACGGGGCGTGTAGTATGCTAACTACGCGCGATCCCGCCGCCAACGTACTGCGCATGCGTCGAGTGTCAAAACATCCCCGTGCGCATGCTCCAAAATCTGTGAATGAACGTCAATAACGTCACATTCCCATTCATGACCGTTTTACGCAAGCGACGTTTTTTTTTTTTTTCCCGACGCGATGACGACGCCTATACCTAACATAGGATACTCCAACCCCATGTAGGTATATCTATGCGCCGCGTATCCCGTCCGGAAACGTCGTATCGTCATTGCGTCGCGCCGGATTTCGATCGTGAATTGCCGATTTCCGCTCATTAACATATTTTTTGAGCGTAAATCGGCAGGAACGCCCCCGGCGCCATTTTTAAGTTGAAGTAACGATGCGATGGCGAAACTCAGTTACGCTGCTCGCATCGGAACTTCAACCCGGCGTTTCTTGTTTTCTGGTTACAGAAAACAGAAACGCCGGCTCAAAGCCACAGTTAGGCTGGCGGATCACTCGATCCGCCAGCGTAACCTTTCCTGAATCTGGCCCTATGAGTTTCCCATAACGTTGTGGGAGCTATATTTTCTATATCATTTTCCAAGAAGAATAGATCCATATCTTTTTCTAGATCTTCGGCTATCTTGTTGTTCCTGAGAAGTGACTCATCCAGTTTCCATGATCTTGGTCCTATCGGGACCTCCTCCATGTCTAATTCCAATACCACCGGAGCATGGTCTGAAAGTGTTATTGACTTTATATCTACTCTTTTTAGACCCTCCAGTAGCCGATGATCTAGAATGATATGGTCTATTCTCGAATATGATCTATGTACAGAGGAGAAATATGTAAAATCCTTCTCTTTAGGATGAAGAATTCTCCAAGCTTCTACTAGTTGCATCTCGCATAATTTATGTTTAATTCCCCTTACATATTTCCCCTCTGATCTGAGCGATATCGGTTGGGTGTCCAGCAGGGGGTCAAAAACAAAATTGAAATCCCCCGCTAGGATCACCTTTCCTTCTCTGAAACCTTCTAGTTTATTCAGTACTTTCTTCAGATATAATGCTGGCCTTACATTTGGACAGTACACGTTAGCAAATGTAAATTTCATATTGGATATAAGCCCTTTAATAAACAGATATCTACCTTCAAAGTCCATCTCTGTAGCTTCTAAGCTAAATCGTGTGTTTCTGTCAAATCCTATTGCAGTACCTTTTGCCCTCTTGTTTGGGGAAAAACTATGAAACCAGGTAGGGAACTCTTTCGAGTTTAGTCTGGTCTTAGAGGTTATCTTTAAATGGGTTTCTTGTAGAAACACTATGTTAACCGAGAGTCTTCTCATCTCCTGCTGTATCTGATATCGCTTATTGGGGTTGTTTAGTCCCCGCACATTATACGTAGCAAACTTTAATGTAGTCATTTTCTAAATTTTTGCTCTTAAATCCAATCCCTGCTTGACACAGGAGACTCTCCAGACACGGGCAAGTGCCGGTATTAATCTGCAAATCATGAGAGCCAGGAGACCACACAGACCACATAAACCACATATACCCCCCTCCCCCCCATCCCCCCCCACATTGAACCTCAATGATAGACACCCTCGAACAACGCCTTGTCAGGCGACTTGCCGAGTGGGCCTTCCGGGGGCCTCGGATGAGCCTCCCCCCCCCCCGACCACCTCCCTCATTATAAGGTCGGCACCCGGAATGGTGGGAGGCCCCTCCTCCCCATGTCCCCTCACTCCCCCCCGATTGACCTGACCATACTTATAAATTCCCGATTCCTTTATGTCTATACACCTATCTGTTCCATTCCTCCTCCTCCCCAAAAAGAGGGAAGGGGAGAGATGGAACAGATACTGCATCACCCGTACATCTCTACACCTATTTGTTCCATTCCTCCTCCACCCCAAAAAGGAAGGGAAGGGGAGAGATGGAAAGGATACTGTATCACCAGTACATCACAAGTACCCCAAGAAAAAAAAAAAAAAAAAAGGGGGGGTCCTCTGCGTCTATAGCTGGATCAGGTATACCCCAACACAAAAGAAAAACAATTCTTGTTCTTGTTGGGTCCCTTATTATTGGCACTACACCCTATTCCAGTCCTGATTCTTCCACCTCTTCCAGGCCGGGGGTCTCTTTTCCCAGTTCTCCACTTTAATAGGTTGTATACTCAGTTTATTACAGAATTCCTCTACATCTTCTGGAAACCGGATATATGCTGAGACTCCTTGGTTTTTAACTGATAGACAAGCCGGAAAACCCCATCTATACGTAATGTTATTTTCCCGGAGGTGGTTCGTTACCGGTTTCAAAGCTCTTTTACGTGCAAGAGTTTCTGGGGATAAATCAGAAAATATAAGTAACTGTGCGCCTTTATATTCCATTGTCCCTGAGTTTCTCATACTTTGGGACACTGACTCTTTTAATTGGAAGTCCTGGAACCTTACTATGATGTCCCATGGTGAGTCTCTCTGGGGATTAAAAGACCCTTGTATTCGGTGCACTCTAGTAAATTTCATCAGTGCATTTAATTCTCGTTTGAGTGCATTATTGAATATTCCTTGTAGTGTCTCCCCCAGCTCGCCGTCTTTTACATCTTCCGTTAGACCCCTTACACGCAAATTTTTCCTCCTGCTCCGGTTTTCTTGGTCTTCCATTCTATACCGTACATTTCTTAACTCAACCCAATCCATATCTGCTCGTCCTCTCAGTTCTACTATTGCTTTTTTATGCTCTTCCAGTTGTTCTTCTATTCCTTCCACCCTCTGCAGCACACTCTGTATATCTCTCCTTGTTGCCCCCATCTCCCCTTTAACTGTCCGCTCCAGACGAGACATCATTTCAATCATATCAGTCATGTCCTGTCTTGTAGGGGGTACTTGTGGGCCTTCGGAGATACAGTTAGGAGAATTAGGTTGTTGTTTTTCTAGGGATTGCTGGTCCTTATTTGCCCCTTTAGCATCTGGTGAATCTCCCTTTTTGCCTTTGCCTTTACCCTTGTTCTTTTCTGGGGTTTCCTCCATGACTTGATGCACTTCTGTGTCTACTGTGTTTTTTTTAACTGGGGAATCATGGGACCCTTTTTTCTTTTTTGGACTCCCTGCCACTACTTCCTGGCTTTCGGCAACTAAATAAGATGTTATGGTGTTCCCTTTGGGGGCTTTCCTCACCATTCTCCTATACTTTATTACTTAGAGTAATTCAGAACGCCAAAGGTATTGGGGAATGCCTCCCCCCGTCACCTCTATTCACCTCTGTTCACTCCTTGGGGACCGTTTATACACCTCACCCGGAAAGGGGCACGTGTGAAGCTGTTTAGACAGACGAAATGCAGTGACAGTTTGAAATATATTAAGATAAATTAACCGTCCTTCAGTCCTTCCGTAGGTTTATATGCACATATAGCTCTTGCTTTTCTCTAGCTCTGTCACTTTAGTCCTCCCCGATATCATACAGTAGGGATGCCCCTAATGTCCTTCACACCCCAATGTTTCGTATGAGTTTCCCAGCACAGTTTGTAGTATATGGGGAGTGGGAAGCAAAGAGCATAGGAATTAGTCCATCAGTTTACAAACAGTTGTTCTCTTACCGCGCTTCTGGTGCTGGTGCTGGTGCTGTGGTTGATAGCAGTTTGCTATTCCGCCTTTAGGTGTCACTGCTGTTCCGCTTTAGTTCCTTGCTCCTTACACCCTGCAGGCTCGGTATCCCTCGATACTTTCCGGCGATTCGCCGCTCTCTATACCCCGGGAGTCCGGGACTCCGTCTTCCGTCCTCCGTCCTCCTCCTTCCTCCGAGGGCACCTCGGACTCCCGAATCTCTCCAGCGGCACCAAGGACCCACGTCTCTGTCCCCCGGCCGACCGGCTCACCGATCCGACCCCCTCCACCAGCTCCAACCTCACAGGTATCTACCGGACAGGCCGGGCTAGGACAATGGGGGTAATTCTAATGGCGGGAACAACTTTACCGTACGGGACACACGGGGACACACGGGGACCACAGTATCCACAGCGACTTCCCTTAGACTCCCATAGACTGAACACAGGAAGCACAGGTGGAGGATAGTAGAAAAAGCTCCCCGCCTTAGCGACTCCCCCGATTCAAAAGCACAGTAGCAGAGCAGTACAGCAACAACACAGACACGCAGCTTCAGCTTTTTCAATTATCCGGATCGTCAGCTGGCGAAAAAAGCGGTCAGTGGTATCAATAGCATCAGCAGGTCAGGTCAGGTCTCTCATATCAGGGAGAGCAAGGAGGACATGGAGCACGCCGCACGCCGCCACTCACCTACGGCGCCATGATCCTAAGCTCCGCCCCCCAACAGATATGTTTTTGATCAAGGTTTTTTTTGGCAATGTATGTTTTTTCACGGTGTTCACTTTGATGTATTTGTCTGTGCTTATTTTGCCAAATATTTCTTAAGATGTTGTGACTAATGTTTCAATCCTGTGTCTGTGGGTCTATTCTGTTATTTCCAAAGCATAAGCCATATTACCTATGTTTATTTTTTATATTTATTTATTTTTGTTTGTGTTTATTTTTATTTTTTTGCTTTCCTTGTTTTGTTGACCAATAAAATTACTTTGAAATTTTAAAGTTTGATTTTTGTTAATTTTTCATGCTACAGATTTTGACAGCTGCAGCTGAAATAGGTTTGGCCTAACAAATCAGTTGTGATTTGTCTCGAAGCTCCTTTCCTGGTGTATATGCATGAAATGTTTGCTGCCATGTTAAATCACCAAGAAAGAGAGGAGCTGTGGTGGCTCAACGCGATTGGCACTGCGCTGACAAGCCGTTCACCTCTGTCTCGGTCTCGGCTGCATGCGAATTGAGTTTGGTGGTCTCAGCCTGGCTCCCAGTGGGTGTGCTATGTGAGGTAAGCCTGCGCTTAGTACGCCCACCCCCCACCCACAAAAACCACCACACTTACACGCACTCAAAATTGGGTTAACATGCATGCACTTTGGCCACGCGTACTCTAAAAAAAAAGAGAGGCGAAGAACTAACAGGGCTGTCTGAGCAGGCTAGATCCTCTCACTCCCTCATAGGGGGAGTCCCTCTGCCCCGTTGGGCTTCAAAGCAGATCAGGTAGGGCGGGCTGTGTGGGAGGACCCTCTAACACCTGGGGGCGTGGCCCGGGGGCATGGACAAAGATGGCAGATTGCCTCTGGGGGAGGTCTGCCTACTCCCAACTCCTGCAGTCCGGCTCCTCTCTCGAGTACAAGCACAAAGCACACTAAAAAAAAATCACCAAGAAAGGATAAATACAGAGCGGTAAGTATTGTTTCCTTTTTACTGCAGTGGTTCTCAGCCTCAGTCCTCAAGTACCCCCGACAGGACATGTTTTGTGGATTTATCTTATCAAGAAATGCTGTCCAGACTGTCTTTTAAAGCACATGTGCAAGATGAAGGAAAACCTGCAAACATGGCCTGTTGTGGGGGGGGGGTGTAGTGGCAGACAGGCTTTAAGTGCTAATTTACAGCACTGTGCCTAAATCTAGCGCAAGACAATCCTATTCTAATTGTGGGTGTTTGAGGGAAGCCAAATGAGTGTTAGAACCCCAGCTTCTGTTTTTTGGGTTGGGCTTTGTGTCCTCTTCTTAAAATTGGCTTCACTTCCTGTCACACAGCTGAACAGGAAGTGAGGTTAAAATCCTACCAATGTCTTTTCTTGGGGACACACAGGTCAATCTAACTAGTGTCCCCATTAAGCAAATTGCACTGCTGTGTACACCCCAAATGATTAGTTAATTTGTGGTTTAGTAAAGGCAAAGCCACTCTGCAGTAGAAGTGTAGTCGGTGAAAATCAGAGTGGAAGCACTGATGGTTTTAACATCCAATCCTGTAGAAGCAAAGTTTTTATTTTTTTATTCCTTTTTTGTCCACTTGTAGTGCAAAGTGGATTTGCCTTTAGTAAATGGACCCCACAGTCCAAGATCCCTAATATGAATATAAAAGGTAGTCACAATAAAGGCGCCCCGGTGACTTCCACCGCTGCGCTATGGTTAAAATTAAATAAGGTTCACAGCTGCTATTTTAAAAAGAGTAAATGTGTAAAGCATATATGGTGTATCTAAACTCTGTGTTGAAATACCAAGCATATATAAACAGCGCCTATATGTGGATGATCCTCATAGTGAACAACAGTGAATATGACTGAATATATAAACAAATATATAAACAAATAAATAAACAAATAATGTGAACCCGTGAAATAAGTGATGTATCAAGTAATAAGTTCATATGGTAAAAAAATTATATATACTGTAAATCAATAAGCTTCACAGTAATCTTCCATCGCACCCAATGTGAGAGTGAATCCTCCACCAATAAAGTTGGCCACTCACCAAAACGAGTTGCCTAACACTCACGTGCTTTGGCAAAAAAGCATGATGTATAATTCTTAACCCATCAGGTGAATTCCAATTCCAAATGTATCAAAAGCGTGAATCAAACAAAGCAGAAGTTCTTCAATATTCAAGTAGCTGATGAACTGCGGTCACGGCGGACCAGTAAAACCACCAGAAGCTTCTCACCATTCCACCTGCACTATACTTGTATCCCTGATTGGAATAAACTCACGATCGCTGACAACTAGCATGATGTATCATGCAGAGCGATCTCCCCACGTTGGTTCAGATGTTAATATCTTTGGATGTAGCTGAGCCTCTACATGTTTCGTCGTATAGACTTATTCATAAGGTTGAGCTACATGTATATTAGTGTGTTCTTATATATATCCAGGAGTGCACTTAATTTTGGGCGTCCCCCCTGTAGCTGTTTGTGTTTCTTCCAATCAAACAGCTCCCTCATGAAATGTCAGTATCCCCGCGCCGCAAGCGTCACACAATGCGTCCAACCAATCCCATGACATCAAAGTGAGGGTGGAAGTGGCGCCGTGGAGATAACAGGTGAGGGCGGAAGTGAGCATGTATTGCGAGTAATAATAAGCAAACGGATTACGTCAAGTAGTACACTTAATTATGTATTCCCCTGTGATAACCTACGATGTGTTCAAAAAATTAGTCCTAAGAGACCTTGAGTCCTTAAAGATTAAAACTTACCGATACATATTAAGAAGGGTATGAAGTTATTGAAGAAAAGGGAGGACATTGTGATCCGACCCGCGGACAAAGGAGGGGCAGTGGTAATACAATCGAAAGAACAGTACCACAAGGAAGTGATGAGACAATTACAGGATGAGGCTACATATAAGAAATTGTTGGGCAATCCTACTAACAAATATAAAAAGGAACTACAAGCACTAGTAAATTTAGGTAGGAAGAAAAATATTCTAAATATGAGAGAATCGAAATATCTGGTCCCGGAAGCTTGCAGAATACCAATAATATATACTCTCCCGAAGATACATAAGTCGAAATAAAATCCCCCAGGCAGACCAATAGTTAATGGGATTGATTCCCTAACAGCAAGAATGGGCCAATATATTGACTTTTTTCTGCAGCCGGCTGTACAAAACACAAAGGCCTTCCTAAGGGATACGAAGCAAATCTTACAGCTGCTAGAGACAGTACCAGTCCTGGAAGGGAAGACAATACTAGTTACTGCCGACGTGACATCACTGTATACGATAGTGAAACATCACGAAGCAGTAGCAGCAACGAAATGGGTACTACGAGAACATAGTGACCTGATCTGTAAACAAAGGAAGTTTTTGGTTAAATGCCTGGATTTCTGCCTGAAGTATAACTTCTTCTGGTATCACCATAACTACTATAATCAAGCGACGGGAATAGCCATTGGCTCGAAATTTGCACCGAGTGTAGCGAATGCCTTTATGGCAAGCTGGGAGGAGTCCGCTATATATAATAACACTCCACCAGAACTATCCCTATATAAAAGATACATAGATGACGTGATAATTGTATGGAATGGAAGTAAAGAGAATCTGGAGCAATTTCTGAATGGTCTTAATAAGAATAATCTGAATATAGAGCTTGTTTGGAAGATTGATGAAAGGACGGTAGATTTCCTGGATCTGCAGATTAACCTAGAAGGGAATAAGGTGGTAACGAAAACCTTCTTTAAGAATGTGGATACGAACAGCTATCTGTCGATGGATAGCTGCCATTTCAAACCTTGGCTCTTTAATATCCCCAGAGGACAGTTCGTAAGAATGAAAAGGAATTGTACAAAAGAATCGGATTACAAGGATCAGGCAGAAGTACTAGGGAAGAGATTTAAAATGAAAGGGTATGAAGACACTTGGATTAACAACCAAATCCAAGAGGTCAACAAAATGAATAGAGAGAATATATTGAAGGATAAAATGAGTGGAAGGAAAGAGGGAGAACAAACGGCCCCAAGCATCATCCTTAATTACAACACCCAATATAAGGATGTGGCCAAAGTGATCAATAAACACTGGCACATCCTGAGAAGTGATAAAGATCTACAGAAGATACTACCAGAAAAACCGAGGATCCTATATAAGAAAGCCCCGACTTTAAAAGATATAATTGTCAAATCCGTGATAGAACCCCCTCCTAAAAACACATTCACCTTCTTTACAGGAAAAGGTTTTTTTCCCTGTAGAAACTGCTTTGCATGCAAACATGCACAGAGGTTCCAAGGAAAAAAGACAGAATTCATTTTCACAAATACAGGAGAGAAATATGACATCAGAGAGTTTATTGGGTGTCACACGGAAGGAGTAGTATATGTCCTTCAATGTAGCTGTAAACTACAGTATGTGGGAAGAACCAAACGAGCACTGAAGGTTAGAGTGAAGGAGCATGTCCAAAAGATCATCAAAGGGTGCACAAAACATAATGTATCGAGACACTTTGAAAGGGTCCACAACAAAGACCCCAAACATTTACAGTTCTGGGGCATAGAGAAATACAATAAATCATGGAGAGGGAGCCATTTGGTGAGGACTATCAGTCAATTAGAATCTAAATGGATACATAGTATGAACACTCTGACACCGAGAGGCCTCAATGTAGAATTCGACTTAAACTGTTTCTTCAGTAATTTTTAATTTTAATTTCCATATAAGAATAGATTTATAGATTCCATATTCGCTGTTTTATTTGTATTTTTATTTCAATTTTAAACTATAGAATGCTAATGGAACTGTACCATGGAGATGGGGTCCGCTCAATCGAGGTGTACGTCCGTTACCCTAGGCAATAATATACTAGAGGATATACGGGTAGCCCCCTTTTGAGATTTAATATCTATTCCATATGTTGGTAACATTATCCGCCATGAATATCTACTGATATGTACTTTGACTATTTTAATTTAATTTTAATTCTATATATTTTTTATATATTTTTACTATGATACTGATATGCATCAGATAATATATAGTGACAGGTTTACAATATATTTTTATACATAGTAATAGATGCAGACTATGTCTGATCATATGTTGTTGTGAATACTTCACATCTGAGCATCACTAGGGATAACCCGACTAAGTAAGAAGGGCTTCCGTCTGAGTGATGATAGATCGCAAGCAGGACTTCGAGAAAATGGCGGATGAACGTCCGTGTCTTGAGTCCGGTGACGACGTGGTTGTTTACTTCCGGTCTAAGATCGCAGGCATTAAACGTCAATTTAATGGCGGATAACGTCCGCCTAACGATCGGACGCACGACGCTCCAATGGAGCGACGTATTATGGAATGTACACGTCCGTCCGACGTGAATATCCACTGGACTCCGACAAAATGGCGGATAGACAATTTCCGCCGGACCATGCAATCATGACAGATTGGGATACATCCGTCGGTTGACATATAAAATGAATGCTGCCACAGTCAATCAGGTTCCCCAGATGAAGGCAAAGAGCCGTAACGCGTAGGGATTTGGACGTACACCTGGAAGTGACGTGAGACCTATGGCAGATGCCGCCTTGTTTATTATTTGATGCTTGCCGTGTTTTTTACTGATGTAAGGAGAATACTTTGTTTTAATAAATGTTTTAGTTGTTACATACTACACCATTGGAGGCCTATTTTTCTTTATGTTTCCCTGAGTATCTCAGCGAAGGGTTGATTCAAGACATAGAGAAGAGTGAATACTCCTGGTGTTGTCCATTATTACTGGATCATTGGTTCTATCTAGAGGATTTATTTGGATGCGTTTTTTATCTATCGAGAGGTGAGAGGCCTGTGAGGCTGTGTGGTTTGGAGTGGCACAGAATAGCTATCTAATATCACGCCATTGATGTATGTCACTAAGGTGAGAGGCCTGTGAGGCTGAACGCACGAAGGAGCACTAGCACTTTACTGCAAGCTTGGCAATTTCACTGAAAGAATTTTTGTGCACTGCACGTTTGCACTTTATGAACTTTTTTGACACCTATGGACTTTATTTGTTTTCACTTTAATTTTACTTCATCTACTTTGCACTATTGATTACATATGTTTTATAGTGTCTGATTGTGTGTTTTTTTGCGCAAATTCACTTTGATATATAAACTGGAACTATAATCATCACTTTTATTTTTTTGTTTTCTTTCATTTTGGATAGAGTTGGGGGGGGGGTTAGAAGCTCTGTCAGTTTATTTTGTATTATCCTTGTCCGTTTGGGGAGATTGGCCTTCACTTCCTGCCCCATAGCCAAATAGGAAGTGATCGAAAAACTAGGCAAATTAAGGCCCCCCCCGGGTCCCCCCCCCCCACAGAACTTGTGTGTGTCCCCTGAAAATTCCTGGGTGGGTCATAAAAAACAGGGTGTGGCCTTGACAGGAAGGGTGGGTAATTTTTCTATTAGGGGGTGCCAAAATTTGGTCAGGCCTAGGGCAGCACAAAACCTAAATATCCTACTGCATATTAGGGCTTATTTAGACAGGATCCAATTTACAGCATGTTTTTAGATTGTGGGAGGAAACCCGCACAGGGAGAACATGCAAACTCCAGGCAGATAGTGTCACAGGCGGGATTCGAACCAGCAACCCTTTTGCTGCTAGGTGAACATGCTACACACTACACCACTGTGCTGAACGAACATGATCGCAGCTGAAAGCATGAGATGTTTTTTTTTTTTTTTTACCAATTCCATGCTTTCCAGCCTGGAGGACAGATGTGGGGTCTAATTGACCCCGCCTCTCTCTATAAAGAGGACCTGTCACACACTAGTCCTATTACAAGGGATGTTTACATTCCTTGTAATAGGAAGAAAGGTGAAAAATAATACAAAAAAAGGGACAAACAAGTGCAAAAATGAAAATATTAAGTAAAAAAAAAAAAGGAATTTAAATGCTCCTGTCCCTAGTAGCTCGCACTCAGAAGAGAACACGCATGCAAGTCCCACCCACATATATAAACATCCTTCAAACCCCACATGTGAGGTATCATAGCGTGCGTTAGAGGGAGAGCAATCATTTTAGCACTAGACCTCCTCTGTAACTCAAAAGTGGTAACCTGAGAAAAAAAGTCAAGCGTCGCCTATGGAGATTTTTAATAACGAAGTTTAGCGCCATTCCATCAGTGTGCGCAATATGAAAGCGTGACAAGTTAGGTATCTATTTACTCGGTGTAACATCATCTTTTACCTTATCCCTAAAAATTGGGCTAGCTTTACTGCTTTCTTATTTTGTCATTCATGAAACAGTTTTTTTTTTTGAAAGCCAAAAAAAAACAAAAACGTTTGGAATTTTTTGGCGCAAATACCGTTGGAAATGTATAAGAAAAAATGGCCGCCACTTTATTCCCTAGGGTGTTTTTTAATAAAATATATATAATGTTTGGGGGTCCTGAGTAATTTTCAAGGAAGAAAATATAATTGTTACATGAAGGAGAGAAGTGCCAGAATAGGCGCGGTATGGAAGTGGTTAAAGTGCAACAATAAAAGTTAAAAATTCCTTGAAATTTCGTACCATGGGGGGGGGGGGCAATCAGGGCCGCCATCAGGAATTATGGGGCCCCTTACACAACTTCAGGCATGGGCCCCCTGGAGCAGAGAACAGGGGGGGGGGGTGCTGCCGCCTGAAATTGAGAAGGGGGGGGCTGCCGCAATTTGATAAGTGGGGGGTTCCTTTACAAAAAATAAATATAGAAAAATATATATTAAAAAAAGGGTGGTAGCCATCCGGGGGCCCTGGGGACCTCTGGGCCCTTTAATAAAAATAAACCTCTGGGCCCTTTAATGAAAAATAAATTAAAATATCTATATATATATATATATATATATATATATAAAATAATAAAAAAGGGGGTTGCCTTGGGAGCTCTGGGCCCTTTAATAAAAAATAACTACCAGAAATCTAAACAAATATTACATGGGGTCGGAGCTGTGGTGGCTCAACGTGAATGGCACTGCGCTGACAAGCCGTTCACCTCTGCAGCCAAGGGTTCGGATCCCGGTCTCGACTACATGTGAATTGAGTTTGGTGGTCTCAGCCCGGCTCCCGGTGGGTGTGCTATGCAAGGTACGCCTGTGCTTAGTACACCCACCCCCCCCCCCAAAAAAAAAAACACAACACTTGCACGCACACGAACGCACTTTGGCCATGAGGTCTCCTAAAATAAAGAGAGGCGAAGGACCTACAGGGTTGGCTGGGTGGGCTAGAGTCCCTCTGTCCCATCGGGCTCCCAAGTGTGGCAGGTAGGGTGGGGTGAGTGGGAGGCCCCCCCTCACACCCGCCATTGCCACCGGGGGCATGGAGAAGGATGGCGATTGCAAGTCCAGCTCCTCTCTCTCGACTTCACGCACAAAATACACTTTAAAAAATAAATTCAAGAAAAAAAAAAACCTGGGGAAAATATAAAATGTTTATAAAATTTTTATAAGCAAAAAGGTTGTCATCTGGGGCCCTCTGGGCCCTTTCATAATTATATATATATATATATATATATATATATATATATATATATATATATATATATATATATATATATATATGTGAAGAAAATAGACCTTATTCTGGATTTTCTCAGACTCTGTTTGTCTTTTAAGAACCCCTGGACCGATCTGGGTGAAATTTGGATATGTTGGTCCCCCAGATCGGGGCTATCAGGAGATATGCAATGGCAGGTATACCTTCTGTGGAAGAGGGGTGTTCTAACGTTGGGAAAATTAGGGTGCTCTCTACCTGGAGATAATTGGTTTATTCCTTAAACTGCTCTCAATATCTCAATGTGTCATGTAAATGATCTTTCGTCTGTCTTTCAAGAAGTGTTCATTGTGTGAAGTTCTATTGTTTAGCAGGTGAGAAGTTCTAAAACACCTTGTCTGGGCAAAGGACCAGTAATTAACTCATGTGGATTCTACCGGAGACAGCCGTCTGTGTCCTACAATAGGTCTCTTGAAAGGGGTCTCGTTAGTAACACCATTGTATGATGATGTGGGAGGAGGATGTAATTGTATATCTGATTACATCAAGTATTTCTTTTGCTGTATATAAGTAACCTGTCTCTCAATAAAGTCATTCTATATCTGGACACCCTTCATGAAGTCTTGGCTCATGCTTGGGCTTCTCGGCCTTTTGGCTAAGATCAAGTGTAGTATCTGTTCTTATCAGTTGCCAATAGGTGGTGCTAAACTGACTGTCCCCAGTACTCGGCGAGGGGGAAAGGGATGGCAGTCGGTGGACGCTAAGCCTATTGGCGTAGAGGCGAAAGCCTTCTGATCGGGGCAGAGAGGCATGAGGTTGAAGCTGAAGGGCCGGGACCCTGGCCTTTGGCCTGGATTCGGTGGTGTCTGCCCCATTCAGTTGCTCGGCGAGGGAACCTTTGCTAATCCCTTCGGGGAGAGGCGGGTAGTACTTCCCGAATGTAATTAGGTGGGAGAGTTGGGGGTTGTGGGTAGTAGTCGGCTGCGGCTGGCTCTCCCCAACCTCTTCTCCTACCTTCCTGGCTGGGAAGGGTGCTGCCGGTCCGGACCGGGGGTCAGGGTCCGTTGAAAAGCCTGTGGAAATAGTGCCCCTGGAGTGGCAGTCCAGGGGTGCCATACATTGCAGTGTTGAGGGGCACTCAACGTGTGGCACCTTAGGTCACATATCTCCACATACATCTTTTTAACACCTGCCTCTAGGGCCGAGCCTTTTGGCTAGGACCAGAGGAATTTTTGTTCCTGGCCGGAGGGCCGGCCATTGTATTGCACAATGGCCACTTTCCTCTCACCATTCCCACCTTCCTTTTCCCCCACTTTCTTTTTTATTTTACCCCCTGTTTGTCTCGTTTGTCACTTTTTTTGGTTGGTGCACTTTATGTGTGGCGAGTAGGGTGCTGGTCCTCGGGCCTGACTCTGAAAGTCTTGGGAGTAGGTGGACATGGCCTTCTGGCTTAGTTCACCTGCTCTCATGGGGTCTCCCTTCGGGGGAGCCCCACCGAGGAGGGTTCTGTTTCGGCAGTCCCTCCAAGGATGTAGGCCATGTGGTTTCGGCTGCATGGGCCATAGTGGGGTCCTAGTGGTTTCGGCTGCTTGGACTCCAATACTCTTTTCCCTGCCTGGAGCCTAACGCCCCGGGGGATCAGAGCTGGGTCCTCTTAGGAGGACCAATTGACGATGGCACCCATCGCAGTTTTTTGTGTTTCACTCTTTATGTGTGTGCACATTTTTTCCTGCACCGGGTGAAGTTTTTGGGTTGTGTTTTGCACGCCACAGGCTTTTCAATAGAAAAAAATGCTTGGGGATGGGGAACACTCTAACCATTCGGAAGAATCATCTTGGGAGACAGAAAAAAGGCCGCAGTACCCTAACCACTGCAGGTCTTAACAATATATATATATATGTTAAAAAAATAACAAAAAAATATATAAAAATATATAATTTTTTGTATTTTTTTTTTAAAAAAGGGGGGGGGGGTTGTCATCTGGAGCCCTGGGGGTCTCTGGGCCACTGGGGACCTCCAGACCCCTAAAAAAAAACATTGGCCCTTTAATAACAAAAAATATGGGGGGTTGCCACCCGGGGCCCTGGGGGCCTCTGGGCCCCTGGGGACCTCCGGACTGCTAAAAAAAATTAAATTCCAAAAATTGGCCCTTTAATAAAAAATCCTAAAAAAATAAACTAAAAAATATATATATACAAAAAAAACAGGGGGGTTACCATCTGGGGCGCTGGGGGGCCTCCGGGCATCTGGGCACCTCCGGACCCCCGGGCCCCTTACAGGTGTACTGCCTGTACCCCCCTGATGGCAGCCCTGGGTGTAATGTCAGCATGTGAAAAATGACATTCTGAAGGAAAAAAGCCGTTTAAAACTGACTCGCGGCAATAATGAATTGTCAGCTCCTGGCAATTGCAGGAGAATTCAATAACCAGACCCTTTAGGTCTGGTATGGATATTAAGGGGAACCCCGCCGTCAATTTTCAAAAAAAAAATGACGTGGGGTTCCCCCCAAATATCCATAACCAGACCCTTCAGGTCTGGTGTGGAATTTAAGGGGAACTCCACCCCAAATTTAAAAAAATGGTGTGGAGTCCCCCCTAAAATCCACACCAGACCCCTTATCCGAGCACGTTGACCTGGCCGGGCGCAGAAAAGAGGGGGGGACAGAGCGCGGCCCCCCTCTCCTGAACCGCACCAGGCCACATGCCCTCAACATTGGGAGGGTGTTTTGGGGTACCCCCCAAAACACCTTGTCCCCATGTTGATGAGGACAAGGGTCTCTTCCCCACAACCCTTGCCCAGTGGTTGTGGGGGTCTGCGGGCAGGAGGCTTATCGAAATCTGGAAGACCCCTTTAACAAAGGGGCCCCCCAGATCCCGCCCCCCCTGTGTGAAATGGTAATGGGGTACATTGTACCTCTACCATTTCACGAGAAAAAAAAATGTAAAGGGTTAAAAACGACAAGAGCCGGTTTTTGACAAGTCCTTTATTATCTTCTTTCTTCTTCTTTCCTACGGGTTTCTTCCTCCATCTTCTTCTTCCTCTGCTTCTGTCTTGGGTCTTCTATTCCCGCATCTTGACCGTCTTCCATCTTCTGCTCCTCCCGCTGTCCTTCTCGTCCGCATCTTCTTCTTCTTCTTCTTCTTCGCCGGAGGCGCCGCTTCCAATTGAAATCCCTTCTGTCTGCCGGACCACGCCCCCCTCTGACGCCACGAGCAAGCTCTTAGGAGTGTGCTGCAAGTGCGTCAGAGGGGGGCGTGGTCACATGTCAGAGGGCGGGCAATTCAATTGGAAGCTTGTGCGTGGCTTCTTCTTTGCCAGAGTCGCCGCTTCCAATTGAATTGCCCGCTTTCTGGAACATGTGACCACGCCCCCCTCTGACACACATGCAGCACACGGGGACTTTCCTAAGAGCTTGTCCGTGGCGTCAGAGGGGGGCGTGGTCCGGCAGACAGCGGGGATTTCAATTGGAAGCGGCGCCTCCGGCGAAGAAAAACAAGAAGAAGATGCAGACGAGAAGGACAGCGGAAGGAGCAGAAGATGGAAGAACATTCCGGGCAAGATGCGGGAATAGAAGACCCAAGACAGAAGCAGAGGAAGAAGAAGAAGATGGAGGAAGAAACCCGAAGGAAAGAAGGAAAGAAGAAGAAAGAAGATAATAAAGGACTTGTCAAAAACCGGCTCTTGTCGTTTTTAACCCTTTACATTTTTTTTTGCTGAAATGGTAGAGGTACAGTGTACCCCATTACCATTTCACACAGGGGGGAGGCCGGGATCTGGGGGGCCCCTTTGTTAAAGGGGTCTTCCAGATTTCGATAAGCCTCCTGCCCGCAGACCCCCACAACCACCGGGCAAGGGTTGTGGGGAAGAGACCCTTGTCCTCATCAACATGGGGACAAGGTGTTTTGGGGGGTACCCCAAAACACCCTCCCAATGTTGAGGGCATGTGGCCTGGTGCAGTTCAGGAGAGGGGGGGGCGCGCTCTGTCCCCCCCTCTTTTCTGCGGCCGGCCAGGTCAACGTGCTCGGATAAGGGGTCTGGTGTGGATTTTAGGGGGGACTCCACGCCATTTTTTTTAATTTGGGGTGGAGTTCCCCTTAAATTCCACACCAGACCTGAAGGGTCTGGTTATGGATATTTGGGGGGAACCCCACGTCATTTTTTTGAAAAAATTGACGGCGGGGTTCCCCTTAATATCCATACCAGACCTAAAGGGTCTGGTTATTGAATTTGGGGGGGACCCCCACGCTTTTTTTGTTCGGGTTTTTTAAGAATGAATTCTCCTGCAATTGCCGGGAGCCGACAATTCATTATAGCCGCGAGTCAGTTTTAAACGGCTTTTTTTTTTCAGAATGTCATTTTGTGCAAAGACATATTTCTAACCACAGGAAAAGTGCGCTTTTTCACATGCTGACATCCCTCCCCCCCCCCCATGGTACGAATTTTAAAATAATTTTTCAAATGACGTGGGGTTCTATCCAAATTCCATTACAGGCCCTTCAGGTCTGATATGAATATTAAGGGGAACCCCGCCATCATTTGTTTTAAAAAAATGATGTGGGGTTCCCCCCAAATATCCATAACCAGACCCTTCAGGTCTGGTGTGGAATTTAAGGGGAACTCCACCCCAAATTAAAAAAAAAATGGCGTGGAGTCCCCCCTAAAATCCACACCAGACCCCTTATCCGAGCACGTTGACCTGGCCGGCCGCAGAAAAGAGGGGGGGACAGAGCGCGGCCCCCCCTCTCCTGAACCGCACCAGGCCACATGCCCTCAACATTGGGAGGGTGTTTTGGGGTGCCCCCCAAAACACCTTGTCCCCATGTTGATGAGGACAAGGGTCTCTTCCCCACAACCCTTGCCCGGTGGTTGTGGGGGTCTGCGGGCAGGAGGCTTATCGAAATCTGGAAGACCCCTTTAACAAAGGGGCCCCCCAGATCCTGCCCCCCCCCTGTGTGAAATGGTAATGGGGTACACTGTACTTCTACCATTTCACCAAAAAAAAATGTAAAGGGTTAAAAACGACAAGAGCCGGTTTTTGACAAGTCCTTTATTATCTTCTTTCTTCTTCTTTTCTTCTTTCCTTCGGGTTTCTTCCGCCATCTTCTTCTTCCTCTGCTTCTGTCTTGGGTCTTCTATTCCCGCATCTTGCCCGGAATGTTCTTCCATCTTCTGCTCCTTCCGCTGTCCTTCTCGTCCGCATCTTCTTCTTCTTCTTAGCGGAGGCGCCGCTTCCAATTGAAATACCCGCTGTCTGCCGGACCACGCCCCCCTCTGACGCCACGGGCAAGCTCTTAGGAGTGTGCTTCAAGTGCGTCAGAGGGGGGCGTGGTCACATGTTCCAGAAAGCGGGCAATTCAATTGGAAGCGGCGACTCTGGCAAAGAAGAAGCCGCGCACAAGCTTCCAATTGAATTGCCCGCCCTCTGACATGTGACCACGCCCCCCTCTGACGCACTTGCAGCACACTCCTAAGAGCTTGCCCGTGGCGTCAGAGGGGGGCGTGGTCCGGCTTTTGACAAGTCCTTTATTATCTTCTTTCTTCTTCTTTTCTTCTTTCCTTCAGGTTTCTTCCTCCATCTTCTTCTTCCTCTGCTTCTGTCTTGGGTCTTCTACTCCCGCATCTTGCCCGGCGTGTTCTTCCATCTTCTTCTCCTTCCGCTGTCCTTCTCGTCCGCATCTACTTCTTGTTTTTCTTCGCCGGAGGCGCCACTTCCAATTGAAATCCCCGCTGTCTGCCGGACCACGCCCCCCTCTGACGCCACGGACAAGCTCTTAGGAAAGTCCCCGTTTGGTGCCTGTGCGTCAGAGGGGGGCGTGGTCACATGTCAGAAAGCGGGCAATTCAATTGGAAGCGGCGACTCTGGCAAAGAAGAAGCCGCGCACAAGCTTCCAATTGAATTGCCCGCCCTCTGACATGTGACCACGCCCCCCTCTGACGCACTTGCAGCACACTCCTAAGAGCTTGCCCGTGGCGTCAGAGGGGGGCGTGGTCCGGCAGACAGCGGGGATTTCAATTGGAAGCGGCGCCTCCGGCGAAGAAGAAGAAGAAGATGCGGACGAGAAGGACAGCGGGAGGAGCAGAAGATGGAAGAACACGCCGGTCAAGATGCGGGAATAGAAGACCCAAGACAGAAGCAGAGGAAGAAGAAGAAGATGGAGGGAAAAACCCGAAGGAAAGAAGAAGAAAGAAGATAATAAAGGACTTGTCAAAAACCAGCTCTTGTCGTTTTTAACCCTTTACATTTTTTTTTCTCGTGAAATGGTAGAGGTACAATGTACCCCATTACCATTTCACACAGGGGGGGGCAGGATCTGGGGGGCCCCTTTGTTAAAGGGGTCTTCCAGATTTCGATAAGCCTCCTGTCCGCAGACCCCCACAACCACCGGGCAAGGGTTGTGGGGAAGAGACCCTTGTCCTCATCAACATGGGGACAAGGTGTTTTGGGGGGTACCCCAAAACACCCTCCCAATGTTGAGGGCATGTGGTCTGGTGCGGTTCAGGAGAGGGGGGGCCGCGCTCTGTCCCCCCCTCTTTTCTGTGGCTGGCCAGGTCAACGTGCTCGGATAAGGGGTCTGGTGTGGATTTTAGGGGGGCTCCACGCCATTTTTTTTAAAATTTGGGGTGGAGTTCCCCTTAAATTCCACACCAGACCTGAAGGGTCTGGTTATGGATATTTGGGGGGAACCCCACGTCATTTTTTTTTTGAAAATTGACGGCGGGGGTTCCCCTTAATATCCATACCAGACCTAAAGGGTCTGGTTATTGAATTTGGGGGGACCCCCACGCTTTTTTTTCTTTTTTTTTAAGAATGAATTCTCCTGCAATTGCTGCAATTGCCGGGAGCCGACAATTCATTATTGCAGTCAGTTTTAAATGGCTTTTTTGCTTTGAAAAATGTCATTTTGTGCAGAGACAGTTCTAACCACAGGAAACATGCGCTTTTTCACATGCTGACATTAGAGCCCCCCATAGTACGAAATTTAAAGAAAAATTATACTTTTAGTGTTGCACTTTTAGCATTGTTAAAATCACTGCTCCCGAAAAAACGGCCGTTTTAAAAAATAAAAAAAACATTGATACATGTCCCCTGGGGCAGGACTGAGGTCCCCAAACACTTTTTAGGACAAAACTTGCAGATTAGCCTTTCAAATTCACAATTAAGATTTCCCCCATAGACTTTAACAGGGATTCGGCGGCGGCTTTACTAATCAATTACATTGCGCTGCTGCTGCGGCCGGTTCATGTGCCTAATTAAGGCTTCATCCAGCGCACGTATTAAGGCATGTACAGGCGCAGCGCAGCTTCATTAGTAAATCACCCCCATAGAGTTATTCATCCTTACTTTAACTTCATTTACTGTCAGATTAGGGGATTTCCAAGCCTTCACTAATGTCTGCTTCACTGCCGTGAAAAGCTGCAATAGCAGTTTAAATTGCATATGTGTTATATTGCCAGGTTTCAAGTTGAGCAAAGCTGTTCTGAGGTCTAAGGCCCCGTACACACGAGCAGACAGATTTGTTCAAATCGGTCGGACAGACCGATTTGAACAAATCTGTCTGCTGGGATGTATTGGTTTGATCGTGTACACACGATCAAACCAAAATCCCCGCTGGCAGACGGCGCGCTGATGTGTCAGTGACGTGGCGGTGACGTTGACGCCGCCACGTCACCGCACCAGGAAGTGAAATACTTCCTCGTATGCGTCGAATCCATTCAACGCATGTGCGAGAAGATATGTCTGCTGGTTAGCGTACTAACCAGCAGACATATCGGGCGGACGGATTCCCAGCCGACAGCTGGCCAAATCCGTCGGCTCGCCCATACACACGATCGAATCTGTCTGCTGGGACGGTCGGGCTGACCGTTTCCAGCAGATAGATTTGATCGTGTGTACGCGGCCTAAAGGAATATTCTTTTTGGTCAATATACAAGCAATTTTGAAAATTTCCTTCCAAAATGCCATCGCCTTCAGACACGACCACCAAATATGAAGATAAAACCAAGTACCATCTAGTTAGCGCTTTATAATTTGCTTCCATCGCGAGTACGTTTGGGGAGACTGTTTTTGTGTTACACCGTATTTGATTCCAATCAGATGCATTTAATTCACAATCTAGATCCTCCTCCCATTTTCGGACATAGGATAGTTTATCCATGCTAAATTGTATTAGTGACTGAGAATATATGACAGATATTGTACCCCTAGCATGTGGATCTTTATTACAAATATTTTCAAAAGTAGACAAGCAAGTTAACAAAGGTGAACAAGATATTAATGGCATGAAAAGGTTTTTTTAATTTGGAGGTATCTGAATAGCTCTGTATGTGGTAGACCATATAATTCACATAATGTCGGGAATGGAATGAAAGATGTGGAATCTACAAATTTGTACATGCACTGCATATCCCTAGAAACTCATTCCTTAAAAGATTTGGGAGAGATCCATGCCGGATAAAATGCCGGATTTTTATAGAATGATAACAATGGATTATGAGAAGATTGTAGTTGATATTTTATTTTGAATCTATCCCAAAGGGATAGCATATCCCTGCATATCTCAGATGCACTACGCCGACGTAACGCGGAGTGGCAAGTACCGTATTCCCTAAGTAAATGCACTCCAAGATGCGCCTGCGTCACGTAAAATCATCGGCGTAATCCGATGCAACAACAAAGTAAGAGGGAAGTGGCCGTGTTGCATTGTAATGAAGCGTGACCCCATGCAAATGCAGGCTGGGACGAACGGAGCATGCGCCGTGACGTAGATGACCCGCGCCGTGATGTGGTTGATCCGCACCGTGACGTGGATGCCTTCTGCCCATGCGCAAAGCCTCCCTACGATTCGCCGGCGCAGGGTATATAATGCGGCCACACATGCGCCCGTGCAGCGCAAACGTCTCCCATTTTTTTGATTGTGACGGCAAAACGTTGTGCAGGACCATGACTACTGTTGGTAAGGAGAGGAGGAAGAAAAATGTCACCCCAGAGGAGAGGGCCATTGTTGTCAGGGCAATGGAAAAATATGATTCCCGGCTCCATGGTGCTGACAGTGCCGGGACCAGCAAGTCCCGGAGGGATCAGATCCTCATGAAGGTCGCTTGCCAAGTAAATGCCCTTTCTCATGAGGTCCGAACACCGCAGGACATTAAAAAAAAATTAATGACCTGCGGCGTCTCGTGAAGGGCAAGCTGGCTGCGATTGCTCGGCATGCCAGGGGCACTGGAGGGGGCCCACCCTGCACCGTCCGCCTGACTGAGGAGGAGAAGGTGGTCGCCCGCTGCCTGCAGACGGAGCAGGTTGAGGGAGTTGGGGGCTATGAGTCCGAAAAGCCAGCCCTGAGAACAGGTAAGTGTGTTTTATATTCTATATTCTATCTGTTGTGTAGCATGTGTGGGGGTGGTGCCAAGTGTGTGGGTCCACCAACATGTGCATCTTTTGTGTCATCCACAGATGTGCAGGAGGGAGCGGGGCCATCTGTTGCTGCCAGGGCCCGTCAGGATCCATCCCCCGAGCATCCAGTCCCTCTGGCTGCCCCCCTGGAACAGGACTTGGAGGGAAGTGGGCACTACGTCTACGGAGGAGGTGGTTGAGGAGGAGCTCGTAGACCAGGAGCTCTACCTTGTTTTGGAGGAGGACCATGGGTTGCCCGAACCAGCCCAGGCTATCCCCCCATCTTTATCAAGCCCCTCAGTGTCCCCCCCCAACCTCTCCAGTCCCTCTGTTCCCCCCCCCTCATCTCCGGCCCCTCAACATCCTCCCCTTATGCCCGGTCCCCTGCCACTCCCCGGAAGGTGACGTGCAAGACCAGGGGTGTTCACAAGGTCCTGCCAGAACAGCTGGCCAGGCAGCAGGACCAGCAAAATCGGCACCTGTCAGAGGTCGTGGAGGAGATGAGGCGCCTGGCCGACAGCCTGGTCTCCTCGGGACACCTTACGGATGCCATACAAGACATTGCTGGCAACAGCGCAGCGACGCTGACCAGCCTGGGGGAGCTGCAGGCGACCACCTCCGACCTTGTAGGGGAGGTTCATGCCCTGCGCCTTGCAGTCGTGGAGCAGACTGCTGTGCAGACCCGCATAGCGGTTGCCCTGGAGGGCATGCAGGCAGCCAGGGAGGGACATGGGGATGCTTCTCCTCCACCTGCTACCCCACCCCCCCCACCTGTGGCGGCCCAAGGCAAGTGAGGGGCAGGAGTCGTGGCACCAGGTGGAGCCCCCGCCAGGCCCATTAATTTTTTTTCTTATTATTTTGCTCTGGTTAAGAGCTTTTTATTTTTTGTTTTATTTAATGCTCTGGTTCAGAGCTTTTTTTTTTATTTATTTAATGCTCTGGTTAAGAGCTTTTTTTTTTTTACTTGATACTGCACACGGTGCAGTGTGAATGGTGTGTGAATGTGAGGGGGTGGCACTCCTGCCAGTAAGGGGTGTCACCCTCGGCCGTTGGGAAGAAGTTATCCCCACGGCTGTGTGAATGTTGTATGAATGGACAGCGACATCATTGGGGCCTTGACGCGGCGTTGCTGCTCCCAAGTCCTACATGCTGGACTTGGGCTAATCCAATGTGATGTGGATGTGGTGTGTGTGTGATCTAGGGACCACAGTGGTGTACACGCGTGCATTGTCTGTGTGCCATGCTGTATGTGTGTGTTTAACGGTCAAAGATTTGTAACAGGAGGACCCTCCTGACTGCTCTTCCATCAGCAGACGGGGTCTCCTCTGGCAGGGGGGCTGTGTGGTTGGGGGGTCAGGTCATCACGTAGGGCAATCTGCAGGCCCTTTCTCATGGCAAAGTTGTGCAGAATGCAACATGCACCGATGATCTGACCCACAAAGTTGGGGGAATACAATAGGGCCCCCCCAGAATTATCCAGGCATCGGAAACGGGACTTCAGGAGGCCAAATGTGCGCTCCACCACTGCACGGGTTTTGATGTGTGCTTCATTGTATCTTCTCTTTCCTCTGGTTTGGGGGTTCCGGAAAGGAGTCATAAGATGGGGTCCAAGTACATATGCAGAGTCACCTGGAAGGGAAAAGACAGGAGGATGTTAGTCATGCATGTGCCCCTTGTGATGTGTGCATTATGGGGGGGGACAGTCATGCCTGCCACCCATGTCACTCACCAACCAGCCAGCTGTCCCCATACATGTCCTGCTTAAAATCTTCTGGGATGGTGCTTTGACGGTATATGTAGCTGTCATGGCTGGACCCGGGGTCTTTGGCACGGACGTGTCATATGAGGTATTTGGCATCGGATATCACCTGTAAGTTTATGGAGTGCCAATGCTTCCGATTGCGATATATGTGCTCTGTGGCACTGGGGGGCTGGAGTGCGACATGTGTGAAATCAATGGCCCCGATGGTGCATGGGAATCCGTCAGTTCTGTAGAAATCTGTCATTGCCTTCTGCCGCAGTTGCTCAGTGGTGGGTCTGATGATGTGGTGGGACATGCGTCTGAGGATTGCGGAGATAACCTGGTACATCTGCTTATGCTGGTTTGTGACATCCCAGCCACCACTCCACTTGTACGCTGGAATGATCCACTGGCCAGGAAATGGAGTGTTGCCAGGACCTTCACCAGTGGCTGCAGTGCATGTGAGCGGTATGTCTGGCTGGTGATGTCCTCCTGCAGGGCTGTGGTTAGTTCCAGGATGGCAGCAGGGCTGAATCTGAAGATGCGATACAACTTTCTCATCACCCATGCCAAAGAGGCTCATGCGCGTTCGGTAGATCCTCTCACGTGCCCCCCTCCTCCTACTCCTCCTTCTATGCTCCTCTTCCTCTGCATACATTAGTAGTGATAAGACCATGGCTGCCCCTGGCATGTTGGCATACGAATGTGTTGTCCAGTAAGTGTGATTGCTCAGCTCGTCCGTTATGGTGCTGCTGTAGTTGCTCTCCAGCTGACTTGCACACGGTCTTGAGCAAAGTTACCCGTGCTTTTATGAGGGGTATGTTTACTCCAGGCTTTCGTGTTACGTGCATCACGGGTAGCCAACGCCGAACGGGCGTAGTTTCGGGAATCCGCGCATCTCCCTCATTTGCATATTTGCATGCTAATTCAATGGGAGCTGAATATTTACGATGTGTAACTATGCGCCTACGCCGCACTAGCTTAAAGCATTTTCGCCGCTCAGACGAAAAAGATGTTCTCGCGTATGTGGTTCTGTGTTTACCGAGCATCGATACGCAGGCGCACATTTACAATTACGCCACGCATATCCATTTACGCAGGCGTAGCGCCGCTGAGAATCTGGCCCTTAATGTTTAATAATGGGATTTCGTATGTGTCTGCATACTTTAAGGGAAATCCATAGCACATTGGATAGTGGAATGGGATCGCATTCAATTGCTCCTATTAATACCCAAAGTGGTGTTTCCTGTTGTGCATGGTATTTAGCGAGAGTTGCGATTTGTGCAGCCCGGTAGTAATGCGCAAAGTTTGGATACCCAACTCCACTCTTTATTTTGGGGAGGTATAGCGTTTGTGATTTTATTCTAGGTTTGGAAGAATCCCAGACAAAGGATGAAACTCTTTTCTGTAAAGTTCTCAGGTAATAAGCAGGTATTGGAATGGGCAACACTCTGATAATGGGAGATGGGTCCATAATTTTATTAAATTTGATATATGTTTTAGAATTGCAAGATAATTGTATGAGAATAAATCTGATATGGATGCAGTAAGATGTATCCCTAAAAAAGGGATACATTTTTCTGGCCATGTAAATGGGAGACCTATTTTGGCTGAGCTCAGTTCAGTGGTTGAAAGGGATATATTCAGGTCAAAACATTTGGAGGCTGGAGGCCTTCTTCGGTGGATCTCGGGGACCAGGCCCGGAAGCCTCCAAGATGGCGCCGACACCTAAGGCTGCTAAGACGTCTAAGGCAGCACAGAAGGCCGCGCTCCAGCAGCAGCAGATGACAGACTCCCAGATCCCCTCTCCGGAGTTGGTGAGTGACACTGCTCCCTCTCCTTCACCGGGATCCTCCACCTCCCATGGACAGGGCCCTGACTTGGCAGATGTATTGAGCGATGGGGACCTGAAACGCCATATCTGGTCTCTCCCCACACGTGCTGACCTGGAAAGATTTACTGCTAGGGTGGAGAAGGCCTTCACTGCAGACATAGCACAGCTAAAGGCAGATACCAATCACCTGGGGGCCAGAATGGAGTCAGGGGAACAGGGGCTGGACGAGGCCTTGCCAGCAATCTCCTTGCTACAGAACAGGTGCTGTGCCCAGGACCAAAAAATGTATGCATTACTCTGCCAGCTTAATGATTTTGATAATCTCAGCAGGAGGGCTAATATTCGCATATGCGGCTTGCCAGAGGCGACTTCCCCCAAAGATATTGTCCCCGCACTGGAGGATATATTCAGGGAGATTTTGGGTCTGCCCGCAACAGCACCTATCGAGATTGACTGTGCCCACAGGGCCCTTAGACCCCCCTCTCAGGATGTAGACAATCCCAGAGACATATTATGCAAGCTCCACAAGTATACCCTGAAGGACAGAATTATGCAAAAGATGCGAGGGAGACAATACTTTGACTTTGATGGGGCCAAACTTTTCTTCTACCAGGATATCTCACGGCGAACACTCATGCAGCGCAGGGTCCTCCGTCTGCTGCTTGAAGCTATACAAAAAGCAGGACTGACCTACCGCTGGGGGTTCCCTTTTTACCTCCAAGCAACCAAAGATGGCCGGCTGGCCACGCTGCGCAATAAAGATGACCTTCCGCATTTTTTGGATACCCTGGGATTGGAGCCGGTGGACTTCCCTGTCTGGAGGGGACTGTCTGAACACCCCCACTTGCAACTTCCTCAACCATGGATGTCGGTCAGCCACAGGAGTCGCAGGCGCGACCGTAGACGCCCCTCTGCCAACTCCCCCCAGAGCCCGGACTCCCGGGGGCACCGAGGGGTCTGATAACACTCTTCCCTTGTTGCTGCTCCCTCAGCGGCTGTTTGCACTTCCCCCTTGCCCTCACCTATTGCTGCCTGTGCAGCCTTTTTTTTGTTGTTGTTATGAGGGGGGGAGGGTATAGCCATAGTTGCGCAATGCGCCTTTGTGTGATTTGCTGTAGGGACGGGGGCCTCTGTTGATGCTACTGGCCGGTTTTGGACTTCCTATCCTCGGCCCTGATAGTTGAACTTTAGCCGACGTCTGGTCCCTATCTGAACCTGTCCCATCGGATGGCTCCCCTGACATCCCAGTTCGAGTGTGTCTACTTTATTAGTTAAAATTCTTACTCATTGTTTTATTTCATTTTTTTTCTTTTTTTTTTTTATCCGCTGAGCTGAATCCCTCTCCTAATTGAATGTTTTATGTTAACTGTGCAGTGGTGTGCGGGGACTGACCCTCGCGTCCTGCCCTCTCTTGTTGGTCCACGTTCCCCCCGTAGGCCATACCTTACTAGGTACATTTTCCTTTTAGGAAATAGAAATGAGTCTCGGGGACCCCTCCCTTAGAGGGTTGACCCCGGGCCCATCCCCTTGGAGTTTTGGTGGGGAGTTTTTACCTCCCTGCTATCGTATGTCTTGTGTATTTGTTTCCCTGATACTCACTGTTTCTCTTTTTCCTCCTTCTATTTTTTCCCTCTTTCTTGTTTTTTTCTCACAGGAACGACCTCCAGCTCCATCCCCCGTGCTACACCCACCCCAGGGATAGGACACCTTCCCATGAACAGATCTTCTGATGGCGTCACTTAAGGTACTCTCTTATAATGTCCGAGGTCTTTGCTCCCCGTGTAAACGTAGTAAATTGTGGTGGGAACTGAAGAGATCTGGGGCGCAGGTGGTCCTTTTGCAGGAAACGCATTTTACCCCCCGATCTCTGCCCAAACTCCCAACTCATTTATATAACCAATGTTTTTTAAGTAACTCTCCGGATACCAAGTCTAAAGGCACGGCTATTGCCATACACAAATCTTGCCCCTTCCAGATTACTGAGAGCAAAATAGACCCCTTGGGACGGTTTGTTTTTCTAAAGGGTTCGGTTATGGGTCAGAGGCTCACCGTGGCCACGATTTACGCCCCTAATTCGGGTCAACTTTCATTCCTTGACAGCACCCTAGATGCCCTGGCAGACTTTAGGGAGGGTGCTTTAGTCCTGGGAGGCGACTTTAATGTTAGTCCTGACCCACAGCTTGACACTTCCCGCAACCGACCCTCCCATTCGCATGCTTTCCTTAGACACTTTCGTCGGTCCCTTCAGGCCCATCGATAGTTGGCGTGTACTGCACCCCTCTGACAGAGACTACAGTTACTACTCGAAGATCCACGACGTCTATACTCGTATAGACCTCATCTGTGTAGACCACCTAGCCCTGGAGGTATTGCAGGCTTCGTCTATCGGGAACCTTACTATATCAGACCATGCCCCGGTGTCAACCACGTTGGCTCTGCAACCGGACGCCTGTCGGGCTTGGTCATGGCGGCTAAACGATTTCTTACTGGACGACGAGGTAGCTGTCTTGAAGGTGGCGGATGTCTTGTCTCACTACTTTCGAGAGAACACCATGGAGGGAGTGAGTAAGGGAATTGTTTGGGAGGGACACAAGGCAGTAGTATCGGGTGAACTGATCTCCCAGGGATCTAGACTAAAAAAGGCCCAGCAGGCAGACTTCAACAGGGTGCTACAGGCCCTTCAAAAGGCTGAACTCAGACATAAACATACCGGTGACTCGGAGGCTTTGAGGGAGCTGACCGACATGAGAGAATTATTTTTACGTTTGCTAGATCGCCAGGCGCGTAAGCAACTGCGCTATATGTCACACAAATACTATGAGCACGGCAACAAATGTGTCCGTATTCTCGCCGGGGCACTCAGGAAGAAGCGTGCACAAATGCTGGTGCATAAGCTATGCCTACCCTCTGGGTTACTGGCAGTCAGGTCCTCCCAAATAGCCTCTGGGTTCCGTGATTATTATGCTGCCCTGTATGACTTGGGTTTGACGCGCCCCCCCCCAGGGTTGGTGATGCGAGACTCACTGACATTCAAGACTACTTGAAGGCTTCTGGCCTGCCCTCACTGACCCAATGGCAAGAGCCCTGGCCCTAACGGATTCACCAAAGCCTACTTAAGACAATTCCTGCCTCTGCTGTCTGGGTCGATGTGTGACTACTTCAACTCCATAGCAGAAGGAAATGTCATCCCTAGTGAGGCGTTGCTAGCTCATATTTCAGTCATCCCCAAGGACGGGAAAGACCTGACTCAGCCCCAAAGTTACAGGCCCATATCCCTCCTGAATGTGGATGTAAAATTTTTAGCAAAGATTCTCGCCACTAGGCTGAAACATCTGATCCCGTTAATTGTCCACCCTGACCAGACAGGGTTTGTTGCGGGCCGTGAGGCCCGGGACAACTCTGTCAGAGCAATACAGCTCATTCATTGGGCGCGTGCCTCAGCTGACTCCCCCCCGTATCTCATTCTCTCCACAGACGCGGAGAAAGCTTTTGACCGGGTGGACTGGAGCTACCTCTGTGCCGTACTTGAAACTATGGGTCTCCGTACACACATGCTGACTTGGATTATGGCGTTGTACTCAGACCCCAGTGCACAAGTCAAGGTTAATGGATTCCTTTTCTCACAGATTCCCAATCAGAAATGGCACGAGGCAGGGGTGTCTGCTGTCACCTATCCTATTTGCTCTGGTGCTTGAGCCCTTTTTACGCACCGTCCGGGCAAATGTCGACATCAAAGGATTGACGGTGGGCCATACTGAGCACAAACTCTCAGCCTACACTGATGACGTGCTGTTTCACTTGACGGAGCCCCTGATCTCACTGCCAAATCTGCTGCGGGAACTCAACCATTTTGGGTCACTTTCGAATTTTAAAATCAATTATTCAAAGTCTGAAATACTCCCTATTCAGATGTCGCCCTCACTGGCTGACCGGTTACAGACCGCCTTCCCGTTTACTTGGGCCAAGTCCTCTCTGAAATACCTAGGTGTCTGGCTGACGGACAGATATGACACCCTTTATGCAGTAAATTTCCCCCCCTTGCTAGCTACAGTAAAAAATGACTTGGCCACTTGGACTAAGAAGGCCTTTACCTGGCTGGGGAGGCTGGCCGTAGTAAAGATGAACATCCTACCGCGCATTCTGTTCCATATGCAGATAATACCCATGTCCCTCCCTAGGGGTTTTTTCACTCAGGTGTCCAGTCTGATATCCAAATTTATTTGGAATGATCGGAAGCTGAGAATTGCGCTTCGGCTGCTCACACGCCCGAGGGAGGCAGGGGGCCTGGGTCTCCCGGATATTCAGAGATGCCACAGGGTGATTGTTCTCCAGAGGATACTTAATTGGCGCTTTCACAATGCCTCCAAGATCTGGGTTTCCCTGGAAAAGTGTATGGCGGGAAGGAACCTCTCTTATGCCCCTTGGCTGTCCCAGGGAGATAGGGGGCTGTTGGTCTCTGCTTCCCCGCTGACAACCCAGACCTTGAGTATCTGGGACTGGCTAAATGCTCGGCTGGCATTGGCCCCTCCTGTGTCCCCTTTGGCCCCGCTGGGCGGCTTTCTGTGGTTCCCACCGGGGGAGCAGACAGGCTTCTTCGGGCCATGGGTGGAGGATAGTAACTCTAGCTGTGGTAGGCTTCTTCCAGACGGTAAGCTTTTGCCCCTAGAGACGCTTAGAGGACAGCACGGGTCCTGCCCTATGGACTTTTGGCGCTACCGACAGCTACATCACTTTTTTGCGACCCACGGGGACTTAATCAGAGACACCTCTACGCTCACGGCCTTTGAACACCTCTTTATTGAAGAGGATCCGATTCCTCACATGATTTTGGAACTTTATCGCTTGCTTAGCTTTACGACCTCCACACAGAAACCCACTTTTGTCCGGACCTGGGAACGAGACTTGGAAACGACTTTTACCTCTAGCCAGCTGACACACCTGTATCGATTCACCCGATCTAGCTCAATTGATTCCAGCACCCAAGAAACAAACTATAAATTATTGTCGCGTTGGTACCGGGTGCCTGTGGACTTGGCTAGGATTTACCCTTCCACGTCTGACTGGTGCTGGAGGGGATGCGGCCACAGGGGTACACTCCTGCATATCTGGTGGGACTGTCCAGTGATCAGACCTTTTTGGTTGGACGTACAGTCCCAGATTAAGGAAATTCTAGACCTTGACGTCCCCTTCTCACCAATCCACTTTCTGTTGCACATTCCTCCCATGCCGGTGAGCCAGTATAAACGCAGTCTACTGCCCCATCTTTTGAACGCAGCGAAACGGCTACTTCCGATATACTGGAAGCGCCCGCAGGTTCCCAGCAGAGAGGAATGGATTCGCAAGGTGGGTGAGATATGGGAAACAGAGGACTGGATCGCCACTTGCAGGAATACTCAGGAGCATTACTCTAGCACCTGGTCGGCCTGGACGGTGTACTTCTTGGACCCGGGATTTGTCTCTTCCAGTTTGGATGTGGCATTGTTGGAACTAGCGGACCCCTCCCTTAAGCAAAGACCTCGGGCCCAATAGCCTGCTGCTGTACCCTTGACTGAGCTACTTAGACCTTCTTGGGTGTCGTTCTCTCTCAGCTGCTAACATTGCGAGAGGGTGGTGGCAAGTGGTGCGGGGGAGGAGCTGGATGTTTGACCTCAGGTACGTTCCTTCTGATTATAATTCCTCTCTATCTCTTCTTTTCTTTCTCTGTCTCTCTCTCTTCCTCTTTCCCCCTTGTCTCCCTCTCCCTATTCTTCTCTGCTTTTCCCCTTGAGACCTACTGGCACTGTGCCGAAACTGAGGGTCCTGGTGGCTGGTGTGCTGTGGGGGGGGGCCGGCTGGTTGGACGGACTCGGAGGCCTGCTGCCGGGAGGCAGCCTGACCCCTTCGGGGGTTGGGCACTTGTTTGCCATCCCAGGACAAGCCTGTCGACCGCTGTGGAGGTCGGTGGGGTTGCTGCAGGGGGAAGGTAAGATGGAGGCCCATGGTGGCCCCCCTTCCCTCATGCGCACTTGGCCGGCTTACCCTTTCATTTCGCACAACATATATGGTTTCACTTGTTGTCTGTTGGACTGGCCAGGCCGGCCTCCGGCTCCCTACCCCTCCTTCGGGTACCGAAAAGCCCCTTTTATTACCTGATGAGATGTTGGTGGTGTGTCGCCCCTGTATTTTAAACCTCAATTTATGTACTTTGTATGGTGGGGTGATCACCATTCTCGGCCCGCTACCTGACCCTTAGACCCCCTGTGATGATACCATGAGTACTAGGTCCCAATGTGTTTATGTGCTCCCTTTTTTTCAAAGTCTACTTTGTTCTTCTTTCTATGTTATGTTGATAAAGCAAAAACGGATGGCTTATTATTTGATGTAAGACGCTTCTGACAACATGAGTTGTGATGTATTACTATGCCGTCCACAAATAAATATTATACAAAAAAAAAACATTTTTTTGAGTGAGTGACAGAGAAACTTATATAGCGCAACACATGCAAACTGAATCGCCTCTGGGCGCTTGGTATCCATTTCCTGGGCCCTTAGAAGAGATGGGTCTTGATCTTTCTCCTGAAGGCCAGGTGGTTTACCTCCAACCGGATGTTAGTTGGTAGAGCGTTCCATAGTCTGGGTCCTTGGACCGCAAATCTTCGTTCTCTTTTGGACTTGTATCTGGTTTTGGGTATCTGGAGTAGATTTTGGTTAGTGGATTGCAGAATGCGATTGGGGTTGTGAGCTTTTAGTTTTTTGCATAGATATTATGGGTATTTCCCAGAATACACTTATGCGTTAGACAGAGTGCCTTGAAAGTGATTCTGTCTTCTACTGGTAACCAATGAAGGGATCTCAGTGAAGGTGAGATTGATTCCCAAGGTTTTTTCCCAGTCATAAGACGAGCGGCTGCATTTTGAACGACTTGCAGACGAGTAATTTTGTATTTGAAGAGTCTGAGATAGAGGGCATTTGCATAGTCAAGTCTGGAGTTGATAATTGTTCCCACCACGACTGCTATGTCTTTTTTGGGTATTTTTTTGGATTGATAACTAAACCTGAGAATGTTGCCATATGGTTAAGGATTGGAGTGAGATTAGGGCCTGACACTTGAGGGGATGAGAGAAATAAAAGAATATTGTCAGCAAATAAGCATAATTTGTGTTAGTGTCCTCCTAATTCTATTCCTGTAACAGTGCAGTCTGATCTGATCTTTTGCGCAAGTGGTTCAATGAGGAGGGCCAATAGCAGTGGGGAGAGTGGGCATCCCTGTCGCGTGCCCCTTTTTATGTTAAAAGGGTCTGACTTATATCCTGCATATTTGACATATGCTTTTGGGTTGTTGTAAAGTTCCATGATACATTTTGTGAAATTAGGGCCAAAACCCAATTTTTGTAATGTGTAATGTAGATATGACCATGAAATGGAGTTGAATGCTTGGTTGAGGTCTAATGAGAGAAAACACACTGGAATTCCTCGTGTTTTTGCTATGTGTGCTAATAGGCTCGTCCTTCGTATATTGTCATCTGCCTGTCTCGTAGGCATAAAACCAACTTGGTCGCGGTGTATCAGTGTACCAATGATTTTATTGAGGCGATTCGCCAATATTTTGGCTAGTATTTTGATGTTAGTGTTCAGCATGGAAATAGGACGATAATGTGCACTAAGGGTATCATCCGAATGTGGTTTAGGGATCATACATATTATAGCCAACAGTGATTCTTGTCTAAAAGCTTTTTGTTTTAGTAAATCATTAGATGTTTCCGCCATCCTTGGGGAGATTAGGTCTTTAAAAGTTTTGTAGTATCGGGCTGAGGTCCTGGTCTCTTATTTAACCACTTAAACCCCAGACCATATTGCTGCCCAAAGACCAGAGCACTTTTTGCGATTCGACACTGCCTGGCTTTAACTGACAATTGCATTGTCGTGCGACGTGGCTCCCAAACAAAATTGGCGTCCTTTTTCCCACAAATTTAGATTTCTTTGGGTGGTATTTGATCACCTCATTTTTTTGCACTATAAACAAAAATAGAGCGACAATTTTGAAATTTATAAATATCCCCAAAAAATATGTAAAAAAAAATTTTTTCCCTCAGTTTAGGCAGATTAGTATTCTTTTACATATTTTTAGTACTAGTACTATTTTTTATTAGTAATGGCGGCGATCAGCGATTTTTTTTTCGGTACTGCGACATTATGGCGGACACTTTTGACACATTTTTGGGACCATTGGCATTTTTATAGCGATCAGTGCTATAAAAATGCATTGGATTACTATAAAAATGCCACTGGCAGTGAAGGGGTTAACACTAGGGGGCAGGGAAGGGGTTAAGTATGTTCCTGGGTGTGTTCTAACTGTATGGGGGGGTGGACTGACTGAGGGAAATCACTGATCTTCTGTTCATACATTGTATGAAAAGAAGATCATCCTTTTTTCTCCCTGACAGGACCGGGAGCTGTGTGTTTACACACACAGTTTCCTGTCCTCGCTCTGTACCTCGCTCTGCACCCGCACGGGACTCGGGGGTGAGCGGGGGGCACGCACGTGCCCCCAGTGTCCACTTCTAGAGGCGACGTAGAGCTACGGGCTCTCACGCAGGGGAGCCGACCTGCCCCTGTAGAACTGTGGCGGCTGGTCGGCAACCAGTTAAATTAAGATCTTTAATGGCATCTGCTACATCATCTTGTGTAATTGGTTTTTCCAATTTTGCTTTTTGAGTCTCGTTAATT
The DNA here is from genome assembly GCA_029574335.1 of Rana kukunoris. Taxonomy (NCBI): domain Eukaryota; kingdom Metazoa; phylum Chordata; class Amphibia; order Anura; family Ranidae; genus Rana; species Rana kukunoris. The sequence goes on along the minus strand of CM056050.1, from coordinate 413,398,582 downwards.
TGTGGTAGTTGGATTTGTGAGAAGAAGGAGTCTGCTTCTGTGACATTGAAGGTATTAGCTTTTGAGTAAAATGTTTTTAAAATGTTCCCTGGTGTGCTCCATGTTCCCTGATTGTGCCCCCGATGAGCACATCAGGGCACAATCAGGGAACATGGAGCACACCAGGGAACATGAGAGCACATCAGGGCACATGGGGTACAGCACATCAGGACATGGCACATCAGGGTACAGGACATGGCACATCAGGGCACAGCACATCAGGACAGAGCACAGGGCACATCAGGGTACAGGGCACATGAAACAGCACATCAGGGTACAAAGCCCAGCACATCAGGGCACATGGCACATCAGGGTACAGGGTACATGAAACAGCACATCTGGTTACAAAGCCCAGCACATTAGGGTACATGGGGTACCCTGATGTGCTGGGCTTTGTACCCTGATGTGCTGTTTCATGTGCCCTGTCCTGTACCCTGATGTGCCCTGTCCTGATGTGCTGTGCCCTGATGTGCTCTCATGTGCCCCATGTGTCCTGGTGTGCTCGTATGTGCCCTGATATGCCCCATGTGCCCTGGTGTGCTCATGTGTGCCCTAATTGTGCCCTGATGTGCTCTGATTGTGCCCCATGTACCCTGATGTGCCATGTGCCCCATGTACCCTGATGTGCCATGTGCCCTGTCCTGATGTGCTGTGCCCTGATTTGCCATGTCCTGTACCGTGATGTGCCATGTGCTGTACCCTGATGGTGAGTGGTCAGTGTGTAGTGTAGTGGTCAGTGTAGTGGTCAGTGTGCAGTGTAGTGGTCAGTGTGCAGTGTAGTGGTCAGGGTTAATAATGCGTCCGCTCACACCAGTGCTGGGGGGGTTAATAATGCGTTCGCTGACACCAGTACTGTTTTTGAAGTTGGAAAGTTTGCATGCGGCCCCCCATGGGATATGAAAACTTGTCTTGTGGCCCTCAGGTAATTTGAGTTTGAGACCCCTGCTCTTAATACTGGTTTGTGCGCTTCCCAAAACATGAGTGGGGATATTTCTGGATTCGTTTTATGCTTAAAGTATTCCTTTAGGGCTTGCTCAATTATTAAGCTATATGTAGGATGCTTAGGCAAAATATTTGGGAGATACCAAGTTGGATCATGGTTTTTGGGTATAATAGAAGCAACTGTGGTGAATGCTGCAATATGGCCAGACCATGGGATGGGTATGATAGTAGAATTAAGTAATTCCGGTATCATACCAATTGTTAAAAATATATGATCAATGCGACTAAATGATTTATGCAGGTTAAAGAAATAGGTATAATTACATTTCGTAGGGTTAGATTCTCTCCAGGAATCCGCTAAATTGTATTTAGATAAGAGGTTAGAGAGAGACTAATAGCGATGTCCATGATAAAGCCTGTTAGAATAAGGTAACGACCTTCTGGGTCTTTGATTTCTGAATGTAGTACAAACTGTGTAGTTCGGTGAAATGCTATTAAGGTTTCTCTTTTCTTGGTATTGGCAGATGCTGTATATACTTGTGGATAAAATACATTATATAATTTTGGAGTTGTATTTGTGGTGAAGTGCATTTCTTGCAAACAGACAATGTGTGATTTCTTAGCCTGAAACAATCTGAATGCTTTTGTTAGTTTCTGAGGCAAATTTAGACCTTGTACTGTACATTAATAGTTAATACATTCAGTGGAGCCATGGCAGCCTAAACATCATGCTAGTCTTACCATTATTAACAGAGATGTGGCTTTCCGGCCCAGACAAGGGAGAAGAAGGAGTAAAGGGGGATCCAAAATAAGCAATGTTAAAAATAAAATAAAAGACAGTACATATTATAAAGTATCTGAATACATTTAAGAAAACAAAGTTCTTGAGGTTTACCTGTGATAAGGGGTAAAGTCCCCTATCAGGGGGATAAGTGCCCTCGTCGAATCTCCACACAACACTGTGGGGACCCGAGGAGAGCCTAGTGAGGCACATGTTTTTTTCCGTGCACTGGAGAGCTGCTTGTTAAATGAGATATGTGCACCACTTGGGGTGCAAAAAATGTTCGCCCTAACTAAATATAACCAAACCGTGGATAATTTATACTGTATATAAATCCCAAACATGAATATGAAATTAGGGGTTGCAATGCAATAACAAAAAAGTTGCTGAGATATTAATATTTTTTGGGTAAGTGTGGAATAAACCTACAGTAAAGTATGGGAATAGTCAAGGTTAGAATAATGTTGAAAATTTCCCTGTTGTAACTCTAAGGGGCTGATTTACTATTAGCATTAAGAGCGCTAAATGAAGGCTTAATTAGGCGCATGAAACGGCCGCAGCAGCAGCGCAATGCAATTGATAAGTAAAGCCGCCGCCGAACTCCCTGTATAAGTCTATGGGGGGAAATCTTAAGTGTTCATTTTAAAGGCTAATATGCAAGTTTTGTCCTAAAAAGTGTTTGGGGACCTCATTCCTGCCCCAGGTGACATGTACCAATGTTTTTTTTTAAGTGATTTTAATAATGCTCAAAGTGCAACAATAAAAATGAAATATTCTTTTAAAATTCGTACCATGGGGGGTTTTAAAGTCAGCATGTGAAAAAGCGCACTTTTCCCGTGGTTAGAAATGTCCCTGCACAAACTGACAGTCTGAAGAAAAAAAGCTGTTTAACCACTTGACTACTGGGCACCTAAACCCACTTAATAACCAGACCAATTTTCAGCTTTCGGTGCTCTCACATTTTGAATGACAATAACTCAGTCATACAACACTATAACCAAATGAAATTTTTGTCCTTTTTTTCCCACAAATAGAGCTTTCTTTTGGTGGTATTGTATTACCTCTGCGGTTTTTATTTTTTTCACTATAAATGAAAAAAGAACGAAAATTTTGTAAAAAAATGAATTTTTCTTCATTTCTATTATAACATTTTGCAAAAAAGTATTTTTTCTTCATAAACTTGGCCTAAAATGTATACTGCTACATATCTTTGGTAACAAAACAAAAAAAATTTAGATATTATTTAGTCTGGGTGAAAGTTATAGGGTCTAAAAGCTATGGTACCAATTACTGAAAATTGATCAATTTTATCACATCTGATGTACTGACAGATTCTCTCTCCCTAACATGCCAGAAAAGTACAAATACCCCCCAAATGACCCCTTTTTGGAAAGAAGACATTCCAAGGTATTTAGAAAGTGGCATTGTGAGTTTTTTGAAGTTGTCATTTTTCCCACAATACTTTGCAAAATCAAGATTTTTTTCATTTTTATTTTCTTTCCACAAAATTTTCATATTAGCGGGTTATTTCTCACACACAGCATATGCATACCACAAATTACACCCCAAAACACATTCTGCTATTCCTCCCGAGTATGGCGATACCACATGTGTGGGACACAGCGTGGCCACATGGAATGGCGCCAAACTTTGCGACTTAAAAATCCCCATAGGTGACGCTTTAAATATTTTTACTGGTTACATCATTTTAGTTGGAGAGGAGGTCTAGGGCCAAAATGATTGCTCTCGCTCTAACATTCACAGCGATACCTCACATGTGTGGTTTGAACACCGTTTTCATATGTGGGCGGGACTTGCGTATGCGTTCGCTTCTGCATGCGAGCTCACGGGGACAGGGGCGCTGTATGCCCATAGTATTGCGGAGTATGCCCAGAGTATTGCGGAGTATGCCCAGAATATTGCGGAGTATGCCCAGAGTATTGCGGAGTATGCCCAGAGTATTGCAGAGTATGCCCAGAGTATTGCAGAGTATGCCCAGAGTATTGCAGAGTATGCCCAGAGTATTGCGGAGTATGCCCAGAGTATTGCAGAGTATGCCCAGAGTATTGCAGAGTATTCCCAGAGTATTGCAGAGTATGCCCAGAGTATTGCGGAGTATTCCCAGAGTATTGCGGAGTATGCCCAGAGTATTGCGGAGTATGCCCAGAGTATTGCAGAGTATGCCCAGAGTATTGCGGAGTATGCCCAGAGTATTGCGGAGTATGCCCAGAGTATTGCGGAGTATGCCCAGAGTATTGCGGAGTGCGGAGTATGCCCAGAGTATTGCGGAGTGCGGAGTATGCCCAGAGTATTGCGGAGTGCAGAGTATGCCCAGAGTATTGCGGAGTGCGGAGTATGCCCAGAGTATTGCGGAGTGCGGAGTATGCCCAGAGTATGCCCAGAGTATGCCCCCCAGAGTATGCCCAGTATTGCCCCCCAGAGTATGCCCAGTATTGCCCCCCAGAGTATGCCCAGAGTATGCCCAGTATTGCCCCCCAGAGTATGCCCAGAGTATGCCCAGTATTGCCCCCCAGAGTATGCCCAGAGTATGCCCAGAGTATTGCAGAGTGTTGCCCCCCCAGAGTGTTGCCCCCCCCAGAGTGTTGCCCCCCCAGAGTATTGCCCAGCATTGCAGAGTATGTGCAGCAGGGATGGCTGAGCAGGGAGGGATGGATGGATGGATCTGTGACTACATTTGTCACAGATCCAGCCCGCAGCACTGGCGCTGCCATCCGCTCCCTCCCCTCTCCTCTCCTCTCACACTGTACCGATCGGTACAGAGAGAGGAGGGAGGAACCGGCGTCATCAAATGACGCCGGTCTGTTTACATCTGATCGCGCCGTCATTGGACGGCGCGATCACGTGGTAAACCGCCGCTATCAGCGGCGATTTACCGTGATCCGTGACCCGCCGGGTCCTCTGGACCCGGCGGTCACGGACATTCCCGTGTGCGCGCCCCAGGGGCGCGCGGGAGTGCGACTCTGGAATCACGTTATATAACGTGATCCCAGAGTTAAGCAACCACCTTGCCGCCGTTATTTTTCGGCAGGTGGTTGCTAAGTGGTTAAAAATGACTCGCGGCTATAATGAATTGTCGGCTCCCGGCAATTGCAGGAGAATTCATTTATAAAAAAAGCGTGGGGTTCCCCCCAAATTCCATTAGAAGGCCCTTTAGGTCTGGTATGGATATTAAGGGGAACCCTGCTGTCATTTTAAAAAAAAATGACGTGGTGTTCCCCCTAAATATCCATAACCAGACCCTTCAGGTCTGGTATGGATTTTAAGGGGAACTCCACCCCAAATTTAAAAAAAATGCCCTGGAGTTCCCCCTAAAATCCACACCAGACCCTTATCCGAGCACGTTGACCTGGCCGGCCGCAGAAAAGAGGGGGGGACAGAGTGCGCCCCCCTCTCCTGAACCGCACCAGGCCACATGCCCTCAACATTGGGAGGGTGCTTTGGGGTACCCCCCAAAGCACCTTGTCCCCATGTTGATGAGGACAAGGGCCTCATCCCCACAACCCTTGCCCGGTGGTTGTGGGGGTCTGCGGGCAGGAGGCTTATCGAAATCTGGAAGACCCCTTTAACAAAGGGGCCCCCCAGATCCCGGCCCCCCCTGTGTGAAATGGTAATGGGGTACATTGTACCTCTACCATTTCACACAAAAAAAGTGTCAAGTGTTAAAAAAGACAAGAGCCGGTTTTTGACAAGTCCTTTATTATCTTCTTTCTTCTTCTTCTTCTGCTTCTTTCTTGGGTCTTGTAGTGCCGCATTTTAACCGGCGTCTTCTTCCATCTTCTTCTCCTTCCGCTGTCCTTCTCGTCCGCATCTTCTTCTTGTTCTCCCCTCTGACGCCACGGGCAAGCTCTTAGGAAAGTCCCTGTGTGGTGCCTGTGCGTCAGAGGGGGGCGTGGTCACATGTCAGATGGCGGGGAATTCAACTGGAAGCTTGTGCGTGGCTTCTTCTTTGCCGGAGTCGCCGCTTCCAATTGAATTCCCTGCCATCTGACATGTGACCACGCCCCCCTCTGACGCACAAGCACCACACGGGGACTTTCCTAAGAGCTTGCCCGTGGCGTCAGAGGGGGGCGTGGTCCGGCACACGGCGGGCATTTCGATTGGAAGCGGCACCTCCGGCGAAGAAGAACAAGAAGAAGATGAGGACGAGAAGGACAGCCGGAAGAAGAAGAAGATGGAAGAAGACGCCGGTCAAGATGCGGCACTACAAGACACAAGAAAGAAGCAGAGGAAGAAGAATAAGAAGAAGAAGATGCGGAGAGAATGCCAGCGGAAGGAGAAGAAGATGGAAGAAGATGCCGGTCAAGATGCGGCACTACAAGACCCAAGAAAGAAGCAGAAGAAGAAGAAAGAAGATAATAAAGGACTTGTCAAAAACCGTCTCTTGTCTTTTTTAACACTTAACACGTTTTTTTTTTTGTGAAATGGTAGAGGTACAATGTACCCCATTATCATTTCACACAGGGGGGTGGCCGGGATCTGGGGGGCCCCTTTGTTAAAGGGGTCTTCCAGATTTTGATAAGCCTCCTGCCCGCAAACCCCCACAACCACCAGGCAAGGGTTGTGGGGATGAGGCCCTTGTCCTCATCAACATGGGGACAAGGTGCTTTTGGGGGTACCCCAAAGCACCCTCCCAATGTTGAGGGCATGTGGCCTGGTGCGGTTCAGGAAAGGGGGGGCCACACTCTGTCCCACCTCTTTTCTGCGGCTGGCCAGGTCAACGTGCTCGGATAAGGGTCTGGTGTGGATTTTAGGGGGAACTCCACGCCATTTTTTTTAATTTGGGGTGGAGTTCCCCTTAAATTCCACACCAGACCTGAAGGGCCTGGTATGGATATTTGGGGGGAACCCCAAGTCATTTTAAATATTCCTTTAAATTTCGTACTGTGGGGGGCTGTAAAGTCAGCATGTGAAAAAGCGCACTCTACCTGTTGTTAGAAATGTCTCTGCACAAAATGACATTCTGAAGTAAAAAATTTGTTTAAAACTGACTCGCAGCAATAACGAATTGTCGGCTTCCGGCAATTGTGAGAGATTCATTCATAAAACCAAAAAAAAAAAAGCGTGGGGGTCCCCCCAAATTCCATTACAGGCCCTTCAGGTCTGATATGGATATTAAGGGGAACCCCCCAAAATCCACACCAGACCCCTTATCCAAGCACGTTGACCTGGCCGGCCGCAGAAAAGAGGGGTGGACAGAGCGCGGCCCCCCCTCTCCTGAACCGCACCAGGCCACATGCCCTCAACATTGGGAGGGTGCTTTGGGGTGCCCCCCAAAGCACCTTGTCCCCATGTTGATGGGGACAAGAGCCTCATCCCCACAACCCTTGCTCGGTGGTTGTGGGGGTCTGCGGGCAGGAGGCTTATCGAAATCTGGAAGACCCCTTAAACAAAGGGGCCCCCCAGATCCCGCCCCCCCCCCGTGTGAAATAGTAATGGGGTACATTGTACCTCTACCATTTCACGGGGAAAAAAAGTGTCAAGTGTAAAAAAAGACAAGAGCTGGTTTTTGACAAGTCCTTTATTAATATCTTCTCCTTCTTTTCTTCTTTCCTTCGGGTTTCTTCCTCCATCTTCTTCTTCCTCTGCTTCTTTCTTGGGTCTTGTAGTGCCGCATCTTGACTGGCGTGTTCTTCCATCTTCTTCTCCTTCCGCTGGCCTTCTCGTCCGTATCTTCTCCTTCTTCTTCTTCGCCGGAGGCGCCACTTCCAATTGAAATCCCCCCCGTATACCGGACCACGCCCCCCTCTGACGCCACGGGCAAACTCTTAGGAAAGTCCCCGTGTGGTGCATGTGCGTCAGAGGGGGGCGTGGTCACATGAGCATCAGACGGCAGGCAATTCAATTTGAAAGCTTGTGCGCGGCTTCTTCCTCGCCGGAGGCTCGGCTTCCAATTGAATTGCCCACCGTCTGACGCTCATGTGACCACGCCCCCCTCTGACGCACATGCACCACACGGGGACTTTCCTAGGACTTTACCCGTGGCATCAGAGGGGGGCGTGGTCCGGCACACAGCGGGGAATTCAATTGTAAGCGGCGCCTCCGGCGAAGAAGAAAAAGATGCGGACGAGAAGGCCAGCGGAAGGAGTAGAAGATGGAAGAACACGCCGGTCAAGATGCGGCACTACAAGACCCAAGAAAGAAGCAGAGGAAGAAGAAGATGGAGGAATAAACCCGAAGGAAAGAAGAAAAGAAGGAGATGGAAGAAGAAAGAAGATAATAATAAAGGACTTGTCAAAAACCGTCTCTTGTCTTTTTTTACACTTGACACTTTTTTTTTACCTTTTCACACAGGGGGGCCGGGATCTGGGGGGCCCCTTTGTTAAAGGTTTCTTCCAGATTTCGATAAGCCTCCTGCCTGCAGACCCCCACAACCACCGGGTAAGGGTTGTGGGGATGAGGCTCTTGTCCCCATCAACATGGGGACAAGGTGCTTTGGGGGGGGACCCCAAAGCACCCTCCCAATGTTGAGGGCATGTGGCCTGGTGCGGTTCAGGAGAGGGGGGGCCGCACTCTGTCCCCCCCTCTGTTCTGCGGCCGGCCAGGTCAACGTGCTCGGATAAGGGTCTGGTGTGGATTTTGGGGGGACTCCACGCCATTTTTTTAAAAATTTGGGGTGGAGTTCCCCTTAATTTTTTTTTAAAAAAATGACGGTGGGGTTCCCCTCAATATCCATATCAGACCTGAAGGGCCTGTAATGGAATTTGGGGGGACCCCCCCGGGAGCCGACAATTCATTATACCCGCGAGTCAGTTTTAAACGGCTTTTTTCCTTCAGAATGTCACTTTTCACATGCTGACATTACACCCAGGGCCGCCATAAGGGGGGTACAGGCAGTACACCTGTAAGGGGCCCGGGGGTCCGGAGGTGCCCAGGTGCCTGGAGGCCCCCAGGGCCCCAGATGGTAACCCCCCCTCTTTTTTTTTTATATATTTTTTAATATATTTTTTATTTTTTTTTATTAAAGGGCCAATTTTTTTGCTTTTATTTTTTTAACAGTCTGGAGGTCCCCAGGGGCCCAGAGGCCCCAGGGCCCCGGGTGGCAACCCCCCTTTTTTTTAAAAGGGCCCCATGTTATTTTTGTTTATATATATATTTTTTTAAAGGGCCCAGAGGTTCCCAGGCAACCCCCTTGTTTTTTTTATAAATGTTTATTTCTTTTATATATATATATATATATATATATATATATATATTAAAGGGCTCAGAGGTTTATTTTTTATTAAAGGGCCCAGAGGTCCCCAGGGCCCCCGGATGGCTACCACCCTTTTTGTTATATATATTTTTCTTTATTTCTTTTTTTGTAAAGGAACCCCCCGCTTATCAAATCGCGGCAGCCCCCCCCCTGTTTCTCAATTTTAGGCGCCAGCACCCAACCCCGTTCTCTGCTCCAGGGGGCCCATGCCTGAAGCTGTGTAAGGGGCCCCATAATTCCTGATGGTGGCCCTGATTACACCCCCCCATGGTACGAAATGTAAAGGAATATTTCACTTTTATTGTTGCACTTTAACCACTTTAACCAGGCGGTATGCGCCTATTCTGGCACTTCTCTCCTTCATGTAACAATTATATTTTCTTCCTTGAAAATTACTCAGGACCCTCAAACATTATATGTATTTTATTAGCAGACACCCTAGGGAATAAAGTTTTTTATTAAAAATTTCCAGCGGTATTTGCGTTTCATGAATTAAAAAATAACAAAGCAGTAAAGCTAGCCCAATTTTTAGGGATAATGTTACACCGAGTAAATAGATACCTAACTTGTCACGCTTTCATATTGCGCACACTCATGGAATGGCGCTAAACTTTGTTATTAAAAATCTCCATAGGCGACGCTTGACTTTTTTTTCAGTTTACCAGTTTAGAGTTACAGAGGAGGTCTAGTGCTAAAATTATTGCTCTCGTTCTAACGCACGCTATCATAACTCACATGTGGGGTTTGAACAGTGTTTACATATGTGGGTGGGACTTGCATGCGTGTTCGCTTCTGAGTGCGAGCTACTAGGGACAGGGGCATTTAAATTTAGATTTTTATTTGTTTTTTGTTTTTTTAACATAATATTTTTAGTTTTGCACTTTTTTGTCCCTTTTTTGTATTATTTTTCACTTTTCTTCCTATTACAAGGAATGTAAACATCCCTTGTAATAGGACTAGTGTGAGACAGGTCCTCTTTATGGAGAGAGGCGGGGTCAATAAGACCCCACATCTGTCCTCCAGGCTGGAAAGCATAGAATTGAAAAAAAAAAAAATGATCTCATGCTTTCAGCTGCGATCAACTTCGTTCAGCACAGTGGTGTAGTATATAGCATGTTCACCTAGCAGTAAAAGGGTTCCTGGTTCGAATCCCGCCCGTGACACCATCTGCCTGGAGTTTGCATGTTCTCCCTGTGCCTGCGTGGGCTTCCTCCCACAATCTAAAAACATGCTGTAAATCGGATCCTGTCTAAATAAGCCCTAATATGCAGTAGGATATTTAGGTTTTGTGCTGCCCTAGGCCTGACCAAATTTCTGCACCCCCTAATAGAAAAATGACCCACCCTTCCTGTCAAGGCCACACCCTGTTTTTTTATGACCCGCCCAGAAATTTTCAGGGGACACACACAAGTTCTGTGGGGGGGGGGGGCACATGAGTCCCTTAATTTGCTTAGTTTTTCTATCACTTCCTGTTTGGCTATGGGTCAGGAATTGAAGGCCAATCTCCCCAAACGAACAGGGATAATACAAAATAAACTGACAGGGCTTATAACCCTTCCCCCCCCAACTCTATCCAATTTCAGATAATTTTATTAAGAGGCCTAAGAAAATATAACCATGCCATTAGGCCAGGATGCAGCGTTGCTAATATGTATGAATGTGTGTTAGGGACCCCCACAAACACCACCCAATGTAAAAAAAACGATTTTCTTGTTTGTTTTGGGGATGCCTGCACCCCTGATAGGGTAAAGACACCTCACAAATGTTGTCAATTTCTACTTAATTCATTCACTTCCTGCCACATAGCCAAACAGGAAGTGAGGGTAAAACCTGATTAATGTCTTGTTGGGGACAACGTTCAATCTAAATAGTTTCCCATTATGAAAATTGCATTTTGCTGTGTACACCCCAAATTAGTAGGGATCTTGGACTTTGGGGTCCATTTACTAAAGGCAAATTCATTTAGCACTACAAGTGGACAAGCAAAGAAGAAAAAAAAAATGGCGGAATTGGATGTTAAAACCATCTGATTTTCATTGACTACGCTTCTATTGCAGAGCGGCTTTGCCTTTACTAAACCCCAAACAAACTAATCATTTGGGGTGTACACAGCAGTGCAATTTGCTTAATGGGGACACTAGTTAGATTGACCTGTGTCCCGAAGAAAAGACCATTGGTAGGGTTTTAACCTCACTTCCTGTTCAGCTGTGTGACAGGAAGTGAAGCCAATTTTAAGAAAAAGGACACAAAGCCCAACCTAAAAACACAAGCAGGGGTTCTAACACTCACTTGGCTTCCCTCAAACACCCACAATTAGAATAGGATTGTCTTGTGCTAGTTTCAAGCACAGCGCTGTAAATCAGCACTTCAAGCCTGTCCACCAATGCCTTGAAGGAAGAGGTTGTGTCTTTGAAGCAGCTCCTGTGAAGAACCAGACCCTGGAGGAGAGGGGAGGCTATGGCCTCATCAAGCCCAGGCCAGGGGCTTGCTCCTGGGCAAGGGGAGTTCACCTCCCGCCCGGTACCTCCGAGGACCGTGGATCTCCCGAGTTTTGGGGATTTAAATAAAGAAGAGAAGCAATTTTTGTCGGTCCAGTCCAAGCTGGCAGATTGGACTTTTCCCCAGCAAGGGGAGGATGATCAGCGAATGCTGAGAAGACGCAGCAAAACCAAAGGTTTGATTCAGAAGGCGGCACAAGCTCTCCATTCCAGGATTACAGTGCTGGCCAGTTTAAGGAACAGAAGAGATCGGGCTAGTAGCTCAAAAAGATTTGAATTCAAGGAAGCAATAGACCTGTTGAAAGAGCAGAATGGCCAGTTATGGGGTCTTGTTATGTGTCTCTGTTCCAGAGGGACTGCAGAGAAGGCTTTCCTCCTTCCAATCTAGGAGGGAGCTCCAACGTGCCTCTGAGGAGAGCAAGCAGGCAGCAAGGAGAGGCAAGTCAGCATTAGTAGCTGAGGGGGCTGGGGGTTCTCTGTTAGTGGAACCTCAGACCTCAGGGACTATCTCGGAGAGTACCGCTGAGGGCGCCCAAGCACCTGCCGGACCCCAACCTGTGAAGAAAGGGGGTACAACATCAAGTGGGAGGTTGTCCCACGAAGCAGGAGGTACTTGCGTGAGTGAGAGAGGTCTCAACCCCGTGGTGAGTCTTCCTCGTCTTCCGCCTGGTCTTTTGGTCACCGTGAAGAGTGTGTCTGGTTCCCAGCAAGATCAGGGTGATAAGCCTGCTCCTGGAAGCGGGGGTGCTTTGGCCTCTGTGAACCCAGCAAGTAGCCTACAGCAGGGTCAGCCGGCCGTTGTGGTGGCGACCGCTGCAGGTTTACAGGGTGAGGGGCAGGCATCTACCGCGGATCCAGTTGAGATGGACTGTATAACATCTAGTATGGAAGAAGCTATGGCTAGGATAGCAATGGCTGCCGAGGGAGAGGGCACGCCACGCCATGTGGAGCCTCCTGCTTCTGGACGACCAATCAGCAGTGACTTGGAGGGCATTTCCGCTGTGCGGGAATCTCCCGTGATTGGGACGGAGCCGCGACCGGAAGTGACGTCAGCACATGACCCGGAACCGGAAGTGACGTCAGCACGTGACCCGGAACCGGAAGTGACGTCAGCGGGTGAACCGGAAGTGGCTGTGGTGACACCCGGAGCTCCATTTCCCGGCCAGGTCCGGTCCTCAGCTTTGGAACAGAATACCCAGGGACTTGTGAATACTTCCCCATCTGCGGGTCTCCCTTCTGAACAGGCTCCATTTTGGGGGGATCACCCTGCGGGACATTTAGATGATGAATGTTTGGCAATGGATTTTATTAGAAAGTTAGAAGGTTCCCAGTCTGCAGCTGTGACAGAAGTCCATGTAGGTTCCTATGGAGCCTGTGAAGAGATGGGGGACTCTGGTTTTAATATGGATGATACTCAATTGGCTCAGGTACAGGAAGTTGGGGTCGGGCCCCCTTTCGGGTCCTTCAGTAGTGAGGGGGAGGGCAGCGAGTCATGAGGAGACTGCCCAGGTTGGGTCAATGGAGGTCCTGAGGGGGGTTGGTCCATTTGATGCACCCCAACCTGCGGGAGTTATCACAACCTCTCAGGAAGAGAGCTTGCTCAATGCTTTGAGGGAGGGCAGGTCTTATGCCCAAGTGGCTGGGTTAAGTGCTCCCTTGGATCATATTTACAGCAAGTTCGGTGCCCGCAATTTCAGGGTTCCCCCTGCGCAAGAGCAGCGGGGTGAGGGGGCATGGTCCAGGGCAGGTGGTGGTACAGAACGCAGGAGGAGGAATGTGGTGCAACTAAAGTTTATTGGTGAAGGTCAGTGCCCGTCCCGAGGAGAGGTCATCGATATGGTCCTCTCTCTGGGAGTAAGGGCGTCTGACCTCTTTGCGGTTATCCATCCGGGAGGTTCAGTAGAGTTTGATTTTAGTTTTATGTCAGTCATCGTTATGGAAATGTTTTTGTTGAATTATGAACTAGTTAAAAGACAGGACCCATGGTCCAAGTTCTGTTTGACCCCCCTGTCTAGGCAGGAGGAGGTCAAAAATGTAACCATCCTGGTACGCAATGAATCCCTTCCTCCGGAAGACATTGCGACCTGGTTGACCCGTCATGGCCAGCTCCAGTGCCCCCTTTGGAAGAAGGTGGATGAAAGGGGGATCTGGACAGGGGCCTGGGGGGTTAAGATTAAGTTGAAGAGGCAGGGGAATAGCATGGCTCATATCCCTGGGAGTGCTTTCATTGGGAGAGACAGAATTTTGTTTTTTTATCCTGGACAGCCTAAAAGGTGTTTTAAGTGCGGGTCCCCCACTCACTTGAGCGCTGAATGCGCTGTTGTGAAGTGCACGCGCTGTGGTGGGAGGGGTCATCTGGCGGACGGGTGTGCCCATATTAGATGTAATCTTTGTAACGAGTTAGGTCACCCTTTCAGTCGATGTCCGCAGGCTTATAGGGGTAATGTGCAAGAGGAATCTGGGGTGTCGGAGGGTTTCACCTCGGACACTGATTCTGAGATGGAGGGGGGTGGGGGGGGGCAGGCCGCGGGTGCTTCTAGATCTGGTGGTTCGGGCTGCCCCTATGCCCCAGAGGCAAGGTTCTGTCAGGAGGAGGGCGGGGGTTGGTGCAGCTGCCCCTGATCCTCCAGGTCAGAGTGGAGTGGACATTGATTCTGAGGTAGAGGGGGGTGAGGAGCCTCAAAGGCAGGGTCTCATCAGGAGGAGGGCGGGGGTTAGTGCAGTAGCCCCTGACCCTCCGGGTCAGAGTGGAGTGTCAGGAGGTGGTGGGGTTTTCCTTGGGGGGCCTCCTGAGTTTTTGCTGGACTCCTCTGCCTTAGACACCGATTCTGAAGTAGAGGGGAGTGAGGAGGGTTTGGTGGTTCACCCTGGGGGGGGGGTGTTGGGGCCAGTCTGTGCTATCCTTCCCCCCTTCCCTTTCTCTTCCTGTTGCCCCCTCCCCTCATTCTTGTTCTGTTCCCCTCCCGCTTTCTTCCCGTTTTGCCCCGCTCTCCCCCCCCCGGGTGGATTCTCATGCGTTGGGTGGTGCAGTAACCCAGGAGGATATGGAGGTGGCCCTTGGGTCACAGAAAAGACCTCAGGCCGGGTCAAGTGAAGAGCCCTCAGAGGGGATGAGTGGGGTGGGCCCAGCAGCCGGTGATACTGGTTGGGTAGTGCTTAGGAAGAATAAGAAGAAAAAGAAAAAAAGTAAAAAAGGTGTTAATGAGTGATGCGGGAGTGGGTTCTGTGCCCTGTTCTAAGCAGGATGAGGGTGCGGGTGCCGCAGAGTAATTTGTTATTTTACTAGTCGGTTAATATAGCGGGATTTTGTTCGATGTTTATGATGTATAGATATGTGGTCTGTTGATGGATTTGGCTAGCTATGACCTGGTGCAGTGGCCAGATGGGGCAGAGGCTGTAGGTTTCTGCAGTTGATGCCAATAGGCTTGCGCAGGTAGTTGGCTAATTCGCGTAAAATATGCCATATATAGTATTTTGTTATTCTTTCTTTTGTTTCTTATGGACCTTAATTATGGGTATGCACCAATAGTGACCCAAAGTGCAATGAGCCGGATAATGGAGGGTGATAAAAGTTTGCCCAACCTGATAGAGGTTAGCACTGGTGAATTGGTTGCGTGTTATTAGTCTGTGTTTTCAAGGTTTGTAAATTCAATGTTGGTTTTATAGGAGTGTTATAGTTGTTTAAATGATTATCTTGTATATGTAAATGTTTGTAAGCAGTGTGAGATTTTCTTGATGTTTCCCCGTTATTTGTAAATTTGGTACCTAATGTTGTGTCTGAATAAACAAAAAATTTCCACCAATACACCATCCCCCCCCCCCCCCCCCCCCCCCAACAGGCCATGTTTGCAGGCTTTCCTTCATCTTGCACATGTGCTTTAAAAAGACAGTCTGGACATCAATTCTAGGAAACAATACTTACCGCTTTGTCTTTCCTTTTCTGGTGACTGAACATGGCAGCAAACATTTCATGCATAGACACCAGCAAAGACGCTTAGAGAGAAATCACACTTGATGGTTTAGGCCCAAACTATTTCAGCTGCAGCTGTTAAAATCCGTAGCATGAAAAAATATCACAAAACAAACTTCAAAATTTGAAGGTAATTTTATTGGTCCACAAAACAAGGAAAGCAAAACAAAAAAATAAAAATAAACACACAAAAAAAAATAGACTTAGGTTTATTTCACACAGTAAGTGGAATATGGTTTATGCTTTTGAAATAACAGGATAGACCCACAGGATTAAAACATTAGTCATTAACGTCTTGAGAAACATTTTGCTAAATTATGCAGCAGACCAAAACATCAAAGTGAACATCATTAAATCAAACAATTGCCCCTGTGAAGGACTTTTATGCAATTGCCTATATACTTCAGTGTAATTCTCTCCCTGCTAATTTTAATGTCTGTATGTTATGGGGTCTGCCTCTAGCCCTGGATAATTGGATTACTTTCCCCTTTGTAGAGGCATCTGTAAAACCTGTTTAAACCAGATTGCCATGCTGCCAGTAAGGGACAATGACCTTTCAATGCTAAGTGGCTTGTGAAATACCTTTCCATTGTGTTCTGCAGATGAATAGCCGTGTCAGAGACGAGACGCCTAGCCACCCGACCCCCTGGGGGCTTCTGTCTCAACACACATATTTAGGCTATTCAAGCTTTGGGACCAATCTTTGCTGTGTAATTTTCAAGTCCTCATTTGCATGGTTTAAGAGGACCTGAGTGAAGACTGCATACTTTACAATGGACCAATAGGAAAGCGGTTGTTGGGGGCGGGATGTTCCAAATCCTGTATAAAGTGTGCTGTGTACTTTCAATAAAGGGTGTCCTGTTTACATTCAGCATTAAGCCATGGCTCATGTGTGGATTATTCGGCGATTCCAGGGATATTCCTAGTCGTGGAATATTGGGTGATTTCTTTTATGGGAGAAGAAGGGAATGCTTGACGGGGATATGTTCTACTACCGTCACAACTGGTTGGCAGCAGCGGGATTTTCCCTTCTACTTTCCTTTACACCAGGATTCCAAGCAGACACTGGGAACAGTGAATGGAAGACTGGTACACCCGGCTTAAAAGAAATACACTGAAAGGACTAATGGAAGTTTGTGGAAGGATTGCTAGCAACAAAACCGAGCGTGTCATCATAGCAGAATTAATGGAGCTAGACCAGGAGAACTCGGTTGCAGCAAGGCCAGCAGTACAAGAGATGGAGACACCAGTGATTCAGGATGAGGAATCACCAGCCAACAAGCTAATAAGAGAGAAATTAGCATGGTTCGGTCCGAACCCAACGGCGGATGTGGTGCTAAACAAATAAGAGACGCAGAGCTACAGTTAAAACTGGCAGCAGTCCAACAAGCTGCCGCACATTCTCCAAACAGTGAGTACAGCACAGCAGACACAAGGAAGATTCCGTTTAGTGCTTTTGCAGCTTTTGATGAGAAAGAACAAGAGCGGCAACATGAGCTGAGAATTGCAGAAATACGACGATCGGTGACAACGCCTAAAGAAGCAGCACCAAATGAAAGACGAGGAGAGGTACAGATACCAGTAACCATGGAAGAGGAATTCAGAAGAAGGTTACAAGAGATGCGGATACAGCACACAGGACCAGAATCAGAGGAGGTCCTGCTGGGATGGGCGGATGTGATTCGGTGCCAACTCTGGAAGGAAGCGATAGCTCTCGAGCAGCAACACCAAGGAGAGGTCCTGCCCTACACCTATGCAAGGTACTGGCCGCAGTATGACGTACGAATGCCGTTGTTGGGGGAACAACCGAAGCAGGAGTGGATAGCGGAATTAAATAGGCTGATCCGGGCAGAGATGCAGCTGGATGAGAGCTACAGAGCCCTCCAGTGGTATGTAGCCCACGAGTGCCCATGGTCAGCGGATGACAGCCCCACAGAAGGCTATGACTTTGATGGCCTGGGATTGTTGTATTGGAGGATGTCCAGTGATCCCGACTTTGGGGATGATCGAGAGTGGCGCTTGGAGGACATAATGGAGCACAGAGAGAAAAAATTGAATATCTCGGAAGCGCACTGGCTACAGGAAGATTTGGAATTTCTGGCCGCTCGGGAATGGGACCTGGAGATCGCCTACAAACAGCTGCTAGACTCTGCTCAGCGCCAGGGCCGGGCTCCCTTTGCCTGGGACTATCAGGAAATACCAGTGGACAATGCTGAAATCCTGGCTGAAGAATCGTCCATGTGGCAGGGTAACAGTGTGCTTTTCCAACCTGCCCCTGCAGCTATAGACCAGGAGGTTATATGGCGGATGCAGCAAGTGCCGACTGACCTTGATGATCCCGTTTCTGCATGGGACGATCTTGAATGGAGGAATGTGACTGTCCAGCAGTATGCCAGTGAATCGGCAGTGGAAAATCTGGAGATTGCAATTCTCAAAGCTGAAGTTCTTACCGCAGGGCCAAGCTCTGCTAACCTCGGCTCAGTACCTAGAGCATCTTCTGGGTTACATGGACAGGAGATGGTGAACCTCTATCCCCAGACACCAGTTGCAAAGACAGGGGATTTAATAGATTTTTCTGCTGAGGAAAAACAACCTGATGGGCCTCCAGCAGAAGAGCTGGGATCAGGGCCAAACGTCACTGTGCTCTGCCCAGCACCAAGAGCAGTATTTGTGGAATTACACGGAACTTCCCCAGCTATAGCGCTGGTCACCGGACAGAGGGTTCAAGACCTCTGCCCCACCCCTGTGGCAGTTTTGGAGGCTCAGGTTGAGAAGATGGCGATCACTCCCCAGCCACAGATTACAGAATGTATTGACTATTCAGAGGATGTTATGGATTATGCACCCCCAGCAGAAGTGCTGGCAACAGGGCAGAGTGCCAGCCATCTCTGCCCAGCACCGGGACCAACTGTGGAGTTCCAGGGAGCCGGGGCGGTTGGCCCCCCTCCCCAGCAACCAGCTGAGGTGGTAAAGCTCTTACTCCCAGCGGAATCACTGGCAGCAGGACAGGATGCTACTGGCGGCTGCACCCCACAACAGCTTGAGCGGATATCGGTGGATGGGACTGTGGTCTCCACTCACAGCAACCCAGCGGAAGAGCTGGCAACAGAGCAGAGTGCCCCGGGCCTCTGCTGTCACCTAACAGAAGAAGGGGTTCCTGGGGTAGTGGATGGGACTTCAGTCTCCACTGGCACAACCCCAGAAAATGGTACAGGACTGAAACAGGAGGATGTTGGCTTTGCTTTGCAAGCACTGGGGGATTTTCACCTCACACCAGTGGATGGGACTTCAGTCTCCACTGGTATACCCCATAAATGGTGGCCAGTTGGCCCAGATCCCCAACAGCATGATGGACTGAGCCCAGCCACCCTGTCATCTCTCCAGCGGCTGAAAGGACTCCAGGGAGAAGGGCTAGTCCAGGCCTCTCCCCAGCGGCAGACGTGTTCCCTGAGAGAGGCAGAGGATGGCGGGGTGAGTAATGCTCGGTTTGGAGCAAGTGATTTGGGGTACGGTATGGATACCGGCATTGGGGGACTGGAACTACTGACTAAATTCAGAGACAACCCATCTGGTGTCTCCTACTGGGTTAGTCCCCTGCCAAAAGGGGGGATGTGTGACAGGCCTAGCCGGGACAGGGGCTTTTGGAGAGGACTGAATGCGAGCCTCTTGCCGTCCGATTATGGGCCAGGGCCTCAAACCAGGAAGGCGGATGGGTTATCCTGGCAGACAGTCCTGGAAAAGACTGCTCTGGTTAGTGCTCCGGTGTTGATTACCCCAGATCCTAACAAAAGATTTATTGTTCACACAGACGCTTCAATGTTTGGACTGGGGGCAGTACTAAGCCAGATCGGGGAGGATGGAGGAGAGCACCCGGTGGCATACCTGAGTCGGAAGCTGTTGCCAAGGGAAGTCAGTTACGCCACCATTAAAAAAGAGTGTTTGGCCTTGATATGGGCCCTCAAAAAGCTCACACCTTACCTTTATGGCCGGGCTTTCACTCTCATCACCGATCACAACCCCTTGGTGTGGCTTAACCGGGTTTCAGGGGACAACGCCCGTTTGCTACGCTGGAGCTTGGCCTTACAGCCCTATGACTTTACGATTCATTACCACCCAGGCAAGCAAAACGGGAATGGCGATGGATTGTCACGCCAAACGGAGTTAACCTCGGACTAAAAGCTCTGAACCCGTCAACCCTACTTGACCAGGAAAGGTCCAACCGAGTTGCCGGAGCAGGGAGAAAAGGGGGGGCCATTGTGAAGGACTTTTATGCAATTGCCTATATACTTCAGTGTAATTCTCTCCCTGCTAATTTTAATGTCTGTGTGTTATGGGGTCTGCCTCTAGCCCTGGATAATTGGATTACTTTCCCCTTTGTAAAGGCATCTGTAAAACCTGTTTAAACCAGATTGCCATGCTGCCAGTAAGGGACAATGACCTTTCAATGCTAAGTGGCTTGTGAAATACCTTTCCATTGTGTTCTGCAGATGAATAGCCGTGTCAGAGACGAGACGCCTAGCCACCCGACCCCCTGGGGGCTTCTGTCTCAACACACATATTCAGGCTATTCAAGCTTTGGGACCAATCTCTGCTGTGTAATTTTCAAGTCCTCATTTGCATGGTTTAAGAGGACCTGAGTGTAGACTGCATACTTTACAATGGACCAATAGGAAAGCGGTTGTTGGGGGTGGGATGTTCCAAATCCTGTATAAAGTGTGCTGTGTACTTTCAATGAAGGGTGTCCTGTTTACATTCAGCATTAAGCCATGGCTCATGTGTGGATTATTCGGTGATTCCAGGGATATTCCTAGTCGTGGAATATTGGGTGATTTATTTTATGGGAGAAGAAGGGAATGCTTGACGGGGATATGTTCTACTACCGTCACAGCCCCCTCCCCCCCAAAAAAAACGTGCTCAAAAACATCTCTGTTTCGCCCAGCCATTCTTTTTTTTTTTTTTTAGGTGTATTTTTGTGCGTGAACTCGAGAGTAGTGTTGCTCACGAATATTCGCATTGCGAATATTCGCTACGAATATTGCATATTCGAGTATTCGCGAATAACTCGAATATTGCGGCGAATATTCGCTATGGCGAATTTTCGTATTTTTTCAAATTTATTTTTAAAACAGATCACATCCTAGTGATCTCCATCGATGTCTAAAAGCATTGCTGGTATGATTAGAGAGAGACCCTGGGCCGAGTAGCTGATGCGATTCTTTTATGTTGCTGAAAATTCGCATTGCGAATTTTCGGCAACATAAAAGAATCGCATCAGCTACTCGGTCCTTATTTTGCATCAGAGCCAATCAGAATAACTTGAATATTCGGCAAAAGGAATATTGCGCGATATTCCTTTTGCCGAATATTCAAGTTATTCTGATTGGCTCTGATGCAAAAGAAGGGCGGAGAAGATAATCGCGCAATATTCCTTTTGCCGAATATTCAAGTTATTCTGATTGGCTCTGATGTGCCCTTCTTTTGCATCAGAGCCAATCAGAATAACTTGAATATTCGGCAAACGGAATATTGCGCGATTATCTTCTCCGCCCTTCTTTTGCATCAGAGCCAATCAGAATAACTGGAATATTCGGCAAAAGGAATATTGCGCGATATTCCTTTTGCCGAATATTCGAGTTATTCTGATTGGCTCTGATGCAAAATAAGGACCGAGAAGATAATCGCGCAATAGGAATATTGCGCGATTATCTTCTCCGCCCTTCTTTTGCCCCCTCATTCTCCTTTCTTTTAAGTAGAGTTAGTGTAGAGTTAGGGCCAGATTCTCGTAGATGCGCGGCTAATTATGCAGGCGTTGCGCATCTCAGATGCACTACGCCGACGTAACACGGAGTGGCAAGTACCGTATTCCCTAAGTAAATGCGCTCCAAGATGCGCCTGCGTTCTTGTAAAATCATGGGCGTAATCCGGCGCAACTCCAAAGTAGGAGGGAAGTGGGCGTGTTGCATTATAATGAAGCGTGACCCCATGCAAATGCAGGCCGGGACGAACGGAGCATGCGCCGTGACATGGATGACCCGCGCCATGACGTGGTTGACCCGCGCCGTGACGTGGATGCC
Organism: Rana kukunoris; assembly: GCA_029574335.1. Classification (NCBI taxonomy): domain Eukaryota; kingdom Metazoa; phylum Chordata; class Amphibia; order Anura; family Ranidae; genus Rana; species Rana kukunoris. The sequence goes on along the minus strand of CM056050.1, from coordinate 413,377,065 downwards.
TTCTGCGCATGCGCAAAGCCTCCCTACGATGCGCCGGCGCAGGGTATATAATGCGCCCACACATGCGCCCGTGCAGCGCAAACGTCTCCCATTTTTTAGAGAGTGACGGCGAAAGTTTGTGCTGGACAAGATGGCAACTGCTGTTAAGGAGAGGAGGAAGAAGAATTTCTCCCCAGAGGAGAGGGCCATTGTCATACGGGCCATGGAGAAGTATGACTCGCGGCTCCATGGTGCTGACAGTGCCCGGACCAGCAAGTCCCGGAGGGATCAGATATTAATGAGGGTGGCGTGCCAGGTCAATGCCCTCTCTCATGAGGTCCGGACACCGCAGGACATTCAAAAGAAAATGAATGACCTGCGGCGTCATGTGAAGGGCAAGCTGGCTGCCATAGCTCGGCATGCCAGGGGCACTGGAGGGGGCCCACCCTGCCCTGTCCGCCTGACTGAGGAGGAGAAGGTGGTTGCCCGCTGCCTACAGACTGAGCAGGTAGAGGGAGTTGGGGGCTATGAGTCCCAGAAGCCAGCCGTGAGGACAGGTAAGTGTGTTTTCTATTCTATCTGTTGTGTACATGTATGGGGGTGGAAGGGAACATGTGCCAAGTGTGTGGGTCCACCAACATGGGCATCTTTTGTGTCATCCACAGATGTGCAGGAGGGAGCGGGGCCATCTGTTGATGCCAGGGCCCATCAGGATCCATCCCCTGAAGATACAGTCCCTCTGGCTGCCCCCCTGGAACAGGACTTGGAGGGAAGTGGGCACACCTCAACGGAGGAGGTGGTTGAGGAGGGTGTGGTAGTCCAGGACCAGGCCCTCTATGTTGTTGTGGAGGAGGATGGTGGGTTGGCCGGACCAGCCCAGGCTATTCCTCTACCTGTAGCAAACCCCTCAGTGTCCCCCTCCAACCTCTCCAGTCTCTCTCTTTCCCCCCCCCTCATCTCCGGCCCCTCAACATCCTCCCCTTATGCCCGGTCCCCTGCCACTCCCCGCAAGGCGACGTCCAAGACCAGGGGTGTATCCCAGGTCCTGCCGGAACAGCTGGTCAGACAGCAGGACCAGCAAAATAAACACCTGGCCGAGGTCGTGGAGGAGATGAGGCGCCTGGCCGACAGCCTGGCATCCTCGGACAATATAACAGATGCCATCCAGGATGTTGCTGTTAACAGCGCAGCAACGCTGACCAGCTTGGGGGAGCTGCAGGAAAACACCTCAGAACTTGTGGGGGAGGTTCAGGCCCTGCGCCTTGCTATCGAGGCGCAGACTGCTGTGCAGACCCGCATAGCGGTTGCCCTGGAGGGCATGCAGGCAGCCAGGGAGGGACGTGGGGATGTTCCTCCTCAACCTGCTCCCCCCCCCATCTAGGGCTGCCCCCAGGCAAGTGAGGGGCAGGACCCGTGGCACCAGGCAGAGCCCCCGCCAGGCCCATTAATTTGAGTTTTCTTTAGTATTATGCTCTGGATAAGAGCTTATTTATTTTTTGTTATGCTCTGGATAAGAGCTTATTTATTTTTTGTTATGCTCTGGATAAGAGCTTTTTTTATTTATTTTTGGATACTGCACACGGTGCAGTGTGAATGGTGTGTGAATGTGAGAGGGTGGCACTCCTGAAAGTAAGGGGTGTCACCCTCGGCCGTGGTGGTGAAGTTAACCCCACGGCTGTATGAATGATGTGTGAAAGGTGTATGAATGGACAGCAACATCATTGGGGCCTTGACGTGGCGTTGCTGCTCCCAAGTCCTACATGCTGGACTTGGGCTAATCCAATGCGATGTGCATGTGGTGTGTGTGATCTAGGGACATCAGTGGTGTACACGCGTGCATTGTCTGTGTGCCATGCTGTATGTGTGTGTTTAAAGGTCAAAGATTCGTAACACGAGGACACTCCTGACTGCTCTTCCATCAGCTGACGGGGTCTCCTCTGGCGGGGGGGGCTGTGTGGTTGGGGGGTCAGGTCATCACGTAGGGCAATATGCAGGCCCTTTCGCATGGCAAAGTTGTGCAGAATACAACATGCACCAATGATCTGACCCACAAAGTTGGGGGAATACAATAGGGCCCCCCCAGACTTATCCAGGCAGCGGAAACGGGACTTCAGGAGGCCAAATGTGCGCTCCACCACTGCACGGGTTTTGATGTGTGCTTCATTGTATCTTCTCTCTCCTCTGGTTTGGGGGTTCCGGAAAGGAGTCATGAGATGGGGTCCCAGTGTATATGCAGAGTCACCTGTAAGGGAAAACACAGGAGGATGGTAGTCATGCATGTGCCACTTCTGTTGTGCATCATGGGAGGGGATAGTCATGGCTGCCACCCATGTCACTCACCAACCAGCCAGCTGTCCCCATACATGTCCTGCTCAAAATCTTCGGGGATGTTGCTTTGACGGTAGATGTAGCTGTCATGGCTGGACCCGGGGTCTTTGGCACGGACGTGCCATATGAGGTATTTGGCATCGGCTATCACCTGTACGTTGATGGAATGCCAATGCTTCCGATTGCGGTATATGTGCTCTGTGGCACTGGGGGGCTGTAGGGCCACATGTGTGCAATCAATGGCCCCGATGGTGCGTGGGAATCCGTCAATTCTGTAGAAATCTGTCATTGCCTTCTGCCGCAGGTGCACAGTGGTGGGTCTGATGAACTGGTTGGACATGCGTCTGAGGATTGCGGGGACAACCTGGTGCAGACATCTGCTTATGCTGGTTTGTGACATCCCAGCCACCACTCCACTTGTACGCTGGAATGATCCACTGGCCAGGAAATGGAGTGTTGCCAGGACCTTCACCAGTGGCTGCAGTGCACGTGAGCGGTATGTCTGGCTGGTGATGTCATCCTGCAGGGCTGTGGTTATTTCCAGGATGGCAGCAGGGCTGAATCTGAAGATGCGATACACCTCCTCATCACCCATGCCAAAGAGGCTCATGCGCGCTCGGTAGATCCTCTCACGTGCCCCCGTCCTCCTCCTCCTCCTTCTATGCTCCTCTTCCTCTGCATACCTTAGTATTGATAAGACCATGGCTGGCCCTGGCATAATTGGCATATGAATGTCTTGTCCAGTAAGTGTGATTGCTCAGCTAGTCCGTTACGGTGCTGCTGTAGTTGCTCTCCAGCTGACTTGCACACGGCCTTGAGCAAAGTTACCCGTGCTTTTATGAGGGGTATGTTTACTCAAGGCTTTCGAGTTACGCGCACCACGAGTAGCCAACGCCGGACGCGCGTACTTTCGGGAATACGCGCATCTCCCTCATTTGCATATTTGCATGCTAATTCAATGGGAACTGAATATTTTTGATGCGTAACTATGCGCCTACGCCGCGCTAGCTTAATGCATTTTCGCCGCCCAGACGGAAAAAAAAAACGCGCGTATGTGGTTCTGTGTTTACCGCGCATCGATACGCAGGCGCACATTTACTATTACGCCGCGCATATACATTTACGCAGGCGTAGCGCCGCTGAGAATCTGGCCCTTAGTGTTTAGTGCATATTAGTTTAGTAATACAGGAAATGATCTCCGTTTATGAGAATTTCGCAATCATTTTCGCATTAGCGAAATTTTGCTAAAAAATTAAATTACTAAGCCAAAAAACAAGCTTTCTGAGCATGCTCAGAAACATGCAAGTCATTTTGAGGCACAAAAACCCAGCTTCAATTTTCTAAGTATCCGAGCATGCCCAGTTCACTCGAAATGCATTAACAGAATCAAAGCTGCAATGGCGGATGAAAGCATGAGAGCTGTTTTTATTTGTTTTTTTCCCCTGAACTGATGCTTCCCAACCTGAAGGGTAGGTCTTATTGAATGTTTACATAACAAACATAAATAATAATAATTAAAACGTCCCTGTCCCTAGTAGCTCGCAGTCAGAAGCGAACACGCACAATTTTTTTTTTTCAGGTTACCAGTTTAGATTTACAGAGGAAATCTAGTGCTAAAAGTGTTGCCTATGGGTATTTTCAAGTACTGAAGTTTGGCACCATTCCATGAGTGTGTGCAATATTAAAGCGTGACATGTTAGGTATCTATTTACTCGGTGTAACATCATCTTTCACATTATGACCATAAATTGGGCTAACTTTAGTGTTTTCTTAATTTTTAACCACTTGAGCCCCAGACCATATTACTGGTCACTGACCGGGCCAGTTTTGGCGTTTCGGCACTGCGTCATTTTAACTGACAAATGTGCGGTTGTGCGACGTGGCTCCCAAACAAAATTGGCGTCCTCTTTTTTACCCCACAAAATGTTATTTTTTGTTTTGGTGGTATTTGATCACCTCTGCGTTTTTTCTTATTTTTGCTCGAATTAAAAATATAGCGACAATTTTGTAAATAAAAAGACAACTTTTTTACTGTTTGCTATAATAAATCTCCCCAAAAATATATATATAAATAAACTTTTTTGCCCTCAGTTTAGGCCGATACGTATTCTTCGACATATTTTTGGTTCCAAAAAATCGCAATAAGCGTTTGATTGGTTTGGGCAAAAGTTATAAATAGGGGTTTGAAGGGAGCTGTGGTGGCTCAACGTGATTGGCCCTGCGCTGACAAGCCATTCACCTCTGCAGCCAAGGGTTCGGATCCCGGTCTCGGCTACATGTGAATTGAGTTTGGTGGTCTCAGCCCGGCTCCCGGTGGGTGTGCTATGCAAGGTACGCCTGTGCTCAGTACACCCACCCCCCCTCCACAAAAACCACCACATTTGCACGCACACGAAATTGGTTTAAAACACACGCACTTTGGCCATGCGGTCTCCTAAAATAAAGAGAGGCAAAGGACCTACGGGGCTGGCTGGGTGGGCTAGGCCCCCTCACTCCCTCATAGGGGGAGTCCCTCTGCCCCATTGGGGTCCCGTTGGGCCCCAGTTGGGCTCCCAAGAGGAGCAGGTAGGGCGGGGTGAGTGGGAGGCCCCCCTTCACACCCGCCATTGCCACCAGGGGCATGGAGAAGGATGGCGATTGCCTCCGGGGGGAGGGTCTGCCTACTCCCAACTCCTGCAGTCCGGCTCCTCTCTCTCGAGTTCACGCACAAAAAATACACTTTAAAAAAAATAAAAAAATAAAATAAATAGGGGTTTGTTTTATGTTTTTTTTAGGAATATATATTTTTTTTACTAGTAATGGCGGCGATCAGTGATTTTTATGGCTACGGCGACATTATGGCGGACACATTTTTGGGACCTTTCGCATTTTTCTAGCGACCAATGGTATACAAATACATTGCTTACTATAAAAATTTTACTGGCAGGGAAGGGGTTAACATTAGGGGTGAGGAAGGGGTTGATTATGTTACCTGGGTGTGTTCTAACTGTAAAGGGGGTGGGACTGACTAGGGGAAATGACAGATCGCTGTTCATACATTGTATGAACAAACGAGCAGGCATCCCCCCCCTGACAGGACCGGGATAAAGGGGAACTCCACACCAAATTAAAAAAACAAACGGCGTGGGGTCCCCCTCCAGGTGCACAACAGGCTCCTAGATTTGGTCTGGAACGTAAGGGGTTAAACCTACGCCAAAAAAACGGTGTGGGGTTCCCCCCCCCAGATCCAGACCAAACCCTTATCCCAGGCACGCAGTCTGGCTGGACAGGAATGGGGGTGGGGACGAGCGAGCGCCCCCCCTCCTGAGCCGTACCAGACCGCATGCCCTAGACATGGGGGAGTGTGTGCTTTGGGGGAGGGGGCACTGCAAGAGCCTCTTCCCGACAACCCTGGCCGTTGGTTGTCAGGGTATGCGGGCAGGGGATTATCATAATCTGAGAGCCCCCTCTAATAAGGGGGCTGCCAGATTCTGGCTCCCACCCTATGTGAATGAGTATGGGGTACATCGTACCCCTAACCATTCACCTGGGGAAAAAATAAAGGAAAATAATGCACCACAAGGGATAAAGGCGAACGCCACACCAAATTTTACAAAAAAACGGTGTGGGGTCCCCCTCCAGGTGCATAACAGGCCCTTAGATTTGGTCTGGAACGTAAGGGGTTAAACCCATGCCAAAGAAACGGCCTGGGTTCCCCCCCCCCCCAGATCCAGACCAAACCCTTATCCCAGGCACGCAGTCTGGCTGGACAGGAATGGGGGTGGGGATGAGCGAGCGCCCCCCTCCTGAGCCGTACCAGACCGCATGCCCTCGACATGGGGGAGGGGGGCACTGCCCCCCCACCCCAAAGCACTCTTGTCCCTATGTCGATAGGGACAAGAGCCTCTTCCCAACAACCCTGGCCGTTGGTTGTCGGGGTATACGGGCGGGGGGCTTATCAGAAACTGAGAGCCCCTTTAATAAGGGGGCCCCCAGATACCGGCCCCCCACCCTATGTGAATGAGTATGGGGTACATCGTACCCATACCCATTAACCTGGTGGAAAAGTGTAAAAATAAGACACCACACAGAAAAAAATAATTTATTAGTCAGCTCCGGGGGTCTTCTGCCAACCCACCCCTGTCTTCGCCGCCGCCTTCCGCTGCGGCCCCCTTCACCACAAAGCTTCCTGCTTATGGGGGAGGGCCGCGGGCTTCGTCGTTTTCTGCCAGGGGGTCTCTCGATGGCCTCTTCTGCCTGGCTCCTCCGCTGGGGCCAGGGCTTCTCTCCACTGTCTTCCGCCGCGTGGCGACACCCGCGGGCTTCTCCGTGCGCTCCGCTTCTGCCTGGCTCCTCCGCTGGGGCCAGGGCTTCTTCTTCCATTCGATGTTGACACGACGAGGTCCACCATGTGCCACCATCACCACGCCCACGCCCTATGCCAATATAAGTCGTTGCCTTATTAAAGGGGGCTCCCAGATTCCGATTGGCTCCCACCCGCATACCCCGACAACCAATGGCCGGGGTTGTCAGGAAAAAGGGCTCTTGTCCCTCAAAGCACACACTCCCCCATGTCGAGGGCTCAGGAGGGGGGGGCGCTCGTCCCCACCCCCATTCCTGTCCGGCCAGACTGCGTGCCTGGGATGAGGGCTTGGTCTGGATCTGGGGGGGAACCCCACGCCGTTTTTGGCATGGGTTTAACCCCTCATATTCCAGACCAAGCCGAAGAGCCTACTGTACCCCTGGAGGGGGACCCGCGCCGGTTTCCAGTTTGAAATTTGGCGCGGAGTTCCCCTTCATGGTCAGCGCAGGCTGAAAACCGTTCGGAGATTCCCGTGCGCCGCGTCACGCATAGGAATTTCAGCTACGCCACATGGAATTTACTAAGAATTTCTCGGAGTAGTGATGTGGCGCACGGGAAGCCCCAAAGTTTCCCTCTGCACATGCCCAGTATGCCAATTCAGGCGCACTTTGCGAGCGCACGGGGATCGGTTATCAAAAGTCACTTTCACTTTCGATTCGGCCCGCCACACACATTCAAACACATGTCACTACACTTCCCCTGCATCACCCCCTCCCTTCCCTAATAAACTCCCGCCCGAATCCCCGATATTTACATTAGTGTGCCGTACGCCAGCTCTATACTGGCGTGCCATGCGCCCTCTCCTGGGCACATTTGGCATTTTAGTAAATGGAGAAATACACTGCACTGGCAGCGTATCTCTTTTGTAAATGTCAAAAACACTTTTACTCCTGCTTGTGCACCATTAATCATGGCGCACAGGCTTGGTAAATGACCCCCTGAGCCTTGTGACTATATTAGCCTGAATGTTTAACAAAAAATTTTACTTTTACTATTTTTACTCTGTGTGTCAGCTCCTGTACCTGTACTAATAAATGGGTTTAACTGAGTCATTATATTACTAAAAATATATAATCAGTACATCAGGTGTCTCAAAAAGCATCCTCCTTAGTGAGGTTAGTTGTGATTTGTTCTGAAGTGTGTTTTAAGGCCTTATGTAGCATTCTCTCAAAGGGGACAGCTGAATCTTGAGGTGATTTTTGAGATATGACAATATCATTATCACTGTCTTATACATCTGAGGGGGCTGGCGCCTTTTTTGTGGTTTAAGTCAGGACAGGAAGTTGCAGGTGAGAGTGAAGGAGTGTAGCAGAGATTATGCATGGTAATGCTGAACAAGTGAATGCTGCAATAGCTATGAGAAGCTGGGAAAAGCTTTGAAAGGACTTGGCTGTGTCCTGTCTGAAAGCCTGCTACTGGAGAACTTTACCTGCAAGGACTGTTGAATTGCAATAGCAGTCGGTGAGACTGATGATTTATTTTGTTTTGTTTTGCTGCTGTAAAGCCATTTATGTTCAATAAACCTCCCTTGTGATTTAAAAGCCTGTGTCCTGCGGTCAAACTGGTCCCCCAAACATTACACTGGACTTTATGTTGAACTGACATTTAAAGAGACAGTGCATTGGATTTATGTCCTGGGTTAAAGCTGTACAAACATTGAAAGCCGAAGCAATGGAGGAGCTAGATTGTCAAAAACTCAGTATAATCACGTCTGATCGAAAGATTAGACCAAAAACACTGAACCCAGCGCACAAATGGAAAATAAAAACAAAAGGTATTTTGTCTCTAAAGATAATGGGGTCAGCAGTTTAAGCGGCTGTTATAAAGTTAAAGTATATTAGAGTTTATGTTCAAACAAATTAATGATACAAATGTACCATCAATCAATAAGCACATTAACAGCGCTAGAACAAGATTCGTAAAAATCTAAGAACTTGAAAAATATGTGTTACCATATCCTGCTTCAGAGAACCTATTTGGTAGTATTAAAAATGCATGTGAACGCATGCATATCTTATAACCCTGAGCTGTGCCTTAATCTTAGTAATTCACAAGCTGCCGCTAATATGAAGCCAAGTATCAAGAGCAGGAGTGCTCAAAATCACTTAAAAAAAGTGTGTATATACTACAACAAATACATAAACAATTAAATTAAAATAAAATAAAATGTCTTATGCAAAATATAAAATAACACAAGTCCTTCAGTGAGTCCTATAAATAAAGGTTTAGAGAGCACTTAGATATACAGGTTCTGCCGATAGGTTTGTGTTAATGAAATGTAAAGTGTTTTTGCCTCGACGGGATCCGTCTATAGGACCTCACTCACCAGATAGACGACTAAGATGTGCAGTCAAACACTTGCTTTCTCACACTTGTGAAATGTGGCTGGAAGGCTCTTCACAGGCTCTGCTCATCCCTGGTCAGAGTTAGATCTATTGATCCTCCCATAGGTAGATGGTCATGCAAAAAGAGAAAAAGAACTCCACATAGTGTAAAACTGTATTTATTAACATGGACTCTCTTCAAAATTACACTTACAAAAAAAAGGGAGTTTAAAAGCAGCGCTTAAAACTAATCCTTATGGTGAGCGGCTCTCACTGTGCTGTCTGATGGGGGATTCCTCCTCCTGACGCTGTGAGTCCCGGGATGCTGCTCACTCGATAGGTTAGTTGGATCACGTGACCACGCCCTGATGCGTTTCGTGATTGGACACAAGTCCAGGAATGTCTTTAGAGGGCGTGGCCACATGTCGTGATAACAACTCTTTATATAGCGCAAAGCTAAGAGGATACACGCCCACCGTGTAACGTGGATTACCAGCTGGGCGTGCGCCTTCAATGTTTATCAGCACACAGCTGATGCAACGCTGCTCTCTCTGCGCGCATCAGCTGTAGCTGAAAACTAATCTTGTTTACGGAGCAAAAGAGTAACAAATGGCCATACTCCATTTTATGAGTGAATGGGAGGATAAATGGATCTACCAAAACAGACGAAGTGAATTGGTATTCTATACGCGATATATTGATGACCTGTTCATATTATGGCAGGGTACCGAGGAATCCTTGAAAGAGTACTCGCATGGTTGAATACCAATACAAATAATATTAATCTGGAATTCAATTGGGATAAAGAACAAATACACTATCTAGACGTATTAGTCATGAAGGGAGAACATAAACTGATAACCAAAGCCTATTTTAAGAGCAGCGATAGGAATAGTTATATACCTGTGCAGAGTGGACATCACCCACATTGGCTGCAGAATATACCAAAAGGCCAATTTATGCGCATACGCCGTAACTGCACACAACATGACGATTATGCATTCCACTCATCCCTCATTAAGCAACGCTTTATTGAAAAGGGTTATGATAAAGATGTCTTAGAGAAGATCCAAGAAGAAGTTGGGAAAAATACCCAGGAGCAGTTACTTCAACCTAAAATAAGACCCCAGAATCAGAAACCTGAATGGGGCTTCATATCCCAGTATCACGAACAATATAGGGAGATTGAGAATATTTTTAGGAAACATTGGAATATTCTGACAATGGACAAAACCCTCCAACAGTCCCTACCCGAAGTACCATCTTTCATATATAGGAAAACTTCCTATTTTGGGGATCAAGTTGTCAAAAAAGTACTGGATCAACCTAAACCATTGCAGATGTTCTGGGAGCAAAATGGTTTTTATGCCTGTCGACGGTGCAAAGCATGCCAACAGGTATCAACCCATTTACGAGCCTTCACTAATTTTACATCCTCAGCTAACGGTAGACAATTCCAAATAACAGATTGCATAACATGCGCATCAACACACGTTGTTTATGCTCTGGAATGTCCTTGTGGCTTGTTATATATAGGGCGCACTAAGAGAACTCTAGGCAAAAGAGTATCTGAGCACATATACAATATTAAAACTAAATATGAGGACCACAGTGTCTCCCTACACTTCCTTCAAAAGCATGAGAGTAATCCAATCGGATTGAAATTTTGGGCAGTAGAGAAAATAAAACAAAAGTGGAGGGGTGCCAATATGGTACGGGAGATCTCAAAATCTGAAACCAAATAGATTTTATTGACCACTTCACTTAGCCCGAAAGGTTTAAATATTGAATTGGACCTGAATTGTTTTATTAGCAACCATTAAAACAATATATAGAGTTATGAAATACCATCTGATTAAGTCCTTGGCATTTAATGGGAACTAGTCTATTCATACAAGAAAGCAAATAATTAGTTTGTCATATCTTTTACATATACTTTTCTCAATTTATTATTTTTTACTCTAATAATATATATAGGCACATGTTATGCATATGAATACGTATATGTGAGTATATATATATGTATTCACATTGTAAATATTTACCCTTATCTCTTGTCATATTCTGACTAGCCAGAAGATGGCGCAACCACAGATAGGCGGAGGTACAAGTTTAGAACTAGGGGTAATATGGCAATGTCTCCTATAGAGTGAATAGGCTATGAGGGTCATTCAAGAGTTGTATACAATAATGATCTCTCTGATCCTTGTTACATTCCAAACCTATAGAAGAGTTTTTTTAACTTTCTGATTTGGATAAGTGTATGTACCTAAAAACATACCAGTATATACATATATACGTTTCACCTTTTTTTATTGTACTTTTACCTGTTTTATATTAATTTTGTAATATGTACTTATTTTAATGTAATCGGTATAATGGTGTGATGATTTAAGACCAAAAATATATATATCATCAGATTTTAATTTATGATCCACTTTTAACATGTGACAGGCGCTTTTATGTCCACGTAGTACCTGGAAAATAGAGGACTATATGAAGGCTTGTAAAATGTATCTCATGTTATGTAGCAGTCCCATATGGAAGACAAATATATTTCCAATATATTTATTAAAAAAAATGATATCATTAAAAATGGTAAAACTTAAAAAAAAAAAAAAAAAAATTATATATTTTAAATATATTTACAATATATTGGCCTACGCGAATATATTTTTACATCTATTCCAAAAATTTAAATTCAAATCTATTTTTCAAAGGCATATATTTTAAAATATATTTTTTTCAATATATTTAACAGATATTTTTGAGCATCTAAAAAAAATTTAAACATATATTTTTAAATATACTTGTTAAGGCATTCCAAAATATAATTTAAATGCATTTTCCAAAGACATATATTGGAAAATATATTTTTTAAATATATTCTTCAGATTTTTTTCAACATATATTTTTGTTCCAAAAATATAATTGTAATATATTTTCCAAAGGCATATATGTGAAAATATATGTTTGTAAATATATTGTCCAGATATTTTTGAACATATAAAAAAATGCATTTAAACATATATCTTTAAATATACTTGTAAATGCATTCCAAAAATATAATTTAAATGTATTTTACAAAGATATATATTAGAAAATATATTTTTAAAATATGTTTTTCTGAAAATATTTAATGTCTAATAAAGACATTTCAACATATATTTTGTCTGTCATAGATAGGGTGACCAGACATCCCCAGTTTCAGGGGACAGTCCCCTGATTGAGGACACTATCCCCGGACCAAGTCTGTCCCCGGTTTTGTCCTCAGATTGGATTTAATAGGGGGCAGGGGCAGTTTCAAAGACAATCAGTGCAGAATAAAAAAATAAATAAATTGAATTACACCCCCCGCTCCGCCGTGCCTACTAGCATAGGGGGGTGTATTTTACCCATTATCTGTGCCCCTTTCTGATGATCATGTGCTGGTCGGAGTGGAGGGAATATTTCTTCAGTTTCGGGCGCATGCCCATTCAGCTTCGCTCACATGTTCTTCTGCCTTGGCTCAAATTCTGGCCAGCCACCTGCTTATCTCCTTGCCTTCCCTGGCAGAGTGATCTTCCTCCACCCCCCACCCAGTAGTAGCCGGGACCCGAAGAGTAAGACTTAAGAGGCTGTGAGGTGGGCGGCGACGGGCAGAGAGTTGCTGATTGCCGCCATTACTACTAGTAAAGAAAAAATATGTCCCCGGATTTCATTTTAAAAATCTGGTCACCTTAGTCATAGATAACATTCTGAATACATTTATAAGAGACCCACTACCATTTTGTTTTGTATTTTACTCTTTAAAAAAAAAAAAAAAAGATTCAAATAAAATATAAAAAAATTTTATAAGATTTTAAGCACATAATCCATTTAATACAAAGCAGATAAACCTCTTGCATCCACTTTCTATTCCCAAAGAATTTTTGTATAAGTCATTCTGAATTGAGAACGCTTGTCGGCGGACCAGCAAAACGTCTTAAAATACAGCAAGTCCAGTTATATTGATTTATTGATTGACCTGAATGAATGAGAACCTTCACAGACATCCACCTCCACAGTCCAAGGGTCTTGTCTGCTTACAGAGTACCGGGAGAAACTCTGGATATAAATATTCAATGTTCTGTTTAATCCATGAATCAGAAGTTGCACTATTATTACCAAACTCGCTCATCAGTGTCTTTATGGTCCTTGCTTTGTGCACTGGTGATCAGTCATGTTGGAACAGGAAGGGGCCGTCCCCAAACTGTTCACACAAAGTTGGGGGCATGACATTTTCCCAAAATGCCTTGGTATGCTGACGCCTTAAGAATTCCCTTCACTGGAACTAAGGAGCCAAGCCCATCCCCTGAAAAACAGTCCCACACCATAATCCCCCCCCCCCCACACACACACACACCATAATCCACCAAATGATTTGGACCAGTGCACAAAGCAAGGTCCATAAAGACATGGATGAGTGGGTTGGGGTGGAGAAACTTTACTGGCCTGCACAGAGTCCTGACCTCAACCTGATAGAACACCTTTGGGATGAATTTGTGTGGAGACTGTGAGCCAGGTCTTCTAATCCAACATCAGTGCCTGAACTGACAAATGTGCTTCTGGAATGGAATGGAATGAAATGTGCTTTTGACCATTCGGTCAAACATTCCCATAGGACAGGACAGACTGGCATGCTATTAAAACTCATGTGCGTGTAAAGGCAGGTGTCCCAATACTTTTGGCAATATGATATATATAGTATATATACTGTATATTATTTTTATACTAAGTCCAGTCCATTGTTTGGACTTAGTACCTGTCGAAGGGTAATTCCAGCAGCCAATTAAGAGGAATTGGGATATTAAAGTTCTCCCCAGCACAAAATTAAAACTCAGCAGCTACACAAAGGGGTTTATTTACTAAAGGCAAATCCACGTTGCACTACAAGTGCAAACTACAAATGCAAAGTGCACTTGAAATTGCATGGAAAGTGCACTTGGAAGTGCAGTCACTGTAGATCTGAGGGGGGCATGGAAAATAAAAAAAACAGCATTTTAGCTTGCACATGATTGGATGATAAAATCAGCAGAGCTTCCCCTCATTTCAGTTCTACCCCTCAGATTTACAGTGCCTGCACTTACAAGTGCACTTTCAGTGCAATTTCAAATGCACTTGTAGTTTGCGCTTGTAGTGCAAAGTGGATTTGCCTTTAGTAAATAACCCCCATACTGTATACATACTGCAGCTGCTGACTTGATATTAGGACACTTACCTGTCCTGGAATCTGGTGATGTTGGTATCCTAGCCAATGTTTCCATTGGCTCTCAGGTGCTGCTGCCTCCATTGCCTATAGGGGCCAATTCACACCACATGCAGTCCAGTGCGTTTTTTTTTGTCTGCATGGAAAGTAAGTTATATGGTTTTCAATGGCATAATTCACACCAGTGCTTGCAGCTCCAGAAAAAATGTAGAGCATGCTGCATTTTTCCTGCACTGAACTGTAATGGAACACTGTAAAGCACATCAAAAACGCACTAGAATGCACCTGAACACACTGGAACAAACATGTCCTTATCTAAGGTTAAGAAAAATCGAGGGGGAAATGCACTGGAATGCTTTAAAAACACACCAAACATGCTCTCGAATGCATCAAAAACACACATGCAGAAAAGCATCGGGAACGCATCCGCCGCAGCAAGATCTCTCGGAAGTGGGGACAAAAACAGGAACCTGCTCCCCTCCCCCGAAAGGTGGCAAATGTGGCAAAGTAGGGGGAGGGGGGGGGGAAGAGGCAAATAAGTGGAGCTTCCACTTTTGGGTGGAACTCTGCTTTAAATGTCATATCCCTGCCCAAGCTGCACTGTTGTCATGTGCCAATACTAGGCTGGGCTGGAAGATAAATATGTAAGTGATGAGAGCTGCATTCTTGTGTGTGTGTGGTATATATATAATATATATATAATATATATATATATATATATACACATATATACTGTGTGTGTGTGTATGTATGTATATACTGTATATATATATATATATATATATATATAATATATATATATATATCAGATATACTGTGTGTGTGTGTATATATATAGGGTGACCAGACAACCCCGGTTTCATCAGGGGACAGTCCCTGGATTAAGGACACTGTCCCTACACCAAGTCTGTCCCCAGTTTTGTCCCCGGATTGGATTTGAACAGGGGCTGGGGCCATTTCAAAGACAGTCAGTGCAGAATTAAAAAAAAAATATTCTGAATTACACCCCCCTACTCTGTCGCTCCTACTAGCTTGGGGGGGGGGGGGGGATTTTTTCCATTACCTGTGCCCCTTTCTGATGATCATGTGTTGGTCGGTGCGAAGGGAATATTTCTACAGTTTCGGGGTGCATTCCATTCAGCTCCGCTTCCATGTTTCTTCTGCCTGGGCTCAAGTCCCGGCCAGCTGCCTGCCTGCTTATCTCCTTGCCTTCCCTGGCTGAGTGATCTTCCTCCACACCCCACCAAGCAGTAGCGGGGACCCGGAGAGTAAGACTTGGCAGGCTGTGTGGTGGGCAGCTGCAGCGATGGGCAGAGAGTCGCTGATTGCCACCATTACTAGTAAAAAAAAAAAGTGTCCCTGGATTTTATTTAAAAAATCTGGTCACCTTAATATATATATATATATATATATATATATATATATATATATATATATATATATATATATATTATATATAATATATATATACATATACAAATATACACGCATACACATAGGGCCAGATTCAGGTAGATGGGAGTTTCTTTACTCCGGAGTAACGCTTCTCATTTACGTTACTCCGCCGACACTTTCGGCGCAACTACTGTTATTCACATAGCAGTTGCGCGTAAACTTGCGCCAGAGTAACGATAATGCGCTGGCGTAACCCGACGCAAGTGGAAGTGGGTGTGATCATATGTAAATGATGGGCGGAGCCCAGCGCAGAGGCTTACGTTCAGCGCATCATCCACGGAGCATGCGCAGTAAGTGAGGCTCCACTGGCCCCCTTGTGCGCATGCTCACAACGGAACCATCTTCCGTCGCACCGTACTTCACGGAAAAACCAGCGAAATGTGTTTCCGTTGCGCGTATCAAAAGCGCTAGCGGAAACGCCATTCCGCTGCAAAAGGTATTTCCTTTTCCCCCCACCCCAGGGAAGATACTTTGTGCTGTGAGGGCTGCTCCCGCACCCCCCAGAGAGAGGAGGAAACCTCAACTTTAACGCCCGGAGGTCTCTGTGATTATCTCCGCTATGGAGACATTTAATCATTTCCTCCATGGCAAAAAAAGCCGAAAGACCAGCGGGAGAGGAAGCAGGGCATCCTGGACACCATTGCCAGCAGGGTGAAATGTGCTAGGGTACTCCAACCCGGACTGCTGGTGACATCCAAAAAAAGATCAACGACTGCGGCGCAATGTCCGTGGCAAGGTGGCCACCATCAGGAGGCATGAGAGGGGCACAGGTGGTGGTCCCATGTCCGGTCAGCCTGACCACGGAGGAGGAGGTGGTCAGCTCGCTGCCTGGAGAGGGAACAGGTGGAGGGGGTCCCTGGCTATGACTCCGTGGAGGAAGGCTCCCAGGACAGGTAAGTGTTTTTGTATCCCCTATTTGATGTGTTGCATGTGGGGGGGGAGGGTACATGTGCCAAGTGTGTGGACCACCAACATGTGTCTGCTTTGTGTCATCACAGATGACGGAGCTGGGCCATCATCTGTCGGCGGCCAGTCCACCCATCCCCCAACGCCATCGGGGTGCTCCCCGAG